>JBCNJP010000020.1:3493017-3823225 GCA_039602395.1 Deinandra increscens subsp. villosa | reverse complement strand
ACTCGGGTTGATCAAACCGAACAAGCCGAAAACTCCCGGAGTTTAAAACCCTTTGAATTAGGTCTCTTTATCCTTCCACTCTATCGCCCTCTGTTTGTTATCCTCTTGGACTTGTCACCATTTCTTCACAAAAATCAACTCCACGTACCAATTTTCAAGGTTAATCCATCACCATCTTCGTGATGGCGTCTTCTTCGGCGCCCAATCTGTGGGTGTTGCTGGGTTTGAGTTTGGCCGGAATACTGTTGATGACGAAAAAGCTTAAGAAGGCTGTCAAAGTTGATTTTGGGGCATTCGTGGAGCGGTTTCAGATTCTTCCTCCGCCGCAGCCGGCTCCTCCCAAAGCCCCTCACCCGCTCACCGGCCTCTCCTTCGCCGTCTCCGACGTGTACGCCCTTTTCATTATTGAAAGTATTTGAAACTCAACTTTAGTTTTTTGATTGTTTGTTTAACCTAGCTGTTGATTTGGGTGGATGAAAATCTAACGTGGATTTCGCGTTTAACGTATAAGATTTCATCTTAAATTTGGTAAATCGGTTAGGTTTTGGGATAGAGTGTGCTTGCACTCAAGCCCCCAACTGTTTTTATGAAGTTTACAATTCTGTTACACTAGGACTTGCTTACAAGGTGTATTGCATCAGTATGGGTTCTTCTGGTGTTGCAACTTTAACTTGGAAATAGGCAAGAGATCATTAAAATATGTGGAAAGTGATAAAAGAATTGCAACCTATAAATTTCTAGCAGTTCCAAAGAGGGTTTCGTTTTGACTTTGATGTCAAATAAAGTCCAAGTTCTGTCTTTGCTTGTTATTAGTTGTGCATACATGACACATGTTATTTTTAATCGATTTCTGTTTAGGAACTTTTAGGAGACACCAAAATGAAAAAAGGCCAGGGTCACCAACATTTAAGAGGCCATGAAATCACACGTATATATTTTTTATACTTAGCTCTTTGATTTATTCGGTTGATGGCAATTGGCAACCTATTAAAATGTGTCTCTTACATTGAAATGATCGTTTTAGAATTGTAATATTTTTTTATTTCAATATTTTTGGCACCTTTAGTATATGAAATATGCAGGATTTGATTTCTATTATGGATGGAGAGCCCACTGACCCTTTTGTGAATGTATTTTGCTTAAGTTTTTCTTAGCAGATCTTTTTGCTGTCTCTGTATGTACAAATACTCTCATGATGTCATCTCAAGAACATTCAAAGTGATAAAAGTGGAAAACTAGAACTTACCAATATGTGTTTTTACTTTTCTTTTCATTGTCTAGTTTGAGCTGAATCTCCATTCTGAGTTAGAGGAAGCATCCATGGGCTCACGCTGTTCACGTTGTTTGAAAAGAAGTATTGGAATCTTCTTGTATAAAATTTTAAAATGTACATTTAATGGTAGTTTCGTCCCATGACTTATGAATTGGTCATTTTGGTTTGCTGTATCTCAAAGAGGTCTATAGGAATATATTTAGGATTCATATTGATTTTTATTAGGGTTGACCCCACGGGCCCAATTATTCCATTATCTTACATGCCTTAGGGGTCTCTCCATAAAAAACAATACATACCCTAGACGTCACCAACGAGTTAAAACCCTAGACTGGGCGACATGCAGCTACCTTCGCCGCCACCATCCTGTCCCAACTTTGTTTTTATTTTCATAACCGCTTCGATCAATTTCTTTGTTTTCTTTTCATAATTACTTGAAACAAATTTTCACCAAACTACTTGTTGGTTCATTTTTCTTTCTTCTGAATCACATGAACTAAATTAATTTACTTGTAAGGTTGGTTGCTTGCAAATTAATATAGACTTCTTACTTCTTCGATTGAATCCGTAACTTCTTTATATTTATTCCTTTTTTATTTTCGTGAAGCCATCATCTTTAGTTAATGGCTCCCCCTTCAATCGACTTACATGCATTCCGTTTCTATTCTCACAAATCCTTCTTTTCAGATTACTCGTTCTCTTTTTAATAATGTTTTGTTTTGGTTTAAGCTTTTGGTCATTATCTACACCATTGGAATCATTCTATCCTAGTATTTTGTGTGATTCCTTTAGTTGCTTCTTCTTAATCGTTGTTTGATTAGGGTTCACCAAGAACAACCTATTTTTGTACGGCTAGATCAGGTATCCCATCTTTATAGCCATCCTTGTCTCGGCTCCTCTCGTCGGAGCATGGGCCGTTGCCATCGATCTAACTACGATTTGATCGGGTGTATTTCTCTTCTTTTCTCTCTTTCGAAGACTGCTGCCTGACCACGATAATAAGTGTTCACCATCTCTTTTTATTAGATCTACGGATCTCATCTCTCGATCTACGGATCTAAGAGACTGCTGCCTTGCCAGCCTCGACACATCGTGGCACGACCACGGTCACTGCTGGTCAAGTTGCTTCTTTTTCCAGCAGCCTTCCTTCCTTCCTCTCCATAGCCGGTAAAGATGGATCCGCCACTTTATTGGCATCTAGCCGATCTTTTTTATTATTCCGGCAACCAAGACCCAAAACCTGGGGAAGCCGTGAAGTGAACTAAATTTGAGTAATCTTATCAGCAGTTTCACCGATCCAATGCTTTTGTAACCGTGCCGCTCTTTTAGGACTACGGTTCTCTGTTGTACAACTTTCTGGATTATGGTCCGTTGTTGTGTTGCTCTGAGCCCCCACCAACTTTGCGAGCCTCTTGCAGGCTATGGATTTTGTTTTTGAAGATTATGGATTTTTGGCAAAATTTTGGACTAACGTGTCAATTACTTGAAAGCTCAATTTTTAGTTTATGTTTTTTTTTTAATTTTTTTTTTGTAGTTTTCCAGTTTGAGTGTTTGATTTTTTCCGCTCTGACCGCGGGGGAGTATTGGAATATATTATTAGGTTTGGTAGTGATTATAATTAGGGTTGAGACCACGGGCCTAGTTAAGTATCTAGGATTTCTTTCCATCTCTATGTATTGTAATCATCTAATCATTTATTGAATGTAATGCAGTTCAGTTATACCATAATCTGACAAAGTCAAATAGGTATAAGTAAAAAAAATCCTAAAATGAAACGGGTTAAATAGGAAGTGTATCCATAAAACCCTCTGATGAGATTTTATTAATATAAATCAGATAACTGTTGAAATAACATACCTTTAGTAATCACATCTAACGTGTACACAAATTAAGAATTGAGTATACATTTTTTTTCATATCTGACCAAGTATCAAGCACTTTCTACCTGTTTTGACCCATTACTCAACCTGCCAGCTAGTCCATTTTGCCACCACTAGTTTTTACATCAGTCTCTTTCCTTTCATTTGTAAAAAGACGCCCAACAGTTTTGTTTAAAGAATCTGCCATCTTTTGTTTCCGTTTGATGTCTTTTTAAAAAAATATGCAAATATCTATGTATCTGGATGCAACTGGTCACATTATAAATTTATGCATAGAATCGCTGAATGCATATATAGTTTCTGACTTTTATTCTTAATGAAATTCTAATCTTTACAGATTTGATATCAAAGGTTTTGTTACCGGGTTCGGCAATCCAGATTGGGAAAGGACACATGAAGTTGCCTCACAGACTTCTCCTGTTGTTTCAGCTCTTGTAGATGGAGGAGCAACATGCGTTGGAAAAACTGTGGTGGATGAAATGTCATTTGGGTTAGTTATTGTGAATTAGTTGCCCATTTGTTACATCTGAATTAAAATGTTTACATCTATAGATAACTTAGGTAAGCCTCCATTGCATCATGTACTTCTTTTCCAAGTCAAAAGTAGTAGGATTTTTTTTTCTCCAAAGATGTAACTAGATGTCGCAAAATGAGCCAGGGCAGTTAACATGTCAAAACTCGTGATTGGTGGGGTGGGTTGAAACTTGAAATGGGTTGGTAGACCTGTAAAACATTTTTATTCCAAATCTCTCAATATACTTTTAATTATTGTTCTTAAGATTACAAAAGTATGTTATTTGAATAATAGTCGTATTTTTTTAATAACCTGATTTAGGAGGTTTTATGCACTAAATATACACTTTGTGTGAATTTCATCTGTGTGTCTACCCATTCTTCTCCTCTTTTCCTAATTTTTTAATTTAACGGTCTGATCCACTGGAGATAAACCATAATGTAAATTGACCTAATTTATAATTAAATGGGGTCGAAATTCCCCGGGTATAACTTTGATTTTTATCTTCAGTCATGCAAATAAATTGTTGTTTTTGTTGCATGCTTTTTACAGTATAAGTGGAGAAAATAGAAATTATGGTACACCCACCAATCCTGTTGCTCCTGCACGGATACCAGGAGGATCATGTAGTGGAGCTGCTGTTGCTGTTGCTGCAAAAGCTGTTGATTTCTCTTTGGGTATGATGTGAAATCAAGGTTCTATTTTTAAGTGATTGATCATAATTTATTTCAAGGGATCATGCACTTATTGGTTCTAATGACATGCCAAAGGTGTTGACACTGTTGGTGGGGTAAGGCAACCTGCTGGACATTGTGGTGTTCTTGGATTTCGGCCGTCGTATGGTGCTGTTTCTCATCTTGGGACTATCCCTATCTCAACAAGTTTTGATACTGTTGGTAAGAATTCTTTGATAATCGTTAATGCTACATATACGCAATAAAGTTTATATATAATCAAGTTCTTTGGTCTTTTATTTATCTGAGCTACATTCCTATACATATTTTCATATGCTGTTCATTTTAATTTGTTATATACTTATATGATGATATGTGTGCTGATGTTTTTGCAATTGATACTCTTTGCTAACTTCGATTCTTCAAATAATAACCTGTGGCTACTTTAGAATTGTATTGCTAGAAATGAAAATTTATATGCTACTTATGTTTGCCCATTTCATTTTTTACAGTTTTTGAGCAACTAATGATAAAATGATATTTTATGTTTGTAAAACATCTATGTTTAAAATACAACAGTTCTTAGTCATCCTCATCTTTAACTCTATGTAAAGTTCCTTCATCTTTAACTCTATGTAAATTGCTATTTCAGGATGGTTTGCCATGGATCCCAGTGTATTACATCGTGTAGGACAAGTGCTGCTACAAGGGTCATATGCAGTCCAACGGAATCCTAGGAATGTTATCATTGCTGATGACTGTTTTCAACTATCCAAAGTTCCTGTCCATAGGCTGACCCAGGCGGTAATCAGATCAACCGAGAATTTATTTGGAAGTATGTTAATTTGTCTTCTTATTCTGTTACCTGCAATATATGTTTTTCTTCCTCTTTCATTAATGTGGAAATGTTGATCCATTTACTTATGCATGACTCGGTTCATGTTAATTTTTTTTACCATTAACGGGTCAAGTGAGTGATATCAAAGAATTTAGCTGAAGCAAGCTATGGATCGGAAGTCTCAATAAGAGTTCTTTTAGTGCATACAGTCTATCAAATTTTTATACTCCGAGTATACATGTATGAATCACATTTATTACGTTTAACTCAAAATTTATTAGAAGTTGGATAAAATGTTAAACGTTAAAACCCAAACTTGTTTTGATTCATCCCAACTTGCTTATTTTGCCACTTCCACCATCTTTGGGTGTAAGACTGTTTTCTTATGAAGTATTGGGTTCTGCAGAGCAAGTTTTGAAGCATGAAATCCTCGGTGATTACATTGCTTCCAGAGTTCCAAGCCTGAAAGCACTTGATTCTAGCAAGTCAAATGGTGATGTTAAATTTTCATCTCTAAGGTCACTTGCTAATGTTATGCAGCTTCTAAGGAGGTAATGTAAATTTAACCTCTGGGTTCATTATATAGTATTCCTCTGCACATTTCAATTTTGTTAGTTTTAGCTATAAGTTCAATATGAGAATGATATTAGCAATTACTTGGACGGAACTGATGAGTTTTATTGTTCATCATTTTCTTATATTTGTTTTATTTTTATTTTTTTACTTTTTTTAATTATTGATAGAGTTAGTTTTACATTCAAAAAGTCTTCATGGGATTTGAAGAACAAATTGTCCATTGAGATTACTGAGTGTAAAGACATCTTAAGATATGTATAATGTAGACTTGGGTGTTTTTTGTTCCAAATCAGTTAATGTGTTAGATATGATTACAACCTATGAGTAATTTTTGAATAAGGCAATCCAGGAGTGCGTAGGGATTGCAAAAACATTGGGTGATTTTCACCTCACTACACATTTGAATATTTGATTCATTTCTGTTCTAGCAATGTTTTTTGGTTTTGCCATTTGACTCTTTGGAGATAAGGTATAACTGAAATTGACTATTGACCCATTATTAGGTACATGAGTCAAATCAGCCACCTCTATAATATCTAAAATAGAGACTTTCCATTCTAACAATTTCTGGTGAAGTTTGTATTATAGTTCTGAATTATTAAGTTAGATTTACAATCATAAACTCTACTTTGTACAAGTAACAAACAAAATAAGAAACAAGAAAAATTAACAACATTATAAAATAATGATATTCATTCAAATAACAATTAACGAAACGAAAATATTAAAGAAGGCATAAAATAAAATTGATAAAATGAACTGATGGCTGAGCTTGGAATTATTGAGAATACACTTGAATCATAAATGATAAATGGATCCAGTGAAGAGAAAACAAAGAAGTGGGAACCAATAGTGGGCTAAGAGGCAAAGAATTATACCCCATTGCCTTCCAGATGAAAGAGTTCTCTCTGTGATTTGTGTAGTGAGTTATAATCTTGAATGCAGACATGAATTCAGCCATAACCACTTTGAGTGGATTCGTTCGGTGAAGCCAGCTTTAGATCCTCTTATATCAGCTCAGGTACAAGAAATACCAGAATTAGCGGACAAGGATATTGAAAATCTTACTGCTGTTAAAAACGAGTTGCGATCGGCTCTAAATGTCCTTTTGAAGGTATTTTCTATTTTGTTATTTTGACTTTATTATTAAATTAATAATCATTCTTATGTTGATTGATTTATGTAACAACAAATGCTCTTTTGATTCATTTTAATATTATGCAATGCTTTTGTTGGATAATACATTTGGGTAGGATGATGGAGTTCTTGTGATCCCGACAGTTTGTAGTCCTCCTCTCAAACCTGGTTCTAAGGAGCTTTCATCAGAAGACTATCTTATGACTGAATTTTCACTCACAGCTTTAGCAAGTGTATCAGGTTGCTGTCAGGTGAAACTCTCTCTCTCTCTCTCTCTCTCCCCATTCATGCACTAACAAGGACTAAAAGACAATGGAACATGTTATGTACTATGGTTTGTGATTGATGGGGTGTTTAGTTGAATTTTGAAACATGGATAGACAGCAGAAATTAAGCCTCTAGCTGGTGTAGAGTTGGCAAATTGCTGAAATGGGTCTGGTTGGGTTGACACGGACACAATTTGTCCAATTTTTAAAAATATTTTGGTGTGCAAACTTTTATTACGAAGTATATAATATTCTATATGAAATTAAAAATCAACTCCTTGAATAAAGGGGGAATTGCATATATCTCTCTCTAAACTTGCAAAATTGCGTATTTTCCCAAAACACAAGTTTTAAGGCATAATGTATTCAAGCATGAAGAATGGGAAATATGCATTTTTACAAGTTTAGAGGGTATGCAATTGCCCCTTGAATAATATTTTCTTTTGAATAACGCCCCTTAAATAAAATGTTAAGGTGATCTATGCTTGAAAAGTATACTTAATGTGACTTTCTTTGACACATTTTTTTTCTTCTTTTTAGCAATTTTATTAATTTGACCCTTTTGAGATAAAACATAACCCAAATCGACCCGTTCTTAGCCCCTTGAATAAAAAAAAAATGTTAAGGTGATTAAGCTTGAAAAGTATACTTAATGTGACTTTCTTTGACACATTATTTTTTTAGCAATTTCATTAATTTGGCCCGTTTGAGATAAAACATAACCCAAATCGACCCGTTCTTAAGTACATTGGTCGAGAATGCAACCTCTAATTTGGTGTAAGGTTTATGCTTGCTTTTAAATCTCTCGCATAATGCATGATGTGTTGATGCGCCGGTTGCTTCGCATCGCAACATGTGTTGTGTTGCGTTTCCATGTTGCGAGGTTGATGCGTGGCATCACGCATAATGCGAGCATCACAAAACGCGGTATGTTGCGAGCAACACCGAGTTATTATTATTATTATTTTTTTTTGTATTTTTCGAACCTGGGCTGGATTGTTATTAATGTTTTGGGTTGGATTATTGAAAAAGTAGGTCTTCTATAGCCTTCAGGGGAAGGAATTAGTGACTTAGTGACCAATATGTTTAGTTATTATGCTTGATTTGGACCTAAACATTTTTTTGTGGTTCTAGAACTATGAGTTTTATTAGTTGTAAGTATGTTTTTATAAATTGTTATGTATAATTAATTATTTAGTATTTTTTTTAATAAAGAACACATCGCATACTTGATGCGCGTGCATTGCACATTGGATTTTTTTTTCAAGGGTTTATGACATTGTTCATGGTGCTGTTTTAAAAATTGTTGAGTTTGATGAGTTTAATAAGTTGATCGTTGCTTTTGACACTTTAACACAGGTCGTTATACCATTGGGGTTATATGAAAACTACCCTGTTTCGGTGTCATTGATGGCAAAACACGGGGGTGATCGCTTTCTATTGGATACACTTCGGACCATGCATGCATCTCTGCTACACAAGTTAGCTGATGAAGCTGGAAGGTCAAAAGTGTCCCAAGGTGACAGCAAGGAAGCCGCTGCTGAAGTCGCCAAAGAAAAGGTAACAGACACTATTAAAAGGGTCACACTTTTTATGTAATAGATGTTCCTTATTATGGGTTAAAGTGGGCAATACTTTTACAGGCTGGGTTTGACTTTATGTCCATTTTTCTAAAATTATAATCACTGTCAAATGAATTATAGACCTAAATGATTTAAAGTCATGTAAACAAAAATGATATATTAAGTGGAAGAGAATAATATATATATTCAATGATCTCTTCAGAACTTTATTAGTAATTCATCCTATATTTGGATATATAACTAGTGCCCCTTGCTTAACCAGGGTAACGCTGCGTTCAAAGCTAAAAATTGGCAAAAAGCGATTGGGTTTTATACTGATGCCATCAAACAAAACAGCAACACTGCAACTTATTTTAATAACCGAGCTGCAGCGTATTTGGAACTTGGAAGGTATTATTATGTCTTTGCAAATGACAAGTTATTGACACCGTTGTACATTTTCTGACATTCTCTATTTGCATTCAGTTTCATTCAAGCTGAAGCAGATTGTACCAAAGCTATCAATCTTGATAAAAAGGTGAACTTTTTTTTTTTATTTTAATTTTTTCAATCATTTTGTTTTGTACTAATTCTTTGAGTTATAAAACTTTGCTAACATCAAATTGTCCTATTATTGAACTTTCAAACGCGATAAGCACACTTAAACAGTGTGTTTTACAATCCATTTATTATTTAGGTTCGTGCCATTGATATAATCACTTTCAAAATAATGCAATTTGAGATTGATTTGTTAACTTTTTATTATCTTACAGAATGTGAAGGCGTACTTAAGAAGAGGTACAGCACGGGAAATGCTTGGATTCTACAAAGAGGCAATTGAAGGTAGACTTTGGTCACTTTTAATTTAAATTTTTTACTTTTGTATACCAATTTAATTTAGTTTTTGACATGGCAAAGAAACTCACATGCCCATGTCTCTAAAGAGACCCGGGGAGAGTTTGGATTTGCTTTCTGCAACTGATCAAGTCACAATAATCAGTTCTGACTGTTCAGATAAACATATTCTGCTTTAGGTTATTTATGGGTGAAATAATCAAACTCTAAATAAATGGTAAATACCATAAAACCCGACATACTTTCTTATTTTGCACAAAGAAGTCCCTCAACCTAATTTTGGTATGCTTAAGTCCCTGAACTTGTACTTCTGAGAAAACAATTTAAATTAATTAATTGCTAAAGTAGTCAAAATTTTGAATTGAGATTCAACATTTTTGCACAAAATAATATAGACCATCTTGTTTTGATCAATTTGAGGTAACATGTTATAGGCTGCTAGTCTCCCAATTGATATAGACCCGTTGAGCGGGTTAGACTCGAAAGAAAAAAAGAGATGAAGGTGACTAGAGTATTTCTGCAATTTTTCTTCTCTAAACAAGAAAGAAGCTTGCCTATTTAGGTTTACAAACAATGTTCGTAAAAGTAAAGTTGGAATAACCCACGTAAACAAAAACATGTAGTAAATGAACAAGAACACTAAGCAATAAACCCACATTTTGAGTTGGAGTGCAAGATTATTTCAAAATTTCTCTGAGTGCATGCATTTAAGACAAGTTTTGGGACTTTAATATCTGAAAATTAACTTGTGGATATTTTTGGGTATTGTTGACAAAGGATACCATTTTGAGGGACTTTTTTTTTCTTTTTTTTCTATTATTATTTTTTTAAATTTTGGTGTAAAATAAGAAAGTATTTAGTGTTTTATTCTATATAATAAATGGAGTGAGCAGTGATTTGAGAAACCTTAATTCCCATTTCATTAATAGTTTGTGAAACATGTGATCATTGCAACTTCAGAAACAGAAAATGCTAGCTGATTAATGATACAATCAAACCTTTTTCCAAACGAAATGTGAAGGTTGTTGGCCACATCATAATAATAGACATCGGTTTGTGTCGTGTATCAGATTTTAGGTACGCACTTGTTCTAGAGCCAACCAACAAAAGAGCAGCGCTGTCTGCTGACAGGCTAACGAAACTATTTCAGTAGAAGATTTTGGCTGAAAAACAATGATGGTTGAGCAGCAAGTCTCGTGTGGCGGACTTTTGAATGGAAGCGTGATCGGTGGCTGCTCAAATTTAGCGTGGACCGGAGGTTATGATGTAATATTTGTGAATTTTGGTCCAGGTGCTCTTTAAGATGCAAATTCAGATAATGAGGCATGTTTATGGTGCTATTATTTTTGTTATCTATTCTATCCACCTTACTCTTTATTGTATGTTTTCATATGCCTTCAACATTTTATCAATTCATTTATACGTGACGTCCAATGCATATGCATGTATTATTGAGTTCTACGGAGGGAGCGAAATGAAAATAGATATAACAAAGCATAACTAATGGCACTGAATATAATATATAAAAAGCCATAGAACATAACAAAGGTTATCGATACATACATCCATGCGATATAATAGTTGAGCTGCATATAATGTAATTGCTTGGGAACCCATTGACAGGGAGAGCTAACCAACTGATATTGGGTGGTTTATGAGGACATTAGACAACAGTTCATGCTAATCGGCGACAAGGCTATAGCGGTGATTGCACCTCATGGCAACAATTCAGGATGTGATAATTTTATTAGATCGTCAGGTGTTTACCGAGTTTAAGTGGAAACCTGGGTCGATTATGTTAAGACCCAAAATATAACAACTTGACATCTTGAAATCCTAAGTTTATATTTTTACGTTAACTAGTGGGTGACCAGCCACGCGTTGCGGCGGCCTCACCATTTTTATAATATATAACAATTTAATGACAACTCGAGCGATGGCATCAAGAACCACATTATAAATATTAATGAAACAAAATACTCAAGATCATAATTTTATGACCGAATACTTCATACCAACCTTCCGACTACAAATAATACACCTAATAAAAAAGTAGAAGGAATCAAAAAGTTACAACTTACAAAATCTAAAAAAATGGCATATCATTGATACTATAATAGCAGTTCACTTCCTAAGTACACATATAGAAATCATATATACTTCATATTAATTATCAATCTTGATCAATTTGTCATGAGTATTACAACCATTATTACAATCATTTGACCCATTTTCCTTTAAGGTGGTTTTTAATTCTACCTGTTTATATACCATAAAACAACTGCTTCATAAGCAAATGGGTCAAATTTGCATCTCTAGTTGCAATTGTACCTCAAGTCTTCAGCGAATGCATCTTTCTTAGGTAGCCTCAAGATTCTTTCAATGTACACCTGAAAAGGTGCAACACGTTATAACTTATATCCACCTTTTGTAGATTTATAATATACAATAGATAGAGATAAATATGAAAATAGATTCACTTGCTATGATACAAATATAACCTAAAAGAACAAAATATTAAAATGATCAGAGCAAACCCTAAACACCTCTATTGTATTAGGAATTAGGATCAGATGTGATGTTATTGCTACTTAAACTCATTCGTTCTTTTGTCACGATCAACAACGTAGTCATGTTTTCATTATCACGTTCTATTAGATCACTTACAACCCTAAACAAAAACGGAGTAAGAAAAAAGTAAAGAAACAAACAATATACCTTCTTTAATCTTCTGCAGGGCTTCATACAGTGGCTTTTGCATTGGTTTCTTCAATTTCTACACACAAAAAAAAAAGAAAAAAAGCAGACTGCAATCTACCTAATTAGTATTTTTGAGTTTTGATGGACTATGTATGTTTATCAACAAATTCAGATGCAAGGCTTTCATTGTTCTTGCTATACAAACTGAACTTTGAGTAGAGTAATATGAAAAGACTCGGATAATGAAACCCACGAAACAACAGAACATGGGAACGCACAGTGTTCCTTTGGCTGCAAAAAAAAGTTTGCCACGCCAATAAGATCACCGGCATTCCTATTTGTTCGGGTTATTCATCACATCATCATCGTCTCCTGAAGCAAACAATTTTCAGATACACCAAATTAGATCAATTAAGAATAGATATTCGTATTCAGAAAATGAGCATCATCACATCAGAAAACCCAGATAAGCATAACCGAATGAACCACTGGTGTTCCACATCTCTTTCGAGAAGAAACAGATTCAGTACATCAAGCATAAATCTGAAACACAACGATTTCAGATCTGCCAAACATAAAACATCACAACGAAATAAAGCAACACAACGCTCAAATCACGGCTGCGATCAACGCCCCAATCTGTTTTCAATCAACCAAATTTAGAATCAAGTCACATGATAAAATGCACATTAACAAATTTTGGATTTTAATTCACAGAAACACACAGCACAAAAACAGACAAATTAGAATGAATTCAAGAATCTTTAAGCGATACGCATACCAGTTTGAATCGATCTGCAACACCCAATTGGAATTACATCCAAAACCTGAGTTTTATACGCCCAAGAACATCAATTAGTATAGCCAATGTGTACAAGAAAAGAATAAAAAAAACTGATTTTGTGAACTTCACTTCTTGAATCAAGAAATAAAACTTAAACCCCAGAAAAAACTAACAAAAAAGCGGCTCAGATCTTACTCGCGGCTGCGAGATACGCCACGTCGGAGACCAGAAAAATCACGGCGGCGGTGAACGAACGCCGACAACGACCAGGGCAGCATACGGCGGCGTTGCAAGAGAAGGCAAGAAACCCTACATCAGAAGCAAGTCGTAATACCTTTCGGATCTGAAGGCAACAAATCCGGCGACCTTTCGGATCTGAAGGCAACAAATCCGGCGGCGACCACCTCGAAACCGAACCCCAGCCGCAAAAAACGTTCATGGCCACTGACACCATCCTCCGTCCGGCGGCGAGCACCTCGAAACCAAACCCCATCCATCAAAAACGTTCACAGAACGGCGGCCGGAGATGGGAGCTCTCGCCGAAGGGTTCTCTCGAGAGAGACAGAGAGAGAGTTGCAGAGACAAAGGGCGGCCACCGGAGATGGGAGCCAGAGGGCGGCCGGAGATGTGAGGCGAAGGGGCGGCCGGAGGAGAGAAGCAGATCTAGGGTTTGGAGATGGGAGCTCTCTCAAGAGAGCTTTAGAGAAAAATGAGATCCAAAGCGAATACAAACACGTGAGGAGGGGGGGGGGGGGGTAAAAGAGAAAACTTGGAGATAGTGTCAAAATGAAAAAACTTGGAACCTCACTATTTTTGTAAAAACTTAAAACCTCACTATTCAAGAGATGGTTTTTTATATTTAGGTAATTATGTGAAAAGTGTGACGCTACTAGATATTACACTTGTACAATTATATAAATACATTGTGAAACTACTTGTTAATTAGAACCTTAAACATCTAATGGTCAAACTTGAGGGACTGGAACTGTAAAATAGAGAGAGAGAGAGAGAGAGAGAGAGAGAGAGAGAGAGAGAGAGAGAGAGAATAAATGGACGAAACCTTGTTTAAGGGGTAGTGTTGTAACACCCTGGTTTTGAGAATAAATGGATCAATGAATTGAATAAGTGAAATAAGGAAATTTCACTTGAATATGAAAAGAAATTGAAAATAAGGGACGTGGGTGACGAGGCTTAATTTCGAGTTATAACGAAGCAAGAATCGCAAAAAAAACTTGAGGTATATGTTAAACCAACGATGCAGACGGTCCGCATCACCGTCAGATAATAGGTTGGATGCGTTACTCGTAAGGATCCACATGTTTTTTAAGGGGTAAAGCGGACCTTGTGAGGCATACAAGGTGCCCAGATGACGCGTTGCTATCCTTAGAAGAAAATAATATAAATACCCGACTTTGAGCATTTCAGCTCATTTTCATCTGAAGTCTTCGATCTATCTCGTTCTGGAAACTTATATCACATTCAAGAGAGGTCATAAAGTTCTGAGATCAAGGCTTGTTATGTTTGGATGGTTATGGTAAGTTCACTCCTTAATCTTGATCAAAGTTTTAGTGTTTTTGATGGAATGTGCTGAACTAAAGGATTGAATCACTTGATCCCGAGACATGCAAGGATAATTAAGGGCTGGTCAAGTGTTGAAGATTATTTATGGACATCAATAAAATGTTGGATTGTTGTTTCATGTTGATTTCATTGAGTCTTCAAGAGAACTAGGGGTTTTTTTTTTATTATTATCAAGGATGATCATGTGTACTTTGTAGGTGTTGTGGACTGCAAGATCAGTTTTGTCACACCTCAACAATGGCAGAAACGTTGGGGATGATGAGATTGTCCAAAAGCACATGACATAATAAATTAAAGTGACAATAATTAACATAATCCCAAATTTAATTGATTAGCAAATGTTGAGTACAATACATGAAACAAATAACTAGACAAATAAAATGTCTAATTTATTAAATTCAAATCTAGGTCCAAGCCCCAAGTGTAAGCAATTTGATATTCTCACATGTCATTTCCTGCAACATCTATAAAATAAGGTCGACTAAAAACTTGGTGAGTAATCACAAGTCTGAATACACAACATAGCATTTGAAAATCATACGAATTGTGTCATATACTAGAAAAAATAGTGAAAGAATAACAAGCAAGACTAAATTTAACAACTTGAAAGACTAAGCATAAACAACCCTCGCTGACATTGATTACCTAACCCGAAGGTTAGACTAATATAAAATAGGTCTTAAACACTCAATGCCAAACCGGTCAAATTGAGTGGGTTATCAACTGATAGATCTACCTTTGTTTCTCTATGCCTTATGTTAATGTTCATGCAAAATGAAATTCATGAAAACTGATGACAAACATAAACATTGATAGCAACACATTGACAAATTATGCTAGATTGTAACCTAACACACAAATTCACACATAGTCTACAATCATATTTATTGATAAACATTGAAAGACAAAACTTGAAATAGGATACATGTTGCAACCCCAAAATGGTAAAACGTGAAAGGGGCAATGATTATTCACTTGATTGAATGAGAATGATTTCCACGAATTGAAGGTGAAAACAAAGAGGTTTAGTCCCGATGGTCACCCTAAAGGAAACAAAGGGGACTATTTGAATATTTGAAACAAGGAATCGAAGGTTTATGTGCATTTGGGGATTTGTTTGGACTTTAGGTAAAATTGTTGTGATAAAAGTTAAGATAACACATTTACGGGTAATAACACCTTTGAGCATTTGTATACATGTTTTGGCCTAATAGGCTAAGATACTCTCATTATGACTTCCCATGTAGGCATCCGGGTCCAATAGTAGGTTTGGATTTATACGGATGCCAATCCTAGACAAAAGCTTAACTACCGTTGTTTTTACCCTTCCAGTTAGTACATGTCTAAAGTATTATCACTAAGGGTATTATCCTAATTATCAACTATGACATTTGGTAAAACACTAACGAAGACATATTTGGTATAAATACTTGAAATAAAATATTTGATAGATTCCTATGGTAAAAGTAGGTAAGTTAAGTAATCTAACTAAACTTTAACTAAGGCATTAATATTAAGGTAATTTAGATACTTGAAATAGTCCAAAAACATTGTAAGTAGGCTCCATATGTCTAATGGTCATCATGGTAATTATTCTATGTAACTTAAAATTTATATCATAACTCAAATAATAGTTTATCACGAGAATTGCTGTGATCATCCTAAAAATTACATATGTGCAATACATAATAGGAGCCTATCAGTATTGCACATATTTAGAAAAGGTCATGTTTGAAAATAAGCTCATCTTTGATAGTTAGGATGATAAATGGTTTACAAAGGTAGTTTAAATTAAATAAACATTGTCATAGTTTATAAAAATCTAATATTTTAACGAAAATGATGGGGTTTGATGAAGACCATTTAACTAATGGGTCCCTAATTACAGACTAGTGGTATAGGAAGAGTAATTGGTTGATGATTAGCGAATTAGTCCAGATCCTTAATTATTTATGCACTAAACAGTTTGGCTTTTAATAAGAATGTGTAAAAACAAAATTGGGCAGAAGAGTAATTAAGTGCATGGTGAAAGGAGATGAATGCTGAAAATACTTACTTGAAAAGGATGGAAATTGTCCCCGAAATCATCGGCCAAAGCTACAAACGTTGACTCTTGATTCTTCATAATCGAGCTCCCAATGCCAAAATTGAGAGATGCTTTAGGTTGTGTAAAGAACCAAGAGTGCATTTGCAGGGTCAATTTATAGGAAAAAGGGGTTATGGATGGTCAATGTGAGTAATGGAGCTTTAATGAAAATGGGTCAAGGTCTTGATCTTGAATTGAAATCCTTTAAATTCGAATTGAATGGTGGAATAGAGTTATGAAATGGTCTAAGTTCATGGTAGAGGTTTAATGGGTCAAAATCACAATGGAAAGACATCAGTTTGAGAATTAAAATTTAGAAAACCATAAAAAATTGAAGAAGAAGACGAGATGCTGACATGCAGTTGTCACGTTCGTGGCAGGGAAAGCTCACGACTTGGCATGTCGCAACGATAAGGTTAACTGACTCCTCGTGTGTCGCGACGAGTTAAGGGATTCCCTTCGCGTGTCGTTACGGGGAAAATCCAGAATTTTAAAATAAGTTTCCTTTTGAACCCTTGACTTTTGCAAAACCACTTTTGAATAGAAAAATGAATTTAGCATAATTTTATGTCGAATACTGAAATCGCAATTGATTAGGAAATTAAGATTGCGCTAAAATTTGTAAACGAGTCGGTTCCTGGGTTTTGAAAAAGATGGATGTTGCAATTCCCCTACTTTAGGGATTTTCGTCCCAAAATTAGGTTAGTAGAGACTGGGCAGAAATAGAAAAAAGATAATATAAAGGAGTGTCATTGCGAGCCATCCGGATTTGGGAAAAGGGCAGGCAGATGGTCCCCATCGTTCGAACTGAGCTTAAGAGACGATGTGTCCATGCGGACCGTCCGGACGCGAAGAGAAGGGCTTAGATGGTCCACATCTTGTCTGAGTGAACTTTCTGGTTTTTGTCCAAAGTGGACCGTCCCGAGGAAAATGTGGTCTCGGAGACGGTCCGCACGTCTCCCGGACAGATTATGGTTTTCTGTCTAAGTATTGGATTTGAAATTGTTCGTGCCGAGTTTGATCATTAGGTTTGTGTTAGCGGCTAGTCAGTGTTTAACCTCACTAGGACGTCAGTTAAAATGAGGAGTTGACCACTTCAATTAGCTGTCAAGGTTGAGATTTGCAGTGCTAAGCTAAGATGAGTTCTATGAGCCCACTATTACCTGTTTTACTATTCCAGGTTGTATGCATGCTTTGAAATGTTTTACTTACACTTTTTGTGCAAAACTATTATTACTTATTAAATGTTTTATGTAGAATCTGGATATCTTCAACGATCAGATAGGAAACCTAGGACGGATTGGAGAGGATATTAGACTACAAGGGTGGATGAATGAAGGTGATGAATGTCTTCTTCGTCGGAATCTGCACAAGTAACAAACCGTTGCTCTTGGAACGCAGGACAGAGTGTCCTGCGACCAAGCTCCGGCGTGAGAATCAGTATGGATTCCGGTAAGAGTAAGTGAAGAAGAAGATAGAAATTTAGGGTTTGAGAACTTGTGTTTTTACCTGGTGATTGATGAGTATTTATACTCATCAATCCTTTGTCTTACTCTGTGTAATGCGCCTACCACTGAAAGGTACGATCCTTGCTGACGTGGCCGTCCTTGTGTCCCCTCAGTGGAGGCCGTTAGTGGCCGTAACAACGTTGTAGGAATGTTTCTGACATTGTCGTGTGAGCGTTGGTCTGTTGTGTGAGCTTCGGTGGTTCGAGCATCGACTGGCCGAAGTGAAGCAACATCTGTCAAGTACTTCGGTGGGTCGAGCATCGACTGGCCGAAGATGTGTACTTGTGTATAAGTCAGTGTGTCGGAAGTTGCTTGCTGTATGGTCGACCCTCTTGTGGAGTTTGGAGGTTCGACCCCAGTGTTGCCGAAGCTGGCTTCGACTGTAATGCGTGGTCGACCTTGCTTAGGTCGACCCTCGTGTGTTGTATTGTTCGCTGAACATACACACGTCATCAGCCCCCCAGTCCGATGTGTGATGGTCTGGACTTCGTCATCGGACTAGATTCTCATGTCGATTGGCCGAAGCCTGGCGCCGAAGGTTGCGTGGGCCGCCTAATGGGCTTTAATGGGCCTGTTTGGGCGAAAAACGAGTGGGCGACAGCTGTAGGGCTCACGTGTCGGGCCGTCGATGGTTGATGGGACGGGGCAACTGAAAGGTCGCCCTAGGCCTATAAATACTCGCCGATGGTTTCATTTGATCCTTTACACCTTCCCAATTTCTTTCAATCTTATTTTCTCTCTGCATTCCTGCTTCGGTGCGACGACCTTTACAGGAGTTTGCTTGTTTCGCTGCCGTTTTCGATAATCATCACCTGACTTTGCGATTGTCTAATCGTCTTCTTACTGGTACGTTTGTCATCTGTTTTCGATTTTTCTTGTTTAAATATCATGGCCAAGAAAGGGGGTAAGGGTGAAACGTCGGAGTCGTCCCGACGAGGCATTAGGGAGTTCCGTTCGTCGCTGACGACGAATTTGTTAAAAACGCACTGTGAGACGTACGGCGTATCTCGGAAACTTGGGCCGATATTGCCAACGGCGACGCAGTCGATAAAGGATGCCCCTGACGGCAAGATAGACGTTTATACCAAACATTTCAGCGCCGGTATGCTTCGACTTCCCGTGACGAAGTTCTTTCGGGATGTCCTTCGACACAACCGCGTGCACTTAGGGCAACTGCATCCGAACGCGGTACTTAGGGTTACACATTTCGAAGTTTGTTGCAGGATAGTCGATGCTGAACCTTCTATTGGTGAGTTTCACTCCTTCTATCGATTGTCGCATCAGGGTGACTGGTTCTGCTTCGAGCAGAGGGCTATAACATATGAGGACGGGACTTATAGCCCTCGATACTTGACGAAGCTGCCGACTAACCTCAAGGATTTTAAAGATAAATTTTTCTTTGTCGCTGAGGAGGTGTTGGGTATGGGAGATATCCCGTGGAAGCCGACGAAGTACAAGAAGAGAAGCCTTGAGGAGTTGCCCTTTGATGAGGACATAGTGTCGAAGCTTGTTGCACTGCAAGTGCCGCTGGTACAGTACCCAGAGAGAGTGCTGATCCTTACTGGGTTAAGCCGAAACTGGTTGTCTCTGACTCAAAAGCCTGCCCTCTTTCTTGATGGCCGGGGTATGCCCTGTTTGTAATTTGTTATATGTGTGTTACTTCGACCTTATGTTATCTTCTAACGTATTTGTTTGCCTTTGCAGTGATGGATTTGCTGGAGTTTATTAACTTGGAGGATGATGAGGAGGTGACACAGGGTCAGGTACCCTTGGAAAAAATGAGCCGACCCCTGTGGATGCTGGGTCGAAGCATCGGTATGAGGATTTCACTGTGAAGGTGGGTGAGACTGTGATGTCTGGGAAGGATATCGGTGGGGCGACGAACAAACTTGTGAATATGGAGGAGGATAGGTCGAAGGAGAGGGCTGCCAAGAAGGGTAAGGGCGACGACCGTAAGCGCAAAGCCGAG
The DNA here is from genome assembly GCA_039602395.1 of Deinandra increscens subsp. villosa. Classification (NCBI taxonomy): domain Eukaryota; kingdom Viridiplantae; phylum Streptophyta; class Magnoliopsida; order Asterales; family Asteraceae; genus Deinandra; species Deinandra increscens. The sequence continues at coordinate 3,803,022 of JBCNJP010000020.1, read as the reverse complement.
GGCGGTGAAGATAAGGGAGTGAAAAGATCCAGGCTGAAGCATGCTGCGTCTCGTAGCAAGGAGTCTACTTCGACCACCGAGCCTGCTGGCGGCGAGTCGCCTTTCACATTGGTCGATGAAGATGTCATATCTCCGGAGGCACAGAGGTTGTCTCCAACTGCTGAGATAGATGTGGGAGGTGATGCCTCGAGTGGAAAGGCGAAGGTTACCCTGGACCCGGCTACAGCTATTGTAAGTGTTTCGGCCCAACCTCTGCATTCGATTATGTCCGATGATGCGTTTGATGATTTCGTCCGTCGTATGCAGGAGAATCCCATTCTGAGGGCGAGGGCCGGATTCACTGCCGGTGACTTGGGGAAGCTATCCCAAATGAAGAAGGACCCTAGTCGGGGCAACATTTCGACTGAGAGGCCTACTGTGGAGGCTTCGGACGAAGAGCCGGTTACCGAGATGGATGACAATACTCGGGGCCACATTTTTTACCCCAACTGGAGCTTGAAAAACGAGTCAAAGTTTGACACTGTGGAGTTATGCCGAGATTTTGCGTGTTTGTCTATTCCTCCGGGCGAGGTGGCAGAGTTGGAAGCCGATGATCATGCCGAAGCCCGCCGGAAAGCTTATGTAAAGCTAACCATGGCTTACGCTTCGGGTGTGAACATGATTAGCCGTAACGCTCGCCTGGAGTCTAGCCTGGTGAAGGCGAAGGCTCGGTCTGAGGAGCGTCGTCAGGGCCTGCGTGAGGCGAAGGCGGCGCTTACTGAATATGAGGGTCAGATCAAGTCTCTGACCGCTGAGAAGGAGAAGATGGCGTCGGCTATGACCAGGGTCGCCGATGTGGAGCGAGAACTGGAGGCGGCGAAGAAGGACAAAGCCGAGGCCTTGGCATCTTATGCGGAGATGTCGAGGTCGTTGGATGAGGCTCGTCTTGCCGTTACTGACCTTCAAAAGGGTCGGCAGGACGACGCCACTGCTAGAGCATTGTTGGAAGCCGAGGTGGCTAGGTTGAAGGAGGAGAAGGAGAGGGTCTCCAACTTGTATGCTGGTGAGCAACGGCTTGCCAAGCAACTTGGGGATGACCGTCAGTGGCTGATAGAGGAGGGCTTTAATTATGTCATGGGCCGATTCGCTAAGAGCAAGGAGTATCGGCTACCTTTGGGTCGGTTCCAGAAAGCCGTGGCTGCCCGAGCCGGACACTTGGGCTTTTTAGAAGGCTACGAGTTGGGTCGGCAGGGCAAGCCGAAGGAGGAGGGGAAAAAGTTCGAACCGAACTCCGGTAGTCTCCTTAAAAGGGCTGCCGAAGCATACTCCGGCATATCATACCCTTATTTTGACGACCTGGCGCTCTGTACTAATAAGACGCTGGAGGATCTGAGGTGTGTTATGCCAGACCAGCATCTGCCTGCTGATGCCGAAGGCGGATCAGAGCCTCAAGCCGAAGGTGGGCCTACAAGCATTACCAGCAGGGATATGTTGCTTTAGATATTTTGTCTGTATTTTCCTTAGCGCGAAAGCGCATGTATTGTAATAGACTTCGGTCTTTTGTAATGAAAATAATTTTGAAATACATTGTGTATTTTATTTATTGCATGTGTTTGTAATTTTTGTAGAACTTCCTATGGTAGAAGTATTGGGGTTGGCCTTCGGCCTTCCGAATGTGTACATGTATACGGCTAATGCTCGTCAGCTGTAGCCTTTTTACATGAATATTTGAATTGTTTGGACTGTGTCCTTGTTTCGGCATACATGCCTTTGTATTTGAACATTTATTTTGCGCAATATAACCTAGGTTCGACTATAATATTTATAGTCTATGTGGTCCGGTTCGGTCAGAAGGCCTGTATGTCTAGGCCGTTGTGAGCACACCGGTCGACCACTTTATTGAGTTGTGAGAAATGAACAAATTAATGTTTTCCTGTATAACCCGGTTCGGATAACCTTCTTACGAATTTCGGCGCCGAAGCGCTTAGGGCAGGGTTTGTGTTGGCCCTGCCTTCTTGCCTACTTATAATTAAGAGAAAATATAACATGACGAAGATGAGATGTATATCATTTCATTAAAGATGGGACTTATCAAATGCCCAAGTGATTACAACTGAAAACCATAGAAATATGTGCCTACATGTAGTATTTCTTTAATTGCATAGCATTCCAGTGCCTAGGGACTGGCTTTCCTTCCAAAGTGGCTAACTTGTATGAGCCTTTTTCATGAGCTTCGAGTATCTGGTATGGGCCTTCCCAGTTAGGTCCCAGTTTGCCTTGGTCCGCCTGCCGACTGGCTTCGTTGTTTCGGAAGACATAGTCTCCTGGCCGATAGGTCACACTTCGAACTCGTTGGTTGTAATAACCTTCCATCTGTTTCTTGTATCGAGCTTCGCTGATAGCTGCCAGGTCTCGGCGTTCCTGCGTGAGAGCCAAGTTGACTAGCAGCTCTGAGTCATTGGTGTGCTCCGATATGTTCTCGATTCGGTAAGTGGGCATCCCTATTTCGGCTGGTATGACGGCCTCGGATCCAAAGGTGAGGTTGTATGGAGTATGGCCGTGGCTCGTTCTTTCCGTCGTTCGAAGCGCCCAGATGACACTTGGAAGCTCGTTCAACCAACTTTTGCCATGTTCCCTGAGCCTGGCCTTGATGCCTGTGACGATGGAACGGTTAGTGCGTTCGACCTGGCCGTTGGCCTGTGGGTGTGCCACGGATGTGAACACTTGAGTTATGTGCAACTCTTGGCACCACGACTTAAATGGGTTGTCGGCGAACTGCTTGCCGTTGTCTGAGACTATCTTCCCTGGGAGACCGTATCGGCAGACGATTTGCTCCCAGACGAAGCTTACCACTTGTTTCCCAGTGATCGTAGCGGCAGCTTTAACTTCGATCCATTTTGTGAAATAATCGACTGCGACAATTAGGAACTTGATTCGGCCTGGGGCTTCAGGAAATGGGCCAACAATGTCGATACCCCATTTGTAGAATGGCCATGGTGACGTCACATGTATCATGTTATGCTTCGGCACTCGCTGTACGCTGGCATGCATCTGACATCCACGGCATTTACGTATTTCGTTTTCGGTATCAGTGTACATAGTCGGCCAGTAATAGCCCATATTCATCATTCGAGTAACCAGTGACCGAGGACCTGAATGCGTTCCGCAGATACCTTCATGCAGCTCACTCATGACGTAAATGCCTTCTTCAGTCGTCAAGCATCGCAACAGGGGTTGGAGATATGACTTCTTATAGAGTTTGTCATTGTGGATGGTGTACTGAGCGGCTTGGGCTTTTAACTTTGTGGCTTCGAAGGTTGATTCCGGCACTGTGCCGTGTTTTAGGAAATCAAAAATTGGTTTTATCCAACTGTTGCTAATGTCGGTTTCGGTTGTGAAGATTTCTTCTATTTGATCTGTCCGACTGTGTATAACTTCAACAGGGACCTGTTTCGTCAGGTGCGCATATGCCAAAGAGGCCAATTTGCTCAAGGCATCCGCCTTCTTGTTTTGGCTCCTTGGTATCTGACAGATCTGAAATTCGTCGAAGTGGGAGATTAATTCCTTGACTTTGTCAGCATATCTTTGCATTGTTTCGCCTTTAACTTCGAACTCTCCTGTGGTTTGATTGGTTACCAGCAAGGAGTCGACCTTGACTGATAGCTTTTTGACCCCCATACGCTTTGCCAGGCGAAGGCCTGCGAGAAGTGCTTCATACTCGGCTTCATTGTTGGTGTTTGGAAAGTTTAGCCTGATAGCGTATGTGACTTCGACTCCTTGAGGATCGATTAAAACGACACCGGCGCCCGACCCTTCACTGTTTTTCGCGCCATCTGTGTAGAGAGTCCACGCGTCGGCACTAGATAAAGGCCCTGGGACCTGTAAATGGAACGTAGCGTTAGTCATATGCTCGTAATGATCGTTTTGCCGAAAGGCAGATCGAGCTGTGTGGCAAAGGTACCTTCGGCTCAGCTCGCCCTGTGCCGAGCTGACTGTCTGTTGGCTGCCCCGGATTGTCGAGGACCTGTAATTCAGAGACAAAGTTAGTCGGGTTTCGACTTTGTTTGCGAAAAGTGTGTGTGAATGTAGGATTCGAGGTAGAGACCTGTAATTCAGAGACAAAATCTGCTAACACTTGGCCTTTGATGGCTGTTCGAGGCTTGAAGTGAATATCGTGTTCACCCAGCTCGATGGCCCATTTGATGAAACGGCCAGAGTGTTCGGGTCTCTGAATGACTTCCTTTAGAGGAAAGTTGGTTAAAACTGTAATCTTGTAAGCCTGAAAGTATCGGCGTAGCCTTCTTGCAGTGTGCAGCAAAGTTAGCAAGAGTTTTTCCAACTTTGTATACCTTGTTTCGGCATCTTTCATAGCTCGGCTGACGAAGTAGATAGGGACCTGCTTGTCCCTCCTTTCGGCACACAGTACCGAGCTTATGGCGTTGTTTCCCACTGAAAGATAAAGGACCACGTCTTCACCAGTATCTGGTGCCGTTACCGGAGTCAGCTGGGACAGGGCTTGCTTTAGATCTTCGAAAGCTCGGTCAGCTTCTTCACTCCATAAGAATTGCTTAGTTTCGGTAAACTGCTTCAAAGTTTTGAAAAATGGCATGGATTTTTCTGCGGATTTAGAGATGAATCTATGTAAAGCTGCTAGCCGACCGTTTAGCCTTTGCAATTCTTCCAACGACTGGGGAGGTTTCATTTGCCTAATGGCTTGTACCTTGTCAGGGTTGGCGATGATGTCTTTGCCAACAACAATGTGACCCAAAAATTTCCCCTGTTTCATGCCGAAGGAGCACTTTGCGGGATTGAGTTTCATGTTAACTTCTCTCAGTCTTCCGAAGGTCTCTTCTATATCTCTGAGCATGTCAGCTTCGGTATGGCTTTTTATGACCAAGTCGTCGACGTATGCCTCCATGTTTCGACCGATCTGGGGTTCGAAGACATGATCGATGAGCCGCTGATAAGTAGCTCCGGCATTCTTCAGGCCGAAGGGCATCTTGCGGTAGCAGTAGATGCCTTTATCAGTGTGAAAGGCTGTTTTATCTTCATCAGTTTTTGCCATCTTTATCTGGTGATAGCCTTTGTAGGCGTCAAGGAAGCATTTGAATGTGTAGCCCGATAGGGCGTCTACCTTGGCGTCGATGGACGGGAGGGGGTAGCAATCCTTGGGGCAAGCGTTATTTAGACTTGTGAAATCCACACACATGCGCCAAGATCCATCTTTTTTGGCTACCATGACTGGGTTTGCAACCCAAGTTGCCCACTGGAGGGGTTTCAGAATTCCTGCCTTCACCAACTGTGTTACTTCATTACAAACTGCTTGACTTCGGTCCCGAGCCATACCTCTTTTGCCTTGCCGGATTGGGAATTGTTTAGGGTCGACCTTGAGTATGTGTTCTGTGATCTTTCGTGGTACACCGGTCATGTCGGCTGGTGTCCACGCAAAGACGTCAGTGTTGTTTCTCATCAGGTTGTATAGCTTCTCCCTTACGTGGTTTGAAATATCTGCTCCAATTGTAATCAACTGGTCGGGATGTTCTTCATTGACTCGCCACTTATCGTGAGTTAACTCATCAGACACATCCGCCGTTAGACCGCATTCAACCTGTACCGATCGGATTGAGGCTACTCCGGTTTCTGTTGGGAATTTCATTAAACTGTGGGCTGTGGAAACGACACAGCCGAACCTGTATATGGCTGGCCGGCCGAAAAGGATGTTATATTTCGATGGTCGGTCGACAACCAGGAAGTTCACACGTTCCGTCCGCTCATGGGCATTGTCGGACAGTGTGACTGAGAGCGCCACTTCTCCTGTTGGAATTACAACTTCGCCGCCGAAGCCCATTAATGTGGTCTTGGAAGGACGAAGCTGCTGTTGGATATTAGGTGCGAGCTTTGTGAAGCAATGCTTGTACATGATGTCTGAGGCACTGCCTCCGTCAATGTACACACGATGGATATGGTGACCTTCGACTTCAGCCCTTATGACCATCGGACTGAGGGTTGGCGCGGCGGTGTCTAGAGCCGGAAAGGAAATGACTTGATTTGCCCATGCTTCTTTTCGCAATTTTGGTCTCTTTGCTTTCGAACTTTGTGTCATGTTGACTACTGGAAGATCTGCCTTCTTGTCTTTCTTCTGTTTCTGCTCTTTTATTTCTTTCATCAAATGTGCTAGCTGTCCTGTCTTTACAGCTTGAGCAATTTCTTTCTTTAGCTGGTGACAGTCGTCCGTATCATGGCCTCTGTCCAGATGGAAGTCACAGTATTTGGACATGTTCCGATTGGTGGTGTTGGGGCCCATATTTCTAGGTTTGCTGAATTGTCGGCTAGCGTCTTCCGTCTGTAAGATCTCTTTGGGGCTTTTTGTTAGGCTTGGATATTCTTTCCTTTCGTTGCCTCTGGTATTTGATGCCGACGGTCGGTCATAGGGTGTGAACCCTGAATGCCGTCTGTCTTCCCTTTGATTGCGGTCGCTGCCTTGTTGCCAAGGGCGACGACTGTCTCTTTGATTCTGATTTCGGCCACCCTGCCTGGGTGGGTTTGCCGAAGATCTGTCTCTAGCTTGTGCTGCTTCTTCCCCACGGATGAAAGCTTCGGTTCGGTCGAAGGCTTCCTGAATTGTGAGGGGTACCCGCGCGCTCATTTCCCTGAGTAGTTGCCTTGTTCTTATGCCGTGTATGAACGCTGAGATTCGTTGCCTTTCATCAGTGTGACCGATGTTTAAGGACTCTGACTTGTACCTTTCCAAGAACGTACGCAATGACTCTTGGTCACCTTGCCTTATGTTGTGCAATTCGATGGGGTCTTTGGTGCATTTTCTCTGCTGACCGAAATGGTCGGCGAAAAGCTGCCGAAGCTGGACATAGCTATCGATAGATTTATTAGGTAGTGAATTGAACCATACCCTTGCCGGCCCTGTGAGTGTTTGGACAAACATTTTGCACCAGGTGGGTATTGACCACTGTAAAATGCTACAAGCCGACTTAAAGGCATGTAGGTGATCGTTCGGGTCGGTGCTGCCGTCATAAGTTTTCACGACGGTTGGCAGTTTCGCCTTCGGCGGGCATGGGGCGTGTTCCACTCTGTCCGTGAATTTGCTCTCTTCATCAGGTATGTACGGCTTCGAGTAATCGTCCGCAGCGGTGGTTTCGTCAACAGTTGTCGGGACCGACGCGCTTTGGTTACCGAGAATCAGCTGTGGCGCAGGGCCTGTGCTTGTGAGTGCTTCGGCAGCAGAGGCCGAAGGTGGCAAGGATGGCGATAACGGCAAGCTCGTCGGGAACGGCATGTAATAAGGCATCTGGTAACCTTGCGGCCCGTAGGGGCCCATGAACTGTTGGGGAAAGTATTGTTGACTTTGAAACTGCGGAAAGTATGGCGGTTGTTGCTGAAAAAGCATTGGCCTTTGCAAACCTTGCACCTGGGTTGCAACCGGCGGCGGCGTTGGCTGCTGTGCTGCATCGACGGATACTCGAGTGCTGTCTGTCGTTACGGCTCTCAATGTGGCTCCGCCAGAGCTGCCAGCTACCGTTGGAATCGGCGTATGCATGCGGTCATCTGTTGGATCATCGTAATCCAAACGGATGCACACGCCCTTCATGCGCTCCGCGGCCACATGGTCTTGCATGAGTTGCCGAAGATGGAGAAAGTTACGACTAACGACCTCCGGCGTCAGCTGTAGAACGCCGGAGCCGCCTCCGTCTGCGGCGTCTTCGATGACATGACGACCGCCGGGAGATAACGGCTGTTCTTCCATCTCCAACACCGGAGCGTTGTCTTTTCTTGCGTTTTCTTCTGATTCATTCATGATTGATGAATGAAGGACCGTGTGATGGCGCCAATGTAGAATCTGGATATCTTTAACGATCAGATAGGAAACCTAGGACGGATTGGAGAGGATATTAGACTACAAGGGTGGATGAATGAAGGTGATGAATGTCTTCTTCGTCGGAATCTGCACAAGTAACAAACCGTTGCTCTTGGAACGCAGGACAGGGTGTCCTGCGACCAAGCTCCGGCGTGAGAATCAGTATGGATTCCGGTAAGAGTAAGTGAAGAAGAAGATAGAAATTTAGGGTTTGAGAACTTGTGTTTTTACCTGGTGATTGATGAGTATTTATACTCATCAATCCTTTGTCTTACTCTGTGTAATGCGCCTACCACTGAAAGGTACGATCCTTGCTGACGTGGCCGTCCTTGTGTCCCCTCAGTGGAGGCCGTTAGTGGTCGTAACAACGTTGTAGGAATGTTTCTGACATTGTCGTGTGAGCGTTGGTCTGTTGTGTGAGCTTCGGTGGTTCGAGCATCGACTGGCCGAAGTGAAGCAACATCTGTCAAGTACTTCGGTGAGTCGAGCATCGACTGGCCGAAGATGTGTACTTGTGTATAAGTCAGTGTGTCGGAAGTTGCTTGCTGTATGGTCGACCCTCTTGTGGAGTTTGGAGGTTCGACCCCAGTGTTGCCGAAGCTGGCTTCGACTGTAATGCGTGGTCGACCTTGCTTAGGTCGACCCTCGTGTGTTGTATTGTTCGCTGAACATACACACGTCATCATTTTACACTGTAAGGATATAGTTTACGGGTATGACAGAGTTACGAGAATTTAACAGTTTCTGTGTTGGCACACTACTTTGTGGAGGTAAAGTTATGTTTTGAAAAAGGAAAGTGATTTTAACACGGTCGAGCGCTGTGTGGTTTCAATGTGATAATATGAAAGTAATTTTTAGAACAAGACTAATAAGAAGGTGATGTGAGTGAATGAATAAACGGAAATTTAAACTTCTCGTATAGTGGTGTGTTCCTGGTGAGGAATGGATACGTTACTGAAGCAACAGGCTCGAGCAGGTAATGTAAGGTTTGATGACGATTGACCTGGTGATGGGATTGTGATTTTCTATTAAATATTGAGTTTAATTGCATGATTTTTATTAAGATATCACCGTAGAATCCCGTTACTTGTTTATGTTTTGTGATTGTATGTTGAATTGGAATTACACGTGTTAGAAACAAGTTTTGGAGAGCTCGCGACACGCGATAGAAGAGAAGAAGACTTTCGCAACATGTATCGTGCTTGGAAAACGACCCCGACTAAATTGTCTATTGCGCACGTGACCGTCGGTAAAAACTAAAATTAGGGTTTTTGATTTTCTATTTAAGAAACTTTTGGTTACGAATTTGGGGTTCCTCCCAGCCATTTTATACACTTCCAGAGACGATTTCAATCCGGGAAATTCATTCGGATCATCTTCTTTTATGCTTTCTTCTTTAACAATTATAGTTTTTAATATAAATAACAATCTTGTGTGATTACTTTGGATGAATAATTTATGTGTCCTGGTTAGAGTTTTTTAATTATTTAAAGTCGACGAGGTATTACATGGGAACCAAAAGGTCCAAAACACATAAAATCATGGAGGCACATGGGCCACGATTGTATTCTCACGTGGGCTCACTCAAAGTGTTGTTGGGCTACGAATTTATTAAACAAATTATTTTGACGGGGCTGGATCACTTGAGCTGATAATTCAAAGTCAACGACACAAATTCTAAAAGGGATTTTAATTATGTCAGCCCATGTGGATGGAAACTAATATATATCAACTCAAGAAGAAACATTCTGATGGAGAAAAAACAATTGTGACGGCTTAACAATAATTCGAGAGCAACAAACAACCCTTATCACGGCAGAAAGCAACGAACAATTTGGAGTATACGGACTGAAGCAAAGAAGCAATTTGGTTTGGTTTATTTTATATTCTCGAATATTAATTTTTTTATTTAGATTCTAGTTTACACAATGTTTTTAGGGTTTGCATTGAATTAAATATGCTTGGATGGTATGATCATTATTGACTAAACAATTTTTACTATCTAGGCATTGATGAATAATTGTTAATTATCGATTTTTCTCGGTTTATGTTAATTGTTGGTGGATTAATATCGTAGTAAATAACCTAATTATTGTTGTTTTGATGCGTGTGCATGCTTAGATTAAGTTTATGGTTGATTGCTATTTCGTGTGTTGCCTGCAAATGTCTTTCGGTTTGGGTAGCATATCAGATCGCTTACTGTGTGTTTCTGATTAGTGTGTGGTTTTCTAGGCCAAGTTAACCATAGAAATAACTCTCGATTGTTTATTGATCTTGGTATTCTGTTTAGTATTCACCCAAATCACCAAATCCATCATTCCATTATGGTAACCACATTTAATCCACTCAAAATGATTATAAATACGCCACATAAGTCATAGAAATACACGCATAGGGTCACATAACGCGTTGTTGGTTGGTTTTGACGTACGTATCGATTTTGGGCAATTCACCAACGTTTCGCGACTCAATTAAGTGTGTGATATAACTTGTGACATGATATGTGATTATTTGACTTATAATTACGTTGAAATTGACATACAATACATAAATACGAGATTCCCTGTAAACAAAGAATCGCGTGTCGTAATCGCGTAAAAACAAAAAATTGCTTTATTTTCAATTCGAGGAATTCAAATTGAATCCAATTGATTGTAATTAAAGTATTTTGTAATGAAAAACGATTATAAATCCCTTACAACCATTAGTTGGGATATAAATACCCGACAATTCTTTCGGTACCTAATAATTCGTAAATCGGTAAAACGCGAAATTTTAAAATGGCCCGACTTTCACAACCTGGTAAACTATAAATGCTACACCTTGTGCTTGATCTTTAAAGAAAATGGATGAAGCTAGTGTGATTCTAGAGAGAGAAAGGGCCGAAATTTAGTGATATATATATATAGAGAGAGAGTGTGGCGGTTGTGGAGAGGAGAGAGAGCTGGGTTCTTAGGAAAGTGCAAGAGATGGTGAATGAGACATTATATATGGTGGCTAGTGTTAAGTGATTAAGGTTTGAGGTGTGTTGAGAACCGGTTTGGTTGGGTGAATGCATGAGCCGAGAGCGAGAAGAGAGTAGAGAGAGATGGAGTGGGTGAATTGTTAAGTGTTGATGTGTTACGTAGTTTTCATGATGTCGAGGTTTAGATCCTTGAGTGGTTTACGGTTCACAAGAGACCCGGGGAGAGGGGGGGGGGGGGGGTGCCACCTTGGGTTCGAGCCGTAGAGAAGAGGGAGTTGAGTGAGAGGGTTCAAGTGTGTGTGGTTGGATGTGCTTGGCCTTGGGCCGGTTCAGGGAGATGGGAGGAAACAATGTGTGTTTTGGAGGGAGATTAAGAACCTTTCGTCCATAACATTGTACTTCATGACAAGGTTATCCCCTAATCATTATTAGTATGTCATAAGCATGCTACATGGATGTGATAAGAGAGTTGTTCGCTTGGTAATAGTTGGAGTCTAGGTGGTTGGTTTGGTTTCGGTCAGTGGGGGCTCTAAGCATGTGCGAGAGGTTCGACGGAAAAAGACTCATCATTTTATGGGACCCATATTTAAAAAAAATTATATCTATTAATTTGTTATTAAAAATGTTAGGAATTTGCATGATTTGTCGGTTGAATACTTTGAATGTCATTTTAAACTATAATTTTCTTATGTTTATTGCTATAAATTTTTTTTGTATTATTTAAAAAATTTTCTATTTGTAATTTTATTTTCAAATAGGACCCATTTATTTAACTCGAACAAGGCCTTTAAATCCTCAGGACCGGCCCTGATTTCGGTTGAAACCAAATGGGAAAGAGGGGAAACGAGGGTTGGGTTCGATCCGAGGGAATGGCAGTTCGATGGGAGGAGGGTGAATCGATGAGGGTCAAAAAAAAAGGGAGGGGGTCGGCATAGTTGCATGCATGGGGAGGCCATGCAAGGTGGCGGGTGGCATCCGGGTTTCACACGGGTCTGGTCGAGTCCTAACGGGTTAACAAATCGAGTGTCGGGTTGACTAACGTAAATGGATATGGATAGCAAGTCTTAGATCTTGGTTGGTTAAAAAAAAATAAAACATTGACGGGTTTTATTTAAAACACGAGGTTAACATCCAAATATAACTTAATTGAAACGGGTTATAAATAAATGAACTTGTTAAAGGTTTAGACGAAAAGTATTATGGAATATTAAACGAAATAGTTTAATAAATAAATAAATAAACATCTAGAAGTTTGACAGGATGATACGTATTAAATAGGTAATACTGTTTAGGTAAGAAAATATAAAAGTCGTTTTTATATATTTCTTACTATTAAAATTCCAGCGATTCTACTCAGAATTTTCTTGTTTTTACAGGTTGATTCCAATACTGTCGTGGGCTCAGTCAAGTTATGTATCTATGGTTGCACGTAAAGTCACCTAATTTTAAATAAATTAAATCTAATGAACAGATATACATATAAAATGCACAGTCAAAGGTTGGGGTTGACCTGGGTAATATCAGGTTGTCAAAGATAGCATTGATTGTTGCAGCTCTGCCGCTGACGTATGCCGTTGAACCGCCATCGTAGATCTCCGATCTCCGATCGCCGACCAGTTTTACGGTTGTTGCGGATCTCGAATTGCTGGTGCTCTTGTAGTCGATCACCACCGCGTACTCGTCAGTATGCATGTCACTCATAACTGATATTCAACCGTTGTTGAATTGTAAGGTACGTCTCAACCCTAATTGTAAGGTACGTCTCAACCCTAATGGGCTGGTTTATTTCAATCAATCAAATCTATCAGTGTAAAACTGATACTCAACTTTTACTAGTCAACACGTCAGGAATTTAGAAGATAACGTGATTACTTGTGTCGGTTGATTACATGACAAGAAATCAAATGTTGTCGATTTCTAATGTTTAATCTTTTGTGTTTATTTTGGCTCTAGCGATAAAGATTGTTGTTGTTGACTTGTTGTTGTTGCTAAACCTTCGGTTAGATGTTTCTACCGTTGACCTACAATTTACAAAGTAAATGTACAATTTCAAACTCCTTATGGTTGTGTGTTTACTGCTTAATTCTGTTAATTGCTTATGTTTGGATTCATGGTGTGAGACCCAAATTTTTATGTTTAGCATCGGAGATTCTCTAGGCAATCATATATAGTAATTGTGAACGCTAAACAAGCATATGTTATGTACGAAAAAGTAAGTCGGTTCCCGACAATAACACAAACGATTGACAACACATATGATGGGGTTGAAGAAACACAAACGTAAGCACAATTCTTGTTTAATTTATAGATAAAATCGAAAACAAAGTCAATACCCAAACCAAACATGTAACAACAAGTATGGTGCGTTCTTGACTCCCTCTTCTTCTTCTGATTCAAATGCAATAAATTTCAAAAGCAAAAGCACAAAATCCAAAAAACAAAACATTAGGAGTAGAAAAAACTTAAATCTAAAAAGCAAGAAATTAAGTTAAATGAATGTAGTAGTTGAAGATGGTAAATGAAGTGTGACAGATAGCCACCAGAAGTGCAGCAGGATGATGCAGCAATATTATTAACTCAGTTTCTGCCATTGATGATGAATCCAGCTGCATTAACATCCTCCCCAACTAACCACAAAAACTTGTTTCCTCTACTATAACTCAACCCACATTTAAGTAAGAGAGAGAAAGATATCAATCAGGTGGTGGTAGAACTGGCATTGATGGAACCTTTAATTTGGTGTACCGTGTTTGTGATTAGGTTGTTAACTGTGGTTAGGGACTCCTGGCTGATTTTCGAACTCGGCAAGCTGTTAGTTTGTATTTGAAACACTAGGGTGACCAGTGAGCCCGTGGGCCGTCCTAGACTCGGACCACTGCTGCTGCTTGACGCCATCTCGTGGTGGCCGTCGGGTGTGATGATGAAACCGGAGGGTAGTAACGGGATGTAAGACGGGTCCTCGCCGTTCATGGCTATGTTAATCGCTGACAGGTCCACGGGGCAGTAAACGACTAGCGAATAACCCGATGAGTCTGTACTGCTCTCTTGGAGTATTAGCATGTTGTTCTGGCCTGGAGTGTATGCCTGCTGGTTTAATTAGTTATACAAATGTCATTAATTAATTTTCTGGCCATTTGGTACTTGTATATATATAATTCTTACCCTTAGCACGGATATGCAGTTCCCTGGATGAGTCCCATTTGGAATATTTGCAACTTCTTGTACTGAATTTTGGTTAGAAAGAACATCCCACTGAAAATATGAAAAAAAATATGATGCATTAATATATAGGAACTCAAGCTAGCTAGCCATTTGTGTTTGTGTAGCATTTTGTAGTAACTATATTGTAGTAACTAGTATAACCTGAGGTCTAGTGCGTCCGTCTCGAAAGAAGTCGAAAACGTTTTGAGGAGGAATCGGAAGCCAGATGGTGGTGGACGCGCTAAGGACCAAGCCGTTGGATTGGCCGGGATCGGTGCTCTTGTATAAGATGGCTCTCACCTCAAACTCGTTCGTACCCGAAAGAGAAGTCCATTGATGACCATTTGATGGGTTTATGCTGCAGCACAAGTTGTTCACCATTCTTTGTGATAGCTTCATCATGCTCCTCTTCCCCTCCGGAGACGGAATTACTGACACAAATCACACACGCAACATATATTGGTCTCTTTCGATCATAATATTATACATATTGCAAGTGTACGTGATGAGAAAAATGTACGTATTAGTACCTCCTCCAAGATCATGATTGGTAATCAATAAAGAAGCAGTTCTTTCACATGCCCTTTGAAGGCAGGCGAGCCATCTTTTGGCTCCAAATGCCAGGCCGCTATAGATAAAATCTTGATAGAGCCTGTTAATCGGAGCCACTTCTTCTACTTCCATATGCTCTACCCATGTAACCTATTTGTACAAATGAACACAAACAAAAGCACTATATAAGTTAATTTTAAACCTAGCTAGCTTGTCAACTTTTAATTATTTAACGTACTATAAGGTAGCTAGGAACCTACCTTTGAATAACCATTAGGCATATCTTGAATCAAACACCCTGAAGGTAGGAGGTGCACTTTATGTTGAGGATGAGAGTAGGGGTTGTACTGTGGATGGATATCATATGAAACGTCCACAACCGCCCACGAACCTTGCGCGATTTCCTGAACAAATCGGAGCAAATACAACTGCCTGGTGGGAACTAGCGGTGAAAGCACTTGTAGTTCTTCAAACATCTATAAACAACACAATTAAGGAAGCTAAGTAGAGTTACTAAGAATGATTTAATAGGCTGAAAATGCATGTATGAATAATTAAATTACCAATTGTAAAGAGCCACTTTTTGAACCTAACAATCCACTTGAGATTACTTCAATCGTTCTTGCTCTTGACACAATAGTTGTAAATATTTCGGACCATTTTATCTGCCAAGGTTAATTAAAAGTTCATCAGTCTGTCTGCTAGCTACTTAGCGTAATAGGTAACAGATAACATATGATAGAGAAGAAAAAAAAAGCTAGCGAGCTACTTAACCGAATCGACAAACATATCAACCAACTTCAAGCTGTTCATGGTGACAACACTAGTCGCCCTCGACGCTTCGGTTCTAACATTAGGGTTCTTCAAAGAATCATTAGGACGCGCGAAAATCCTCTTGTAGCTATCAAGATCAAGAGTTTCCGTCCCGTCTTTCGGAGACTTTATCCAAAAAGGATCACTATTGTGGACAAGTCTCATGAGTTGTTCCATCGCATTATTAGCGATTTCGGCCATCAACGACTTGTCCATGTCGGAAAGAGGGGCGATGGGGTCGGGGTTGATGGTGGTAGACGATGACGATGATGCACCGTTGATGGTGAGAAGATCAAGATCTAACGAAGGGCCGGTGTGCATCATGGGCATCCGTGCACCGCCATAACTAGCCATCGATAAGTCGAGTGAAGAGGTGTGGAACGGCTGTACGGGTGGGAGTTGCAACACCGGTCGACCTATGTACTTGGCTGCAATGCTTGATACTCTATCCAACTGTCGAAAAACATTTCCGATCAATCAACAACAACATATACTAATAAAAAGTTAAAAACAGACACGTACAATACAAAACAATACAAAACATATACACAATTAATAATCAATACCGCCTCACCTCTTCTTTCAATTGGGCATTCTCGAACCGGAGTTTTTGTTCATCAAAATAACAATCTTCTCCAATCGGCGGACCGCCACACGTCGGGCAGACCAAGTTTTTTAGAGCCTCTCGTATCACAATGTTCTCGCAACGAATTTTGTCGTTCTCCACACGTAACGCACAGTTGTCTGCACGTTCATGATGTGCCTACAACAAAACAAAGTAGTTAGTTAAGGAATTTATATACATCAAAACAAATAGACACATAGATAGATAGATAGATAGATAAAAATATAAAAGATATAAAAAATATAAAAAAGCACCTTCATTTGGGTTCTTCGATTTTGAAACCAAAACTTAATCTGCCGAGGAGCTAAATCCAACTCTCTGCTTAACTGCATTCTTGTTTTCTCATCTGGGTGTGGACATTCTTTAAACGTCCTACATGAAAGCAACAAATTAAGGGAATATTTAAGAATTTAACCATGTTTAAAGTGGTAAAAACAAAAAAGTAAAGAAAAGATAAGAAAAGAAAAATGATGTTATATATATATACGTACGATTCAAGAATTTGAATCTGAAGAGCAGTGTGCCGATGATAACGTTTCTTCTTATCATGTTGACTCCCACGGCCGCCGGAGCCACCGCTTCCGTCGCCACTGCCACCGCCGTACTCCATCTCCGGCAGCTAGCAGTCAGTTAGTTACAGAGATATAGTGAAGAAGAAATGCACATTTCTTATTATAATAATGTGGTACAAAACATAGGGCGACATGAATGTCGGAGAGAGAGGTTTGACTTTCCGACGAGAAACGGGCGGAGAGATACGTTTGAATAATAATAATAATAATAATAATAATATTTATGTTGTGAGTGTGAGTGATAAAAAGGAAGGAGAAGATTATGGGGAGAATAAATGCTGCAACAGCGAACAAGGAGGGAATAAGTTAAGGGTAATTACAGGGGTTCTTAACTTCTTTTAGCTTTTTTTTTTTTTTTGAACAGCAAATATCTATTTACACATCAAATACATCAGTGTCAGGGTTTGAACCCATGACCTCCAACTAAGAGGACAAAGCCTCTACCAAGTGGGCTAGTCCCACATTGGCACTTCTTTTAGCTTCCTTCTTCAAAATCTGGTTACAGACCCACCCATCATTTTCAATGATGTCTTTAAGTTCAAATTCAATATAATGGGTGCTTATTTCATTTCAAGTTATTAATTATTACCAACTATTGTAATTTCAAAAACTGATTTATTGTTATATACGATTCTCATAAAAATATGATTATGTAGAATCCATTCAATTAATTTGAGATAATTAGTTTCATAATGTTGCAATGAAGGTGGTTAATTTATTTTTTTTTGAACGGCTAATTTTTTTCTCCACATTTTCACCATGTCAAGGTTTGAACCTTGGTCTTTCCCCAAAGGAGCTTTGCCCCTTACCACTAGGCTACAATTAATTAGTACACGATTAAACTTGCAATCATTGGAATTAAATAATCCAAGTTATTGGGTATTGGCGGATAATAATCCGAGTTTCAAAATTGGCCAACAATAATCCCAATTATTTGGGTCTTGGAAGTCATTGGGCCGCCGTTAATTTTTCACTAACTCCGCTAGTACTTGCTGACGTGGCAGGTGATGTGGCGTCATTTTGCTGACGTGGCAGGTGATGTGGCATCATACTTGCTGATGTGGCACGTGCCACGTCAGCACAACTAACGGAGTTAGTGAAAAATTAACGGCAGCCCAATGAATTCCAAGACCCAAATAATTGGGATTATTGTAGGCCAATATTGGAACTCGGATTATTATCCGCCAATACCCAATAACTTGGATTATTTAATTCCAATTTTCCTTAAAAATATTTCTTGCAATTGTTGATGGCAATTGGCAAATGTTGGTAGAAACTTTTAAGACTTTATTATATTTGAAGACCAGAAACAACTACACATAAAGATAATATATATTTAAAGCAAACTAAAAAATGTTAGGTTGTAATTTATGTTTTATGCATAGACAAGGAAAATCGTAATTTGAGTTTTGATATTTAAACGAACAAAAGATGTAAAAACTTCTCACAAATAAAAATGTAATCTGCAACATAACTAAGATATCAACAATACAAGAATATCATATTTCATAGTCTACACTCACTTAAATATTAAAGTTGCACAGAAGACAAAGTGTTACATATATGGTCGATCATTCAATTTCATATAAGCACTCCAAATACCATTTTATGTCACATATAATTACATATTTCTGCATGAATCTTAATTATGATATATATACATTTAGTTAAAGTCATGCTCAACTCACATGCTAAACGTATTTCTTGAATTGATGAATGTGTAACATGTACATGGGTACGTTAACAAATTTTCTGAGTTTATTAATGTGTGCTTAACTCATAATTTATAAAATCAACATAGTAAGTAGGTTCCTTGTAATTTTAGCAGTTGGTGAATCCACCTATATAGCCAAAACTGAATTAAGCGAAAAGGTAATCTAATGTTTCCCTATATGCTTCTGTTTTACTTGAACTTGTCCAATTTTGCAAACCACATCCTTTCAAAAAAGCTCATGTGATATAGCTATTATAAGAATTCTATCTATGGTGACGGTAAAGGCCGGCACGCAATGGGAAACCGGAAAGCTGTGTAGGGCAATACTCATTCTTTTTTCATCTTTGTCTTCCAAGATGGAACAACCTCAAGAGATCTTTGGATGACAACATAGGAATTACGGATGTTGGTTGATGCATTTGTCCCACGAAGAAAACATTACAACATAGAAAATTTTGGTTTTATTATATTCAGTTGAGAGATTGATATCGAGAAGATGGTACGAAGGATTTGTTCTATAAGTATTGGGGGTCATAGGCTGATGGAAAATCTGTCTCAGGTTCCTAGAGTGGTTATTGAGGAGAAGCCAGATGCAATTCTATAGTAAACTGATACGACAAGAGGAGGCTGTAAAACTTGTGCTGAACAGGTTGATATCGAAGGTGGTGGGTCAACAAAAGTCCTTTAATAGTCATATAAGCATTTGTAGATAAACTACAACTGGTTTAAACTTTCAGTTATCCAGTTAACTAAACTAATTTAATTAACCACTATTATCCACTTATAATTAATCATTTATTTAATGAACTATTAATAACGTTTTATTTAATTACTAAAATAAATTTAGTAAATAAATAATGCAACATAAATTAATAAAATAGTAACTATGTTTCGTTCATTACCGGTTAACTGATTAATCGGGTTTATGATATGTTGACCCCAATGTAACTCTTACGGGTCAGGACCGGGTTGGGTACGTTAAATGTCGATTATGGACATACAATATCCAATAAGCTCAACCATGTTTACGATGTCCGGTGCCAATCCTAGCGACTGAACAGGAGTTGTATCAGTAAGGACGACCCCCACTCATGGTTCCCTAACGCGCAACAAAGAAAATTTGTAAGAGTGGAGACGTTTAGTGTAAGTGGCTTGAACAGGAGCCCCAAGTTGGGCGCCACTTGTTGCTGCAACGGGAACCTGGAAGGTCGGTTTGTCAGGCCTTCGTCGACGGAAGTCTGGTACTCGACCTTGTTGAATGAGCAGACCTTGGGCTTGAATACATTCTTAAGAAAAGAATAGACGTCGTTAGTCTCACCGCAGGAATGGGCCTCCTACGATCAGCCTTCGGCGTGAAAACTAGTATGGTAAGTTATTTAAGTGTTTGGGTGAAGTGTGGTAATAGTGTGATCAAAGCAAGAATTCAAAGGTTTAGTAAAGTGTATGTGGAGTTAAGAGTTCAAGAAAACTTATGAAATGTTGTATGCAAGTGATTTATTTATACCAAAGGCTTTATGATTCGTGGGAATCTGGCTCCTTCCTTTGGAGGGTATGAACATCCTTGGTTTCCTTGTTTTCCTTCCTCGGGAAAGCATTTTCAGCTGCTTTAATGAAATAAGTTGACTACTATTGAAAGTTAGTCACTGTTTTATGTCAGGCAACAGTGGCGTGCTTCAGGTTTCCACCGCCTGGGTAGTCTTTGACCTACGAGCTTTACCCTTTATGGGTGCTTATCATCTTTAGGGAGATCGTATGTTTTGTGTATGCCTCTTTTGGGCTTCGTGGAACTCCCATGGTTTTGTCATTTACGAAGGTTGGTAACCTTACCTGGCATTCAACAATTGTAGCAAGTTACCTTTAATCCACCTTATTGGTGTGAATGTCTGCCTTGGCATTGGTAGTCGTGGTACATCAGTAACATGCCTTGTCATTTATGACAGGTTACCTGGCCAATGCTGTCCCAGGCCAGGTGTACGAGGTTTTCTTGGTCTTTTGGTATGTTCTTCCTTGGTCCATCCCTACCGAGCTACTGGGCTTGAGCCCGGGGTTTGAGGTAGGAAATTCCCAACATCATCAATGGTGAAATTACCTTGAAAATATGATTGCCGAAACTTTTGGATAGCTAAAACTTGTCTTATTTATTATGTTCATTATAAATAAACGAAAAAAGCCTTTTGGATCCAAATGTTGTTATCGTTAAACAAACTTTATATAAGGGTAGGGGTGATACAGAAAACACATCAGTTTTTTTAATCTTTTGAACAGTCGGTTAAGGATTTTATTAGGAACAAATGATTAGCAAGGTGGTAGATTTTAAGAGGAACTTCAAAAACAGAGTTACTGAGTTACTGTAATATACTAAATTTTAGATTTTAGATATTAAATAATAATTGTGAGAATCGTTAACGATTTAGTTATTTAGAGTTTAAAATTAAAGATTTTTTTATAATTTCATTGAATGGATATCGTTTTAGGGTATGTTTGGGAGTGCTTATTTGAGTGCAAAAGTGTTTTGGGTAAAAGTACTTATTAACTTATGACTTTTTGAAAAATGTTTTTAAAAAAAATGTTTGGATTAGCTTTTATAGTGTGTTTACTTATTTTATATGTAAAATGATTAAAAAGATGTTATGTGGTTATAAGTTTAGGTGAATATAAAGTTAAATAAGAGTATATTGGTAATTTCTCTTTCAAAAAGCTAAATGAAGTTTCAAAAGCCAAGATTTTTTGGCTTTTGAAATAATACATAAACCTCATTTTCAAAAAGTTATTTTGAAAAGTGTTTTTGTACTATCCAAACATAAATTTTAACTTATTGTCTTTTTGAAAGGCAATAAGTAAATAAGTTATTTTTAAATAATTATTAGCTAAACATGCACCTAGAAGGATAAATAAATAAATAGGAATTGATTAGGAGGTTACGTAAAAATTGAAGATTTCTTTTTACATAATTATTTGTGTTGGGTAATTTTGTTACGGGCTCAACCCACAAGTCAGGTGGGCCGGCCCAATTAAACAATAATTATGCGTAGTCCATAACTCCATATTCCATCCGATGTCACAAGTTTGGTGGTGCGGAAATTCAAATGCAAGTCAGTCAATTTGAATTGACATGGATAAGCTACTGTGATTCATTTATTGCAAGTCGGCATAAATGATTTAGAGATTAAGCTACTGTTTTTAATTATTAGTTTTAATTCCTTTTTGTATTAGGGTTCAAGTGAGACTCTTAGTTTATAAAAGGGACCAAGTAGGGTTAACTAATTAACACAAATTGTAAAGTGAAGTTTTGAGTGATTTTTCTATACCTAATAAACTTGGAGAGTTATTCCGGGTTTTGTTGTTTGTGTTTTGATATCCAATCTTGAATTTATTGACTAAAAGTTTTATAGCGTCCCTTTCACGCCCAAACATCATTACTTTATATGTTTTGAGATGTTTAGATTGTTTTGATCATTTTACATGTTTCTGCTTTATTGTCTTTTTTTTCTTCTAAGATTTGCTAGATATGTGTATTGAGGTGTATAGATCGATTCTAGGGATGACACATCGTCTCAATCTGTATTGTCCATAAGGAAATGATACATGTCTCGATTGTTATAGTATATAAGTGAAAATGTCCGAAGACGTATGGGTCAATCCTAGGATAAGAAATATCATCTCACCCATATATAACACCCTTATGAAACTGTTTTTCATGGTTACTCTATTTTATAATTTTGTTACAAGTTATGCAAGTTTATATGAAAAGTACAAGTTACGGTTTAAGTTGTTACATGCTACAGTTCATATGGTTATAAGTTAGTTTCTATGATTTCTTTATCCACTCACTCAGTATATCTTCATACTCAGATGTGCTTTTGTGTTTTTGTTTTTATGCACGTTAGGTTACTAAATGCTTGAGGATTATTCGGAAGAGTGCTCGAGAGATTAAAAATATATAGTTTTTTAATGAAATTATAATTATGGTGAAATTATTGTAATCATTTAATGTAATTTCGGATTGATATTTGAATTCTGATTTTTGTATAGTGACACGTCAGCCTTAGCTGAGTTGAAGAGTTACGCTTACACCATGATTGCCAATTTAACATAGGTATTCTCCCTCTATTCTTCATCCAAATGTATGATTGAAGTTTGATGTTGCGAAGAATTTCAGTTGGCTCCAAAAGACGTTTTCTGAATTGCTTCTCATTTCTTGATTTCCAAATGCACCATAAAGATGTCAAGAAGATACCATACCATGTAGAACCATCTTTTGTGTTGCTAAGTATGACCATGATTCATGAACAGAAAGAACGTATGACACGGAGTAGATGATATCCTTCGGAGTCTTGTACCAATCAAACACCATATCCCATATCGTGCAGTGATGTGGTGGTATAAATGTGATTATGCCAAGCAGGATGTGGTGTGATGGTGGAAAAAGTGTGTAATGGGTAAGTGATGGTGAGAATTGTATGAATGAAGTATAATTATTCGAGTGGTGTAGAAAAAAAAACCAAAACGTTGGTTTGCCTCCGTGAGTGCCACCATGCCACAGCCCTAAAAACGTCCCAAGGGGCGGTGTGGGCGGCGTTTTCAGGCGTGAAAAGACGCTAAAACGCCACATCACGGTTTGATTACATACAGACTAATCAATATGGTATCAAGGTTTCCTGATGGGTAGAAACTGAACAACCCATGTTCATTGTGTTGTAATATATATATCCATATCATATGAGCTTTTACATTAAAAGAAACTGTTTATTTACATGAATGTTGTGTTAAAAAGAATACAATTAAGGAAGCATTTGGAACATTTCGTGAAGAAGCATCAACAATTGTGTCTTTAGAACCAATCATATCATTTTTATATGATCTACAGAAATATTAAACATGTAAAAGAACATACAAAGCATTCGCTTGACAACTAATGATGATACATGTGAAATTTAAGCTCTCAACTTTTACTTATTACAACTCCTCAAGGGACAAACTAACAGAAACAGAAACTGATTTACGAAGTCGACATGTTTGTGTAGAGAAGGGTGAAGAAAACTTCAACTTGTGGTATGTTTTGAATGATTTGAGTAAACTTGTTTCGGCTTGGTTCCTCAAGCAGCAGCGGACTAATTTGTGCAACTTTCGGAAGAAGTTTCGCTAGTGGTAACCCTGCAGATAAATTGACATTTCCCTTCATGTCTTCCATCACTCCATCCACCACTTTTCTTAGTGACATTTCCAGAATATTCCCAAATTCAGAACTGCACAAAATAATAAGAAACTTAAGCTTTACACTAATCATTAGAACTTATAAAACATGTCATATAAACAATTTCTTTACAAAAACTATATCTTTTCAAAATACAATCTCCCGTTTTGATTGAATGAGCCGGCGGAAGAGGTTTTAGTCATACAAAGTAAACTTCCGGTGAATATTTAACCTGTTTCTGGTTTAGCAATTTCTTTTTATTTTACCCATACTTACCCCAAATGGGTCGGGCTTAGTTAGGATATCCGTCAAAAGTGTCATTCGATTGGCAGAAATAGTGTCACATTTTTCATGTCTTTCTATAAACATTAAAAATCAACACGTTGAATAATGAGTCGGTCAAAACGAGTAATCTTTTTCTACGTGGTTGGGTTGACATGAAACCCTTTTTGTGCAAATAAATTATTAATGTTTTTGTTACTACCAACAAAAAGAAATTATATTATTTCAATACAAATATAACTTTTTGAATAAACATTCAGTCAGAGTAAAATAATGTTTGACTATCAACTGATTCGACAAACTTCCATTTACGCTTGCTAGCCTTTATGATTCTAATAGTTTTAACTGGTGAGAGAAAAACATAACCAAAATTGCCAGCTCTTATTTTCCGCCACATGAGACATTTTTGTGGGAACTAAAGAAACATAAATTGAGGGCGGTAATTAAACAGGTAAAATAACATACCCTGATAAAACTGTACGTGTCTCCATCATTAGTTGATCTAATTTCGTGATGTCAGAAACATTAGGGCCTGAGGATTCAACTGATTTGTGGAATCTCACATCCTCTGGCATCAAATAATCCACCCAGTGATGAGGCCTTTCCATGCTCATGAACATGTTCAATATCTGCATAATTGTTTCATCAAGAACACTAGAGTTGAAGATATCCCTCAACTGCTTTCTGCAAATAAAAATATAGATACATGAAACTGCAAAATACTGTCACACACAATTCCAAGATATAAATATCTTATATGCAATACACATATCTTACTCATATATCATACTTGTTTTAATTAAAGTAACCCTCATTACTCCAGTTACTGTGTTCAACTCATCATAGCTAAGTTTACGTGATTTCACTTTAGCAAGCTTGCTTACTTAGCTAAAATAATCACATATCTTTTAGTATTAATAATGTGCAACACATTTGTATATTCACGGGATGTTAGAGTTGATACTCATGAAGCTCAAAACCCTCTTCATGATATGGAGATCACGCTTCTCTTACATTCTGGTTATAAGAAATTTGTTTGTCATCGTTGATCACTAATTGCATCTTAAAAGTAGCATTAAACCATTTACAGTTGTGTTTTGTTCCAAACCATCGAAAGAAATACATCTAATACTATAGACAATACACGTTACTACTTAGTCAGAATCATCCTACTTTTTGTTGCCTTGCATCATTAATATTTGTGGCAGTTTCGACCTATTTATATGAGAACAGGTCAATTCAAGTTACATTTGTTTCATAACAGATCAAACAGTCATAGGATATTATACAAATAGCTAAAAGTGAAACTAAGTGAAACTTGTCAACTGCGTTGAACATAAATTGGGATTAAATGCGTCCAAAGTCATTTGACGTGTATACAAGTTCCCAAATCATTAAAAAAATAATTCTTTTGGTAACATAGTTTTTCTAATCATATTTAATATATAATATATTCACAAAACTAAAAATGAACAAAAAAATGTTGATGACACCTGCTTAATCCGACTTAATTCTTTATTGACCGGCACATATAAACTACTCGATTCAACTCAAGCTCATTCAACATGTAACCTAAACCGTTTTTCCAGCTCTAGTAACAGGTTGCATACTCTGGGTGGGTGCTGGTTTTGTTATACAACAACATACCCAGTAAAATCCAACCCAAATGGTAGGGTCTGGGGAGGGTGGGAAGAGGACAGACCTTACCTTTACCCCGAGGGGTAAAGAAATTGCACCCAAAAAAAAACCTGACTCAAAAAAGCACACATACCATAAACGAGAAGCTACAAATAACCAGTATTGAAACAACAAACAATGAAGAAGAGAAGTCTAGGCTTGAGGTAAAACAAAGACATAAACACACCCACACATGCCACTTAGCAAGGAACATAACCACACGCACAAAAAAGCAAGCAGATAAGAGAACATACTATCCTAAAAATCCTTAACCTTTATTCTACTTCTCCATACTCTCCTATCACTGATCATGTCCTCCAAAAGGTGCAAGTCTAACAAATCATGCTTAATCTGCTCCTCCCACGTCAGTTTACGCCTACCCCTATTCCTCCTCCCCTCAACGGTGAATCTCTCCACACTCTTTACAGGTGTCATCAACGATCCCCTCCTCACATGCTGGAACCATCTCAACCTCCCTTCCCTAATTTTATCCGAGATACGCGGTGCCCCTAGTTTACCTCTAAAAACCCCCATTCTAACCCCATGTAGCCACAAATCCCATCTCAGCATCCTCATCTATGCCGGTCTAACCTCATGGGTGCTGCTTTTGTTATAATTTTTCCTTTTATGGAACTCTGGCTGATTGTATTTCTGTCATT
This sequence comes from Deinandra increscens subsp. villosa, assembly GCA_039602395.1. Classification (NCBI taxonomy): domain Eukaryota; kingdom Viridiplantae; phylum Streptophyta; class Magnoliopsida; order Asterales; family Asteraceae; genus Deinandra; species Deinandra increscens. Next base: position 3,776,919 of record JBCNJP010000020.1, on the reverse strand, counting down.
ATATCGTTTTGGTACTTCATCGCCTTATATTTATTCATATATATAAGTTAAGAAAAATAGATATTGCTTACCCTCTGAGAACTTCAGTTGTAGCAGCTTGCATATTGGATATCAGTATCGGCATTCTCTGACTTGAGAGAAAATCAGCACTTGCCAAAAACTGTTGCTCATCGGTTTCGTCAATCAGATCAACACCCTCCTGTATATAAAAACATTAGGTAATGGAGATAAGAAATCGGTTTAAGTTTTGAATTAATCTTTTGGATTATATCAAATTGGTATTAAAGCATTGCTGTGGTTCCTGGACCAACAGCAACAAAGAAGGTAGAAGCATTTGAGTACACAATGGGAACTTAGATCAGGGAAGTGATGTTGGATAAATTTGCTGGAGCGAACTAGAAATTTGATTCTGATGTTGGGCTTAATTGAGACTACGCCACTAGCCAGCAAGAAAGGAGAATCAGCAAAGAGTTTTGTTTAATAAGTTCACTCTTTTAGTAGACTAGGGTGAATTCTTCAGAAAGAAAGCTTATAATTAGAGAGGCCTACTCATAGGGATTCAGGAAGTCAAATATCATGCTGAATGCCTCAATAATCAAAACTTAGTGAAATAGGCAAAGAGTTCACTCTTTAGCACTGTGAGATTTGCAGAACTTAGCGAATTAGGCAAAGAGTTCTTTAAACATCCAATACAATGAAGACTCGATAATCAAAATGCAAACATTTTATTCTCAAAGTATGTGTATAGAAGTGCTAGATAAAAACGCAATAAAAAAGAATGCAGAAGATAATATACGTGGTAATGTCAAAAGAAACAATCAGAGAAGATAATGTGTCTAGGTTTTTCTAAGGAACCGTGCTATAATTCTATGGTCTATACTCTATAGTGCTTACTAGTATGAAATATTCTTCAATGAGAAAGAAAAAAAGAACACACATGAAGCTAATGGTCGAGAAATTAAGAGAGCTAAAAATATAGAAAATTAGCTCTGTTATTTTTAAGATTTCTTTATTCTAAGGTGTTATAGAATATGTCCCTTATAATCATATTAAAAGTTAAACTTTGCTTTTGGCTTAAAAAGTGTATCCCCCCCCCCCCCCCCCCAACCGTCAACAATATCTTACTAAACCAAACTAGATTTTGGTAATCATTGGACGTTAAGGATCATGTTTTGGGACCATCAGTGGAAAGACTCATTTAATTTGGGGAGACCCCCACCCTCTCTCTCCTACACCTAAAGAGTCAAAACAATTATGATATTTTCTTTGTTTTCAACTAAATATGCAGTTTGATTCAACAAGCAGATAGCCAATCATGTTCACCATTATAATATTCATAGTCATGCTATGCCTAGTTTTACATCACAAATGTAAGAATCAATACATAAATGCAATAAATTCACACAAAAGTACACTTTAGCCACCAACTATTGTTGGGTCTTTGATTGATGATGAGTACACCAAAAACAATTTTGGTTATTCAGAACATATCAAACTTAGAGAATATTTTGGGAATTTTGGTATTTGCTTTATCGCAATGGTAATTGTGATAGAACTACTCTATTCACATAATTATTCCAAAGAAAACAAAAGGTATATTGCACAAAAAACACATTGAAACACATATACACCACTTGCTACTTTCAAAAATCTATGTATGGACATGAAAACATATTTTTTCTGTGCAAGGGTGCAACGATACATCAACCTCGACGCTCCAAAATCAAAGCAAAAAATGATCAATGTTACCTACAAAGTGAACCAAGTTCTTGATTTCTAATAAAAAGGATGTGACCTATATGTACCCAAACCCAACATAAGCTTATAACTACAAAATTATAAATGTATCTAGGGATAACTACAAGGTATAATTATAAATTTGGAAAATTGGATTTTAATAATCCAAGTTATTACCAATTGGCCAATATTAATCCCAATTTCAAAATTGGCCTACATTAATCCCAATTATTAAGGTGTTGGATTTCATTGGACCCCCGTTAAGTTTTCCTTAACTCCGTTAGTTTTTTGCTGACGTGGCACTGATTTATAAAAGCCACGTGGCTGCCACGTCAGCAAAAAACTAACGGAGTTAAGGAAAACTTAACGGGGACCCAATGAAATCCAACACCTTAATAATTGGGATTAATGTAGGCCAATTTTGAAATTGGGATTAATATTGGCCAATTGGTAATAACTTTGATTATTAAAATCCAATTTTCCTATAAATTTTGGGGTAGTAAAATTAATATCGGAATATATGGTTCGAGGAGATGACTTTTGAGCTTTTATCATAATCTACTTATAGCTTGAGGTGGGAGATTTTTTGTTATAATCCTTGGCATATGATTAATCCTATATTCGATAATCTCCACATGAGGAAAGAAAGTAAAAGCTAATATAAAATGTTAACAATGAGTCCTAACATTAATTTGCTAGTGCCTACATACTTATTTTACATGCTTCTATGTCTAGCTTGACACTCTAAAACTACTTATATGTAACCCTCGGCACATCGTTAATTCCAGTTCACATGAAGAAAGTATAACAGCAGTGAGCATGAATTCGTGTGTCGTGTGTGGCTGTGAAGCAATACAATATGTGGCATTAGATAAGAGAAGTAAATAAACTCAATTCCAAGAAAAACTAGAGGAGAAACAGCAAGAACAAGTCTTACAGGTTGAAACCCTCCAAGATCACGTGCAGTGTCTATATATAAATGCCTCCCTAAGATGTTGACTTGAATTCTAATATACAGGCTAATAACCGTCATCGCCCAGATAGACAGCACCATCCTCGTGAAACCTGTGCATTATATCAGCACTCGTTAGCTACCGAGAATGAGAAAAAAGTTAAATCGAAACTTGAAAAAAAGCTTAAACATATCTGCATACTTAATATTTTAAGCCTGTCCCAAAGCTCAAGTTTTTCAGCAGGTGTCACACTCCCCTTTCCTTTTATCAACCTCTCCGTAAGATGCAAAAGATCCAGCTCTTCTGCGACCCGGCTGCTCAAATAAAGCATGGTGTGAGGCAATGTGGTTGTATTAGCTATTCTTTGGATGTTCTCAAAGTGCATTTGCATCCTGTCATTTAACCAAAACAACCAAAACATCCTTCAGTTTGTGCTCTAATGTAATAATAACAAACAGCATGAAGATGATAACTAACTAACTAACTAACTAACTATCTTACTGGGCCTTGAGAAGCTCTTCGCTCTCTTGCTCATCCGCAAGTTGTCTCTCGAGTTGCGAAACTCGCTTATTGTAAGCATCATAAAACTTGTATAGCATATATCCACCTCCACAAAGCCCAAGAGAAACATAGAGCTTTCTTTTATGCCTTTTCCAAAATTCCCTACAACCCATCCAAAGTTCCAAAGTCAAACTCAGAAACCTAATCAACCAACCACATTATAATCTCGAAAGGAAATTCATTTTGGAAGCTAAAATCACAACTGATTCTTTGATTGAATTTTCCTTCCAAGTTCAGGGTAACATGTTTAACAGAAATAAAGAGTAAAAAGCAGCATATAACAACGAACAACCAAGAAAGATCAAAAGGAGAACAACTGACCGCATTCAATCTTCTTTCTTGCCCGACTCTATCAAGAAGACACCCTTGAATCGAAGTAAGAAGAGGAAATGGTGAAGTTTGTAGATTCCAATGAACTCGCTCGAAGTTGCATCAATCAACGAAAGAATAAGGAAAGGGGGGCGGGTAGTGTGAGTGATTATCTCTCATTTGATATTTTTTTGAGGGTTTTGTTTGGGCCACCCGATTAACCATCCGCCCGCCTCACTTTACTTTCCTTGGATCCCAACATTAGAATATTTTCTTTCAAGTTTTCTAGCAAAACTAATGAGGAAAATTGCATAACTAATGAGGAAAATTGCATATTTTTAATTTTATAATTTATAAAACAACACATTATTTATAAAATTTAACTACTTTTAAAAAACATTTTACATCATACTCCTTATTCTTTTAGAAAAAACTTATATCCCACTACTTTAATAAGTTTTTTTTTTTTTGTGATGGATTCCTTTGTTTTCTATTTCATTAATAAAAATAACATACACGTTTTGAGTCAACACACAGGAAAGACGGGCAACAAACTGCACCGCCAATCCTTTTTTAATAGCAAACTCTAGCCGTATGACAACAACATTCTTCAATCTAGAGGTCGCACTATTCACACGCATAACTTTTTATCACGTGTTATATCCTAAAGCCTCCTAGTTCTCAAATTGACGCCACCGAGTTTCTCATCTCCCTCTCTCATTTTTCGGTTTTACTCTTCAATCAATCTGAAGTTAGAATTGAAATACCCACGTTCAGGTTCAGCTCTAGATCAGAAGTTCAATCGCTATTGAAAATCTAGATCGGAAGTTCAATCGTTGCTAAAAATATATTCTTCAATTTTAAATCGGAATCGCAGATTCTCAACTTTTATCTATTAAGAACATAAAACATTTGCAGACTTTCTAGGATTCATGATCTTCAATGATTAGATTCGAATGAATTCGCTCGCAGTTACATCAATCAACAAAAGAGAAACGAAATAGGGGCGGACACTCTGAGTGATTATCTCTTATTTGATATTTTGAGGGTTTTGTTTGAACCACCCTCGGATCCCAACATTTAAAAAAAAAAATTCAAATTTTCTAGCAAATCTAATGATGAAAATTACATATTTTACGATCTTTATATTTATCTTTATAATTATTAAAAAATATTTATTTACAAAATTTAAATACTTTAGAAAAACACTTTATATCACATTCTTTATTCTTTAAAAAAATCATATATGTATACTGGATTGGTATGTTTATCAATTCGTTATATTTATCACTTATAATATAAGTATAAGGTTTAAATATAAAGATGTTGATGTAAGAGAAAAATAGACATTTCTTGTATTTTCTTTAAAATTTAAAAACAATATGTAATATAAAGAACATCTCACTCCTTATTTTATACATCATATTTAAATTAAAAAAAAAACACTTACATCTCATTCATCATCCCCATGACTCACCCCCCAAATTTGATGTGTATCTTTCACCCATATCTATTAGTGTATATTATTTGTAAGTAGATATGGTGGTAGAGAAAAAAAAAACTAATATAAAATGGAACAAAAAAATATTATTTAATTTATTTATATTGCTTATGAATCGTGTGCACAGTATTTGTGTCACACCCCAACCGACGGCGGAATATGTCAGGGCGAGACGACTGTCCAGATGCACATGACAACTGGTAATAGTTACCAAATACTTAAACATGCCATTTTCATATATAAACAAATATTCGTACAATAATTTAAATATAAAACATCAAGCATTGATTTAGTGTCTTTATCTAGGTCCGCAATCCTATCGTGATCAGTCAAATAATCCAAGTAGTCATCCTGCAATATGTATAAAATAGAGAGTGTCAACTACAAAAGTAGTTGGTGAGTAATCATAGAGTTATGTATATGAAAAGTCAGTGATTTATGCCATTAAGTATTTATTCATATGATATATTATAAAAGATTACACTAAAGAATAAAGACTATCCAAAAGAATAAAGACTATCCATTCACCACTCATAGATATAGATGTTGTGTAACCAAACCTAGACAATAAGGGAGCAATCACCTATTTGAAGACAGGATTATGTCTCAATATCCTATGTGGGTTGTCAACCAATAGATCTGTATCTATCATTGTTACCACGGCACGATGGTTAATGGTACACAAAAGAATAAAGACTAACCATTCATGATTTAAGATTTACGATTCCCACACTTTAGATACTAGACATAGATACACATAATAAAGAACACACATAATATCATAGAATCGCAGTGATTTCGAATAAGAAATAAAGATTTAGGATTTAGATATATGATATACATGTTGCACCCCAAAATGAGAAAGTGGTTATTAATACTCACTACTCTAGTCATCATTTGATTGAAGGAATCACCCTTCTAATAATAACAAGAGTTTATATCGCATAATATCCCACAGTAATAAAAGAGGGTATGAGTACTCACCTGATGAGTAGAACTGGTAACGAAAGATAGCACCGAAAGTGAAATGTGACGTGCCTTGAGATTATCCTAATGAAATGAGTAGGCTATTTGAATACAAAGAATCCAAATGACTAATGTTCTGAGTTCATGGGGTTCTTGAATAGTGTTCTCGTTTATTTAATGAAAAATGTGATTAGTGATAATATGAAGACACGCTTTCCTATAAGCAAACGCTCACTCCGGGAATCCCCAGGTAAGTGCGCCAGGTCCCAGTTGGGATTTATGCGACACCCTTACCTATGCCAGAAAACCCAGTGTACAGGCGTTCACCCTTCCGGTCCGCACGTGTTCTAAGTAATATTATAAAATAATATTTTATAAAATATAACTTATAATTGTTTATAGTTTTGATTCGCATAAATATATATAAATATATTGTATGTATAGAAATTAGATTTTATATATATATATATACTTATTCTTATAATAATAAATATAATGAAACTCATATATGTATATTTATTTATTAATGTTTAAGATTAAAATTCATGTGCATCATATATTTTTATGTAACATCTCCATGGCTAAAACTTTAGTCATGATTTGATGTAAATAAGTATTTTTACCAAAAATCCCTATTTTCTCATATTTTTCAGTTAAATGCTAAATTTGTTTATAATGAGAAATAAACTTAGGGCTTTTGTTTATGATGATATATTATGATATCCCTTAAAGTTTGAAGTCTCATTTTTTATTTCAAATGTCCAATTTTTATAAAATAGTGTTGAGAAAACCCAAATTTTATCTCGGTTTATTAAACAGATATCAAACATTCTCTAATCATGAAATTGACTTAAGGGTTTCTTAAGTTATGTTACTTTATAGCTCCATACAAAAAATCAGAAGCTAATTCGAAGCAGATTGCTCAATTTAAGCCAAATATACTCAAGAACCCTAGATTTTATGCATTTCTAGAACATAAATCAAATGAGTATATGAACTGAAATTGATAGAGGGGTTTTGTTCTACGTACCAAATAATGTAGAACTGGAGAAAATGAGAACGTGAGAGCTCCTGGATCAGCCGAATTTGAGCAGACAAGTTGGAGGACGGTTTTAGGGTTTTCTAGTGATTGATTCGTGAAATTGAAGCCAGGTTTCGATGGATCTGGAGTGGTTTATATGCTATCAGAGACGAAATGAGGTTATGCCACGAGTTATGGTGATAAATCGACCGAAATGACACGTTTTGGAGTGAAAAACGAGGCTGCAACACGAAGACAACCTAGAAACACGTCTGCACGTTTTGGGGCGTACCGCCTAGAAGTTAGACATTTGGGGCATACCGCCCCAAAGTGATTTTGGCAGATTTACACTTTTAGTCCCTGAAGTTTCATTTTATGTAGTTTTGGTCCCTGAACTTTGATAAATTGACACTTTTAACCCCAAAAATTATAAAAATTACTTTTATATAATTTCTAACTTGGGGATATGAAATATCATATTTTTATAATTTTCTAGACCTCTGGTTAACACCGAATTTCGCGTGAAAGATCGGATTTTCTTTATTTCGCATTTTAACCTCAAACTTTTCGTGAAACCTTACATTTATTTACTCGTGTGTATGATTATTATTCCTCACAAGCACCATATATTTTTGGTTTGCTCAAGTTTTCTGGTTTAATGGAAATAAAAATAGTTGAAATAGAATTTCGGAATCGGGTCGGATTTAAATGTATATGGATTGACCGAGTTGTCACAATTTGTTCTTGGATGCGTGGAATTATAGAAAATGATATATATAAATTTAAAAAGTATAAATTTTTAGTTAAATAATTAGTATTGAAAAAAGAACGAGGTATGAATGCTCTAACAGGTTTTTACTTACCTGTGGCGATGCTAGTTAAAAAAATTACAATAACTAAATGAAAACAGAAAATTAGCATTTCAAATTTTAGTTTGTTAAATATTTAGCAAACTTGTAAAAATGATCATTACTTTAAAAATACATAAAAAAAACTGAAGTATCAAAACTCAAGACCAAGCCTAGGAGGACATTGATAACATACAAAACTTAAGAGGAAAATCGTAGTCGAAGTACAAAGGTGCAGATCTTGACCTCCATGTTCATCGTTGACTAAGACCGCCGCTAGAACTTCCTCCACCGGCCCACTATGAGTCAAACCCACCATCAATGGCTCGAGCATCAAGTACAACAGCCTCACGTGTGGTTCACCTGTTAGGTATCCAATCAGAGTAGGTGCATGCGGAAGCGAACAAACACACAAACGTGAAAGCAGAAAAGTAAGAACGCGAGAATATAACTTGGTTTGGTCAAGGAGACCTATATCCATGGGTTGTGGAGGGAGTGTAAGGAAAAAATAGTGGCTTGTGTATTAAATATTTAGTGTTCGGGTTGCTAGTAAGAGTGTGAGAGTTAATAGGCTAGTAACTAGCTTGTATGAACCTACATGTGTGTGTATATAAACACATGCAGGATTCCAAATTAGGAGCCATTTGGGGGGATACAATTTTGTGAACAGAGAGGGAGTCAAGGAGATTTCGTTTTCTCTCTAGAAGGTGTACCAGACGATCTCTTATAATCGTGTGCATCGGTTTTAAGGTTTAATCAAATTCTTTTTAATCGTGTTCATCATATTCTTCATCATCTTTATTTTTTAATCGATCAATCACTTGGATTTCGTACTCGTACTTGATATTAATATCGTGTGAGGGTTTTCCGGACTTACAATCGGTATCAGAGCCAAGAAACGCGTGTTTCGTGGCTCGCACGATATCGATTCAAGAAATTTTCATGTTTTCTGGACTTACAATTGGGCTTAGAGCCAAGATATACGTGTTGTGTGGTTCGCACGGTATCGATTCAAGACATTTTCACGGTTTCTTTCAAGTTTTTGTAGGTTTTTACAGGTTTTCGACCCAGTATAGTGGATTTCGGTTCTCAATTTTTTTGATTTTCGAGAAGGGTATCAGTTTTAGTTAACGAATAAGAGATAAACGGGTAAATGAGTAGTGATGTTCCAAAGTTTTGAAATAATTAAAACGAAATCGTTTTGGGTGAAAATATGAGTGAAAAGGATAACGAGGCACTTTAATTGAAAGGACTCGTGTTAAATGTTAAAATACATTTTAAAACCGAATTGGGTATTAAAATAAATAACATCCCAAAAAAGATGATATAAACGTATTTTCATAAATAATACAAAGTTTGATATGGAAAAATAAAAAAAAATTCTTTTATTATTTGTTACAACTAAAATTCCATTTAAATAATGCATCGGTGGATAGTTATAGGTACTACTTCTGTCTATTTTTTTTTTGTTTGAACGACAAATTTGAATCATTGACGGGGACATTACACCACCCACTCGATCATCTCAAATCTTCATCAAGAGGAAACTCACCACTGGTGAGAAGACCTCTGGTCCAACTTGTAACCCCAATTTTTTATTCTTTTGTTACAAGTGGGACTTGAACCCAAGACCTCTTGATAAGGGGTCATACTCTTTTGCCACTAGACTAAGCTAGTGGGTGTTGTTCCCGTTCCCAGATAAATTTTGCTCTCTAGTCTAGAGGTGCATATACCGGTTTTTTATACGAACCGGTTCCGGTTCCAAACAGTAAATCTCGGACCGGTTCCGGTGAAAACCGGTTCCGGTTCCGAACCGGGTCCCCATCCGAAAAGTATGAACCGACTGAACCGGTCCCAAACCGGTCCAGAACCGAGGATGCCAAAACCGGTTCCGAGAACCGGTTCTTCCGAGAACCGAAGCTTGATCGAGATTCTTGCAAAGATTCTTGTTTCCCTTTTTTTTTTGTTTTGCTTCCTGTATGTTTTTTACACTTTTTTTTTTCTTGCACTTTCACTATGATTCCAAGTAAAGTATTATACACAAAATATTATAATTGTTATAAAAACATGTTATAAACTTAAAAACCATAATCATTGTCATTAAAATAAAAATTAAACATAGCATCGATCGGTTACGAGTTCGGGATCGGTTACGAGTTCGGGAAATAACAAACATTACGAAAGGAAATACAACACCAAATACAAATTTAAAGTCTTCAAATGGAAACAATAAGCTAAATCATAAGTCTTGACGTCTTGAATCTTCAAGTCTTCAAACATAAATCTTCAATTTTCACCGGGAAATCAAGACTTCAACCACCATCTTCATTCTTCATCCGAGCTATTTGGTCCAACACGAACCGTCAAATCAAGAAGCTCTTCGTCGTTGAGTTGATTGTTTGTTGCGAGTTCGATCTCGTTGATGTGAATCCTATCTTCAAGTGTAGTTTCATCTTCAAGAGTTTCATGATCTTGTATACGTTCCACCGCATCCAAATGATCCTTCAAGCAAATGCACATCTCGATCGAAGCCGGAGTGAGCCTTGTCCTTCTCAATGATAAGACCCTGCCACTAAGAGAGAAAGCGGATTCCGAAGCTACGGTACTAGCTTGGACACTTAGTAGATCCCGAGCCATAGCGGATAGGATAGGAAATTGACCTTCCTTTCCTTTCCACCAAGCCAAGATATCAAAATTCTCAAATTCTTCCCTAGTCATATGCATCAAAAAATTCGTGGAACTATATCTCCCAAGCTCACTACTTGGGGTGTTTCCCCTTTGACGTTTAGTATTTTCAATTTGAAACATGTTATACAAATCATCGGGGTCTTGACTCGAACTACTTGCGAACGAGGTTTGGACTCGTGTTGTTGGACCATAACGAGCCAAGTAAACATTAAATAATTCTTGAATGGTCCTATGAAAAATCAATTTTGTTTGTTGAGCAAAGTCTGGGTTTTCAATATCCAAATTCAAAAAGGAACAAATCCGATCAATCACCGTTTCAACACCCGCCACATTAGTACACGGGTTTAAAAAAGCGGAACAAGTAAAGACGGGTGGGAGTTGAGCAAAATATTTTCTAAACTTTTCTTTCATCGGAGTCACCATTTGGTTAAACATTTCGTTTTTAAACTCATACTCACTTAATTTTCTTGCCATCAAATAAAGATGATTAAGAACAAATGGGCTAGTCGGATAATAAACACCCGAAAGTATTGTAGTTGCGGTGTTAAAAACATCAAGCAAATCGGACATTTCTTCAATACAAGCCCAACCCTCGTCCGGAAATGGTGTAGCTCGACCACGATTATCTAAAATTTCATGAAAAAGCTTTAAAGACTCCCGTTGTCTTAAAGCACTTTGGTACATTTTGTAGGTGGAATTCCAACGTGTAGGAACGTCCCAATTCGGTCCAAGACAAACCGAATTAGTATCGCTACACAATTTTCTATATTTCATGTATCTTGCACGACTTTGTTTAAAAATAGAACGTAACATGTTTCGAAATTGTTCTCTAAAACCACTAACTAGTTCAACGTTTAACCCATCTTGAACCACCAAGTTTATGATGTGAGCCACACAACGACTATGGAAAAATTCACCGTTGCAAACCGGTCGATATTTGAGTTTTAGTTTTTCAACCGCCACGGTGTTGTTTGAAGCATTGTCAAAGGACATCGAAAAAACTTTGTTTTCCAATTTGAATGTTCGGATCACATAATCCAAAAGCTTGAAAACATTTTCTCCCGTGTGGGGATATCCAAACAATTCAAACGCAACCGTACGTTTCATCATTTGCCATGATGAAGGACATATCCAATGTGCCGTGACACATAGGTACGATTCGGGTAGATTGTGTGGAGCGGACCAAACGTCGGTGGTTAAGTTTACACCGGTATCCAAGTTTTCAAAAAGTGAAATTAATTCTTTTTTTGCGACGTCCCATAGGTTTAAACAATCACGTCTAAGAGTTGTTCGACTTACTTGGACGTAGCGAGGTTGGAGAGTTTCCCGAATCAAACTTGTTAGGCGAGGGTTGTCGAAGTGATCAAAGGGAAGAGCTTCTTGTATGACAAACTTTGCCATTCGGTCACGAACAATTGCCAAGTCGAAGTTGAAGACGTCTCCACGACTCCCCATTTGTGCTTGATCCGTAGCCGGATTAGTCTTCAACGCCTTGCAAGACCGGGTCATATGCTTCTTCAATGAGGAGTTTGCACCCGACTCAAGCATTGCATTGCAACGCTTACAACGAGCCTTTTCACCACCGTTCGACATTTCGCATAAGTCGAAGTTACACCATATTGCCGGGTTACGTGTTGTCTCCAACACCCTCACAATGAATATGCTAGAGGATGCATTTTGACCAACCGAAGCTTCACTTTGGGTGTTTGCCATGGTGAATAAACTTGGTAGAAAGAGAGATGAATTTTTAGTGATTTGGTTTAATATGTGTGAGGAAACTTGCAGGATGTTAATGTGTATATATATTATGTCCAAGATAATTGGAAGGTGGTAAAAAAAAAAAAAAACCCATCAACTTTACTTCCCAACGGTTGGAAATCAATGCTTGAGTAGTTGATTAAATGAGACTTTCATTGATGACATGAAAGTACTTCTCAAGAGCCAAAATGGAGGAAAAATTCATTGATGATTTGATGCACCACTGCACCCCAACGGCTGGAAATTGGGAAAAGTAGGAAAAAAACAAAAACCGGTTCTTGGACCGGTTCTTAGACCGGTTCTTGGACCGGTTCCCACAATAACCGGTTCTAACCGGTTCTTACGGTGAAACTCGGGACTGGTTCTGGATCACCGGGTCTAACCGGTTCCGGGCCGGTTCCTCAGAGACCGGTTCCAAACGGGACCGGTTCCGGTTCGGTTCGCCGATTCCGGTTCCGGTTCCGGTTTTTTTGTGCACGTCTACTCTAGTCTAATCTAATATTCCCGTTCCCAGATAAAATTTTATATAAAATCAAGAATTTCACGATCCTATACGATGATAGTTAGGCTTGTAAACGAACCGAACGAACAGGGGCATGTTCGTGTTCGTTCATTTAACTTTAAGCGAACATGAACACGAACACAAACATTAGTCGAACAAAAATTTTATTGTTCGTGTTCGTTCATTGAGGAAATGTTCATGTTCGTGTTCGTTTATATTCGTTCGTTTAAGACTAAACAAACGGTTCACGAACATAAACGAACATAATTTTAAACGAACACAAATTTAAGCGAACATAAAGAACCACACCTTGTTTCCAACAATCTCAATAATCAAGAAAAACATCTAAACAAATGGTTCAAATGTTCATAAATCATTCCAAAATCGATAAAAGACTCATCCAATAATTTTAATTTAAGTATTTTATTAATAAAATTTCTTATATTATTATATTAATAAAAATAAACAAACGTAAATGAACATAATCAAACATAAACAAACACACATACATTAATATAAATAAACGTTTACGAACATAAATGAATGAACGAAACAGTTATTCATGTTCATTAATTTAATTAAATGAACATAAAATTTTGTTTATAATAAACGAATATAAACGAACTTTTCACCTAACAATTTAGTGAAGGTTCACAGGCATAATGATAGTGCGACTATGTTTCAATCCTCGGATCTCTCTCGCGAATGTTGACTGGGGTTATTTTAAGTTATTGAAATATGGGTTACTTGTGTTTTCAAAAAAAGAAATTGGTTTTATAATCGGTTGGGGTTCTTCTTCAGTCTCCACTTGCAAACAAACCTTGTTTTGAGTTTTGACTGGCTGGAGTAGATGATGATGGATGAGTTGAGGTTGAGGCAGGCGGTTGAGACGGCGGAGTTAGTCGACGCTCATGCTCACAACATCGTGGCTCTTGATTCTTCACTTCCATTCCTCTCTTGTTTCTCTGAAGCTTCCGGGAAGGCCTTATCAGATGCTCCTTCTACCCTCACCTTCAAGGTCACTCAATTAACGCCTCTTTCTTTCTTTCTTTCTCTATTTACAGCAGACATCGAATATGATATAACCAACTTATTGCAGCTATTTTTGTTCCTTTTTCTCTCTGCGTTGACTAATTTCAAGTTAAACAACTTCAGTCTTCAATCTTTCATTTGGTCGAATGGTGTTCGATCCTGAGATGAGACTGATAGTTTTTTCATCCGACCGTTGAGATGGTTTTCATGAAATAGTGAAATAGGCCTAACCTGTGTAAATAGTCTTGAAATGTTCCAAAAAAAGGTTAGCAAATAAATGCTCTGATGATAACGGATAAAGATGCAGTTTTAGAAGTTTCTGATCACTATTGCTCTTGCTCAAGCTTTTTTGCAATAAAATACACTTTATGTTTATTTGTCTTTTTTTTTTTCTAAATTCATGAATGGAAGAGAGGGGATGACAAGGAAGCAAATGCTTGTCATGCTTGGATGGAATCTATCATACTTACATCATTTTATATATACATTTCATAATTTATGTTGTTTTTACATATCAGCTCCTACAAACCTTAATCTTGACCACTTTTGACCCAAAATTGCATGAGGTGCTTTCCCGATTGTGCGCCTTGTGCATTGGGCGTGCCTTTTTTTAAACCAAGTTGGGTTGATATTAGAGTTACATTTAAACAGGCAATTTGTTTTATGTTGCTCATTGTATGACCCTATAGGATTATATGTTTTTAGCAATGTTGTGTCCTGTGCTCATTGAACAATAATTGATAGATTATTTTTGAATGTGAATGATTTCATTCATCACCTCCCTATATATAATACAAGATGATATCTCCTATTTGAGATTATGTTTACAACTATAATTTAGAATTATAAGGGAGTAATATCTATCCTCTTATATTAAATATATATCCTATTATACACCCGGGGAAGATGACGAATGTTGAGACTGGAGCGGAAGTCTTCAAATAGGACACGGGGTAGGCCTTTGGTGAAGATGTTAACTAGCGATCTGATATCTCGAGGGGACATGAAAGTTTCCTGTTTTTGTGTATGGAACTCGTCATATTCAAATCTGAAAACTTGAAATTTACATTCAGATGTCAATGGACTGGAGAAAACACAGTTTGAAGTAGTTATTCACCTTATTAATAAATGCTGAATTTTGGATTCTTTTTTCTCCTGCTCCTTCATTTACAATTACATCACACTCTCTTATTTGTGGTACATGTAGTGCACTGCTTAAATTTAATTGGTATTCTGTTGCAAGATTGAAGAGATACCCTTTGACTTTCTTTGTCAAGCCTGTTAGTATCCAGTTTTTTTTTTTTTTTTTTTTTTTTTAATTTTTTTTTTAGTAAATGGAATGTTTAGTTTCATGTTAACTTATTGTCCAGCTGACTAACACATCATTTTGAAATTAGTACATCTACTCATAATTTCTGACATGCCTCATTTTTGGCACACATGAACTTTTGTTCAAGGTTTGTTGCTGTATTTCGTATGATATTCAAACTTGTTTGTGGAGCATTGAGTAATGACTCTTGGTTGCGTATTGCAGAGAAGCCTGAGGGATATTGCTGAACTCTATGGCACTGAATCATCTCTTCAAGGAGTCCAAGAATTTAGAAGTTGCTCGGAAATTGAAACAATCAGCAAAATCTGCTTCAAAGCTGCAGGAATCTCTACTGTACTCATAGATGATGGATTAATATTTGATAAGATGCTTGTCATAGAGCAACACAGATCTGTTGTGCCATTCGTTGGTAGAATACTGAGGATTGAGCGTCTAGCCGAGGATATTATTGATAAAGTAAGATTGTCTTATTCTTACCCTCTTTTCAGAGTAGATAATTCTTTTTATTGCTTCCACAATAACCATTAATTCTCCATTTCATTCGCATATGTGTTTTGTACACAAACTTGTTTCTTTTGGAAAACTTAATCTCACCAAAGGATTACTTAAAACAGAAACAAAATTGTTAATTTCTCTAGTGCCTAGATGATTTTTTCTGAAATATAATATTTTTCATCTTAATCATGTATTCCTTTTTCCTTTGCCTCATGTACGTAGATGTATATCTATCAGTGTATAAATATACTTGTCCATAGGTAGCATATAGCAAAATGTGCATGTCCCATATGTATAATTTCTTTTTCTTCTATCATAAATAATAATGGCTTTTAAAGCTTAATCATCGTTAAACAATAGAGACCATGATAACTTTTCATTATTATTTGTTGTCTTTTTTCAGGGAATACAAAATGGGATCAGCTGGACTCTGGATACATTTACTGATAATTTCGTAGGACGATTAAAATCATATCCTTTTTGTAATTTTTTTGTAGCGTTTTGTTCATAAAAATCTACAAGTTTGAAAGTTCCTTATCTCTATGCTATAACATTTTCAGTCAATGAAGGTACAACAGATGCCATCAGAGTGGTTGGTCTAAAAAGCATAGCTGCATATCGCAGTGGCCTTGAAATTAACACGAATGTCACCACAAAAGAGGCTGAGGAGGGTCTTGCTGAAGTTTTGCTTGGTGAGTTTAATTACAGCTCCTTGTTAAACTATCAGCTAGTGGTAATAAAGGTGGCAAAATGGGCATGTTGGGTAATGATAAAAGTGGGTATATTATTAAAGATCCAAACTGGCTGGTTGACCTGGAACACCTTTTCTCTAACATATTATTTTATTTTTTCTAAACAAATATATAAAAATAATATTTTATCTTTATTACTACTCTTTTTTCTAATTATTATCTACTTATTTATCATTACTATTATAACCATTATTATTATTTATTATTTTGTTTTTATTTTTATTTCTTATTTTACTTTATTTTATTTAATTTTTAATTATTTATTTATTTATTATTACTTTTTTTTTGGCTTGGCTTGTTTTCCTTTCCCTCTTATCTTTCTTTCCGGCTTTCGGTGTTGCATTCTCTTGTGGTTCAGAGTTGGGGTTGTAAATGGTTGAATGTTTCGATGCTTTCTATTCCACATAAACGAGATATATATACAAGGTATAGTCCTACTCTATATGATAACTAAGGAAGGACAGAAATATAACAGCTAGACAATAGTAAATATACAGCTATACAAATCAAGGCAATCAAATCAATTCTAATCATTTGCCTTTTATATCTCGTGACTAATACGCCCCCGCAGTCTGAGCGGTATGAGGAAGGATGCACAGACTGGATTTGAATCTGGTAAACAGTTGTTTAGGAAGGCCTTTTGTAAATATGTCTACATATTGATAGTCGGCTGGAACATGAAGAACACGAACTGAACCAATTCGGACTTTTTCTCGCACAAAATGAATGTCCATTTCTACATGCTTAGTGCGCTGATGTTGGACGGGGTTCTCAGATAAATAAACAGCTGAGATGTTGTCGCAGTATACGATTGTTGCTTGTTGAGTAGGAACATGTAATTCAACGAGTAAGTTTCGGATCCAAGATGTTTCTGCAACGGTGTTAGCAACACCGCGATATTCGGCTTCAGCGCTTGATCTTGAGATCGTATGTTGTCTTTTTGAAGACCATGAGATTAGGTTGTTGCCGAGGAATACACAATAACCTGAAGTTGAACGTCTTGAGTCCGGGCAACCCCCCCAGTCGGCATCAGAGTAGGCGGTTAACTTGCTTGACTTGGAAGGTGTGATGTGTAATCCATGATGAATTGTGCCTTTGAGATACCGCAATAATCTTTTGAGGAATTGAAAATGAGGTTCTCGTGGGGCATGCATGAAGAGGCAAACTTGTTGGACAGCATAAGTTATGTCCGGCCGGGTGAAGGTGAGGTATTGAAGGGCACCGGCCAAGCTTCGATAAAGAGACCCATCTGGTAATAATTCCCCCGCATTGGCGCTGAGTTTAGAGTTGGTGTCCGTTGGGGTGGAGCATGGTTTGCAGTTTGTCATGTTGGCACGAGCTAAGATGTCATTAGCATATGATTCCTGTGATAAGAGTAGACCACCATTGTAAGATTTAACATTAATACCAAGGAAGTGATGGAGGTTACCCAAATCTGTCATAGCGAACTCCTTTGATAGATAGTAGATAATTTGATGAAGGAGTGTGTCGTCAGAGGCTGTCAGGATGATGTCGTCTACATATAATAATAGGTATGCCATTTGGGAGCCTTGTTTGTAGACAAATAGCGAGGTGTCACTTGTGGTGCTTCGGAACCCACAACGAGTGATAAATGTGGCAAACCGTTGGTACCATGCTCTAGGGGCCTGTTTAAGTCCGTATAAGGACTTTTTCAACCTGCAAACATGTTTAGGATTTTGCTCATCTACGAATCCAGGGGGTTGAAACATATAAACGGTCTCTTGCAGATCTCCGTGTAAGAATGCATTTTTGACATCAAGTTGGTGAATTGGCCATGCGTGGGAGACTGCAAGACTGAGAACTGTACGAATTGTGGTTGGTTTGACAACGGGACTGAAGGTTTCAGTACAGTCAATACCAACCTGTTGACTTTTGCCATTGACAACCAATCGAGCCTTATATCTCTCTAATGAACCATTGGCATGAAACTTGTGCCTGAAAAGCCACATGCAACGAATAATACGGGCATCGGTAGGTCTCGGTACCAATTCCCAAGTTCCATTGTGTATTAGAGCTCTATACTCGTCGGACATCGCCTTATGCCAGTTTGGGTCGGATAGGGCAGTGAGGTGTGATTTGGGTAGGGGGGAGATTGTGTGGTTGGGATGGGTTGTGGTATGTAAGGTAAATGGAACAACTTTCTTGACTATTCCCGCTTTAAAGCGAGTTGTCATAGGGTGCGGTGGTGGTGGAGGAGGGGGTGGGGGGTTGGGAGCCGTAGGGGGCTGATGCGTGGTGGGGTTGGTGTCCGGGTCAGGAGAGTCCTGCTGGGTGGTGGAGGGAGACGGTTGGGTTACGACAGTGTGTGGTGTGGGTTGTTTGGTGCGGCGGGAATAGACTTTGATATTGGAGTCGGGCTGGGGTTGTAGACCAGAAGGGTTGTGTTGGAGGGTTGATGTAGGTGAGGAAGTGAGTGGAGTGTGGGGATCTGGTAAAGGTGGTGATGGGGTAACAGAATGTGATATGGGAGCATTTTGATCAAACAGGATGGGAGGTGTCTCTAGGAATGAGTAATCATTTGAGGTTTGGGATTTTTGTTTGTGAGTGGCATATGGGAAAGTCGTCTCATCAAAGGTGACATGTCGTGAGAGAATGACTTTTCCCGTGGTTAAATCTAGGCACCGATAGCCACGGTAGTTGGGAGGATAGCCAAGGAAGACGCATGGCGCGGCTCGTGGTGCAAGTTTGTGTTTGCGGGTGGATGTGAGGTTGGGATAACACGTGCATCCGAAAACACGTAAGTGGGTGTATGATGGATGTCGAAGGTATAGGGCGGTGGTGGGGGTTGTGAAGTTTAGGACTTTGGTAGTAAGAATATTGTGAAGGTAGACGGCAGTGTGAAGGGCTTCGACCCAAAATGAAGGAGGAAGGGAAGCATGAGTGAGTAGGGACAACATGATTTCGTTAAGCCTACGTATCATTCTTTCGGCTTTGCCATTTTGTTGAGACGTGTGTGGACATGAGAATCTAAATTGAAGACCATTTGCGTCGACGAATGATTTAAATTTGAGATTGTCAAACTCGCCACCCATGTCACATTGAAATGTTTTAATGGTTTTGGAAAATTGTGTTTTGATATAGGTATGGAAATTGTGGAATTTAGTGTAGGTGTCTGATTTAAATTTCAAAGGAAAAACTCACGTGTATTGAGTGAAATCATCGATTAGGACCATGTAGTATTTGTATCCACTTTGACTTAGGAGTGGTGATGTCCATAAGTCGCAATGGATGATGTCAAACGGTTGTAAAGTAGAAGAATTAGAAACAGAAAATGGCAATTTTTTATTCTTAGCAATTTGGCATGAAGTGCAAACAAAAGTACTACTTAGTTTATTACACTGAATCAAATTACGAGACGAAAGCAAATTTAAAATATTAAGTCCCGGGTGTCCGAGACGATCATGCCAAAAGTTGGTTGATGTGGAGGCGAGAAGGATGGAAGGTTGATGTTGATTTTTGGTGAGCGGGTAGAGGTGGCTACGGCTATTGTGGCGGCTCAATATCTTCCCATCCTGAAAATCCTTTACAGAGAAACCATGGGGGTCAAATTCGACAGACACATTATTATCAGTTGTGAATTTACGAACGGAAATTAGGTTTTTGATAACATTTGGGGTGTAAAGTATGTGGTTTAAATGTAGGGGTTTGGTCGGGTGAACAAGAGTGGTGTGACCCGACCCATGAACCGGCATACGAGTACCGTTACCGACAAATATAGAATCAATAAAAGGAACCGGAGACTGGACCGAAATCTTACCTGGATCAGAAGTGACATGGTTGGAAGCGCCGGTGTCCATGAACCACTGATTGTCGGTTGAAGGAGACTGATTAAATGACATTGCTTCAAAGGTAGCGCCAATGTCATTTGGTTCCAGTGGGTTTAGTTCGGTCAAATGAGCTTGTGCCGGTTGCTGGGATGTTACTCGTGAAGAGGAGGGGCTGGCAGAAGTATTCTGCGTCCATGGAGAGGCCCAACCTGATTTTGTAGGATATGGGCATGGGGGGAGCGAAGCCCACCAAGGGTTGGCCCACCAGGGCTGAGGCATAATAGGGGTATTTGGGCTGCTATTCCCCTGACCGTTAGGATTAGAAGAGGGCTGCCATGGAACCCTACGATGTCCAGGGTTTCCAGTGTTTGTTCCACGTCCCTGAAATCGACCACCAAAAGAGGGCTGAGGACGGCGACTGTTTTGACGAGAACCACCACGACCATATTGGTCACGACGGGGAGGTGGCGGTTCTTGAGAGACAGCGGCAACCACCGTCGGCGCCGGAGATCCAACTGAGTCACGCGCCAATTGTCTCTGCTGATCCAGTTGGAGCATACTGCAAGCGGCGTCCCACGTAGGGACACTTTGGTTGATGAACGACGCAACTGTGTCGAATTCAGAGGGTAAACCTCGAACAAGCTGAAGAACAAGTCTGTTTTCTGTCACCGGACTGTCCACATCAGAGAGCTGATCAGCAAGTTCCTTTAGTCGCTGGCAGTAGGCATCCATGGAGGGCATAGCACGGAGGGTAAGGTTAGTGAATTCGTGCTCCAGTGCTGCAGCCCTAGACCCTTTGTTGTTGAGGAATATGCTGCCAATTCGTTTCCAAGCCTCAAGAGCAGTGGATTCGGACTTAAGAACCCGAGCCAACAGCTCGTCCGACAGTGTTCCGTAGATCCACTGTAAGACTATGGCATCAAGCTCAAGCCATGTAGCATACTCAGGGTCTTCAGCAGAAGGAGGTTTAGTGCCATCGATATGGTGAAGAACCTTGTATGCACGGGCATGGAGTTGAAATAGCTTCACCAATGATGAGTACGAAACTTTGGTGCCATCTAGGATCCTGACCCGGTGTTGGATATTGGTTACGGTATAGGCTTGGTGTAGGGGTTTGACAGCAGGGGCAGCAGGGGTGGTTTCTTTTCCAGACATGGTGACAGAGGCAGGAGTTCAGCGGAAAGGAGAAGAAGGCCAAAGAAGGAACAGTCGGAGACCGTAGTCAAGCGACAGAGGCAGTATAGAGCCTAGAAGAGCTCTGATACCATGTAAATGGTTGAATGTTTCGATGCTTTCTATTCCACATAAACGAGATATATATACAAGGTATAGTCCTACTCTATATGATAACTAAGGAAGGACAGAAATATAACAGCTAGACAATAGTAAATATACAGCTATACAAATCAAGGCAATCAAATCAATTCTAATCATCTGCCTTTTATATCTCGTGACTAATAGGGGTCTCCCTGGAAGCAGCCTCTCAATCCTTTTGGTTGAGGTATGGTTTGCCTACATCACACCCCCGGATCCTACTAATAGTACCATTTATGTGCTATTTGTGGATTTTTACTAGGTATGACTGTTGTTGTATTTTTATAAAATAGTTTTTGCATCAGATATGACTACAAACACTATATTATCCCAACAGTCTAGATTTCTGAATAATTGATTTAGGAGATCCTTTTGCATTAAAATACATTTCGGGCAACTTTTTACCCATTCTCTTTTAAGCTCTGCTCCTTGTCTGATACATATAGATAAAACACACTGCCATCTGATCCACTCATAAGTAAATGGTTGAAATTGGCACCTTTGCATTGTTATCTGACAATTTGTCTTCCCAGATGGAAGTCCTGTTCGCATCACAAACAAAAACCTTATCGATTATATCTTCGTGCAAAGTTTGGAGGTGGCCCTGTGTTTTGACTGGCCCATGCAGATACATACAGGGTAAGATAGATGACAAAAGTTGCTCCACCATTTCACTCAAAAAATATAGAACCTGATTATTGAGTTGCGTTTTTTCTTAGCTATTTATCATGCTTGTACTATCTTTTTACTAAATAAAAATATATCAAGTTATTACTAGCTTTGGAGACAAAGATTTGGATTTGAGGCAGGCTAATCCCCTTCATCTTCGCAATATTCTTGAAGACCATAGATTCTTGGACAGTCGAATAGTGTTGTTACATGCATCCTACCCCTTTTCAAGCGAAGCATCATATTTGGCATCTGTTTATCATCAGGTTAAATTTAGAGACTTGAAAAGGAAAATCAGTAATTCTAATGCTGTTTCAACAAATTGTGACTATAGTTCTGAACACAAGTATAATTAATTTCAGGTGTACCTTGATTTTGGTCTGGCAGTTCCGAAGCTCAGTGTGCATGGCATGATATCATCTGTCAAAAAACTTTTGGAGCTTGCACCACTAAAGAAGGTGATGCCATCCACAATAAGAGTTTTCTTACATTTTAGTATGCTTGCTTACCAAAGTACCACCATACAGTAATCATGTTAATGATTAATAAACAAAACCATACAATAAGTTAAGAATTAACAGCCAACAACTAATACCAAAGTTTCAGCTTTCTCTTTCTAGCATCTTAGTTAGGTTATGCTTCATTTGAACGGTTGGGCTCCCTTCATTTGTTATAGTGTAGGAAGGAATCATTGGATTAATTTATATCCTTTAGATTAATTTTTTATTTTCATTTTTTTTTTGTGTTAATCCATTGTCGGTACGCGGTTTAATGAAGCTCGGTTTTTTATGTTTGACTTTGACATTTGATAAAGCAAATTGGTATATGTAGGTGATGTTCAGCAGTGACGGATACGCATTTCCTGAAACGTTTTACCTAGGTTTGTGAAATTTGATCCATATACGCTTATTCTTTATGACCTGCACATATATGCATGCATATCTTTTCTTCTTTGTAATGCTTTACTTGTAAGGAATGTAAGTCTAGAGGTGGCATGTTGGGTAACAGGTTGATCTGAAAAACTTGTTCATTTTTTTATCAATATTTTACAGTTAGTGTCTTACAAAATATATTATACAATCTAAGTTTTTAAATGAAGTGATGTAGAAGGTTTTATTATTAGAAAGACACTTATGGAAACTTTAGAATCATTTCTAATTAAGCTAATATGTATACTTTTTAAACTTACTACTTTGACCGATAAGAGATGAAAGATAAACCCGAATCAATCATTTCATAAGTTATGGGTCTAGATATAACCACAAAAGTACAAAGAAATCAGAAATCATGTTGCTTGTAAGATGGATGATTGTAAAGAGAACTGACCTCCTTATGTTGACTGCCTTGACAGCTGCAAAAAGAGCACGGGAAGTCATGTTCTCTGTTCTACGGGATGCATGTAATGATGGTGATCTTTCAATTAGTGAAGCCGTTGAAGCTGTTACTGACATCTTTGCTGAGAATGCAAAAAAGTTTTACAGGATTGATACTGCTGTCACATATAGACATGTTTCTCACGCATCATCAAAGTTGGATAATCATGTGAAAAAGGACATCAACTCTACCCAACAAGATGTCGTGCTTGTTCGTGTGTTATGGGTAGATGCTTCAGGACAACACAGATGCCGTGTAAGTAAAAGTCCTTTTCCTACTTTGACTTCGCGTTTTGCACTATCTTGGGGCTTCGCTTTTCGTACTGCATTTCTGTTTTTTATTAACAGATACAGAAAATAGCTGAACATCTATATTACTGAAAGTTACACGTGGCAATGTTGAAATGTTCACTTATGGATGGGCTGATTCGGGATACGTTTTTATCACTAATTGGTCCAATGTGTTAACAAGTCCCCGAAGTGATTTTTAATGCACAAAACCCTCTCAAATAATTTTATTAAAGAAGTTATATGATTTTTGTAAGTATATTTGACACACTATATACTTGTAGAAAGGTAAGTTGCCTTGTTTCAACATGCACCAAAAGTTACAAGTTTTGACTTTTGACCCGTTGCCGCACCTGCCCATTTTTCTATCTGTAAACTTAGCATACCAATCTGGTTATGGAGAAAGAAGGTTGTTCTGTTAACTATCTCAAATTTTCTAATTTTTTGATTTTAGATGCATCATCCTACTCTAGGAACATCTCTTGATGGATTTTCCTTTTTCCTTTTTTATATATCATTATGATGCTTGTAATTAAAACCTTGAGTTTGTATACATCGCAATCAGGTTGTCCCTCAAAAACGTTTCAATGATATTGTAAAGGAGAACGGGTTGGGTCTAACCTGCGCCTCTATGGGCATGAGTTCAGCAATGGATGGTCCAGCAGATGAGACCAATCTGACGGGAACCGGTGAGATCAGACTCATACCGGATTTATCAACAAGATGCAAAATCCCATGGTATGTTATATTCAGTATTCTATTTTATTTAGAAATTCAATTTTCACATGTGTGTTGACAAAAATCTGTTCTTTGCAAATAAACAAACAAACATACCTAGTAAAATCTCATTTATAGTAAAGCTATTTGTAGGGTCTAGGAAGGTGGGATGAGGCAAACATTTCATCTATCCTAGGGGATAGATGTTGGGTTTGGATGCTTTATTATGGCCCTAATTTTAATCAGGTTTGGGACGTTTCCTAATTTACGATTGCTTGTTCCCTAAATTGTCTATAACAGTATAAATATATGGTAGACCTTTGTAATTCATTAAGCACCTAATAATAAAAATATATAGTTTCTACCCATGGACGTAAGTTAGTTTAGACCGGACCACGTTAAACACGCTCATGTCTGTATATTCTAATCGTGTGTGCTTCTGAGTGTGTCAGTGTCTTATACCTAAAAATGATAAGAGCCTTGGGTTCGTTTTCATCTGTCTTAGAAGTCAATGCCGCTGCGCCACGTGCCGGAGCTAGGGTTCCGGCACCGCCATTTCCGGAAATCTGTTTGTTGGCTGTCTGAAATCCACACGACTTCCTCTTGATGTTTCTCCGCCACATCGTCCTCTTGATCTTCAATTTCACGGAAGGGCATTCAGTATTGTTATTGATCCAAGTTTGATTACCAACCCCTTTAGTCCTAGCGATAGTCAGATTTGATTACCAACCCCTTAGTCCTTGCGATAGTCTGATGTTTGTACCTGCTACTTCATTCGAGCCCAGCTATTTGGCTCCTGTCACAACAAATCCATCTATGATGTTTTGGATGTTATGGCTATCAAGGAATCGTGTCAACTGCATTTGGATAGTTCTCAAGCTGGATTTTGTGATTGTTTGGTGAAGCGTAGTGGTTCAAGAAACAATGATGTCCCTGCACCAAATGGTGTTTTGGTAGTGTCGCATATGCCTCCAAATTTATTTACTTATCATTTGTCTCTCGGTCGCAGCACATCTCTAGTTGATGGGTTGAAGCGATTGTACAATGAAAAGCTAAAGCCATTGGCAGTTTCTTACTGTCACAACGATTTTGCATCTCCCCTGTTGACTGATACTGACTTTAATGCGAAACCGATAGTAATGCTTATGGGTCAGCACTCAACTAGGCAGACAACATTTTTTAAGCGTCTTTTTAACAGGACCTGCCCAGTTGCTCACACTGGTCACGATGATACAATTCGTGTTGTCCTTAACAAGGCCGACTCCATCGGCTTCTTGGCTTGCACCTTGAGGACAAGGTGAATTTGAAAGGGGAGAGTAATGTTATGAATAGCACAAAGGTCTAGAAGCCCAAGGATCTAACCCGGTTCAAAAGCCCAAAAGAATCAACGAAGATATAAACGTGAAGCGTGGAATGATTAGGTCATAGAAAAATATGATGTAGTTGGTCTTCTTCTTCTTCCCATCTCCTTACTCTGTATCTCTGTTTCCCTATCTCTTCTAGAATTGCTACTAGTTGTTTGTAATCAGTCCCCTTGGATCAATAGAAATCTGTCTGACTAGTTTCTTAACTGAGTCTAATATCCATCTATCTCGAAATCGGGTCACAACAATGAGCAACTACCTTTGACTCAATTTTACAGAAAAACAATGACGACTAAGAGATGAGACTTTAAAAACAAGATAAATATACAGAAGATTTTAATATATAAGTGAAGAAGATAAATATTTCCAGATTTATATACTTAAATGGAAAATAGACTTTCCTTTTTTAAAGCTTCAAAAATGAGTCAAGATAGAACCTGTGAAACCCTCATTCTCTATGCCATTGAACCAAGAGGCCAATTGCAAAAAAAAAAAAAAAAGAAGAAAGAGTTTCCTAACTATTAGGATTAAGGTTTGGTTAATAAAGTCAATAAATACCATTCTCATCATGAAGAGAGTGGCATCTTCTGAAACTCAAAAATTCGTCATGAGTTTGTAATCAGTCACACCCTTGGACATTGTTCCAATGGGTTGATGATTGTAGGCCAGACTTCCTAGATCAAATTATCGGTCATTGTAATTCTATGACAATAAGGAAATTTAAAAGCAAAATGATCGTCCGGTAAACACTCACCCCTAAACATTAAAGCATGGTTATGGAGTTGTGTTCAACAATTGGTGTTCCAAGTTTTTGCCGACCAATGCAACAAAAGAAAAGTTATAAAAGTATCGCTTTTGTTCCTGTGCTGTTAAAATTATATGTATCGTTTTTGCTGCAAACAATAAATTCATCACTACAAAAGTACTTTTTTGTCCAACTTTTTCTTAAATATTTTTAAACAACTATCGTGCTTACAAAATTTGCATACTATGAAAATAATCCAAAATTTGTATTGGAAGTATGAACTGCCTTTTTCTAATTGATATAATCACCTTAATACAGGTTGATGCAGGAAGAAATGGTTTTGGCAGACATGCACTTAAAACCTGGTCAATTGTGGGAGTATTGCCCAAGAGAAACACTCAGAAGAGTTTCAAAAGTTTTAAAACAAGAATTTAACTTGGTAACAATCACATAACTTTTTCATTAAATTTAGAAATATATGTTATGCTTAATCATGTTATACATTGTCGATTTTTCTCTGGCCAGCTTTTGATATTTCGGTTGACATGCTATGAGGCCATATGGGCACCAAATTTTAGTGAGCATGCTCTTCTGTATAGGTGGCAATATTGGCAGGTCGGGTAACGGGTCAAAACGAGTTCAGGTTGGGCCTGGATGCCCGGAAACACTTGTTTGTCAATGTTTTTTAGAATTCATAATTTATTTCAATATGATTAATCCAAGAGTTTTGTTACTATTGAATTAGCTTCTTTGAATTTAGCAATTTGGATGCTGTGTGCATTAAAAGAACACTTTCGGTGAATTTCAACCCCTTTGACCCACTCCCTTTTTAGCTATTTTCTTGTTTGAGTCATTTGACCCATTTGATATCAGATTCAACCATAATTGGCCTATTTATAAATATATGGGCTGAAACTGTAACTTCTAGTGTTCCGTTTGTGTTTCTTTTTTGTTCTTTTATCCAATATGATTTACATTTTTCAATCTTCTCGACATGTTACAGTCCTGTAAAGCTTTGTGGTGAGACCCTGACTAGATTACTTGCTATTTAATTGCCTTTTATCCAGGTAATGAACGCTGGATTTGAAAATGAGTTCTATCTATTAAAGAGTATTTTAAGGTATTATGCAATTATATTGATGTAACTTGTATTTGGAGCTCCATGTCTATATGTCCGCATTACTTATGTTAACTACACAGGGATTGTCAAGAAGAATGGGTTCCATTTGACACGTCACGTTACTGCTCCACATCTGCATTTGATGCTGCTTCACCTATACTACATGAAGTTGTTAATTCACTACAGCTCCTGAATATTGATGTAGAGCAGGTAAGAAGAAAAATTAGGCTTTCTGTTTTGGTATGTTTATAGGTAGTAATTTTGACCCATTTACTTATGAATCCGTTGATCCGGATTCTGTTTTGGTATGGTTAAGCCAGTAAAAAAAAAACTTAAAGGAAAACGGGTTAAAGTCATTATGTTAGGACTCTTAGAAGTCATGTATCTATCTACAGTTATGATGAAAACAAAACCTAGTTATATGATATAATGTTTGTTTGGTAATACAGCTACATGCAGAGGCTGGTAGTGGTCAGTTTGAAATTGCACTGGGCTACACAACTTGTACCAATGCTGCAGATAACTTGATTTATGCCCGCGAAGTTATTAGAGCTGTTGCGAGGAAACATGGGTTGCTGGCTACGTTTATGCCAAAGTAGGTATTGCATGTTCAACCACTAGGACTTGTCCTAGTGGTAGCTGGCAATGAGGGGAAGACTTGGAACTGAAAGGTCACAAGTTCGATCCCTGAGCCCAATAGGTTTTCCATGGAATGCGCTCAACA
This sequence comes from Deinandra increscens subsp. villosa, assembly GCA_039602395.1. NCBI lineage: Eukaryota > Viridiplantae > Streptophyta > Magnoliopsida > Asterales > Asteraceae > Deinandra > Deinandra increscens. Next base: position 3,748,364 of record JBCNJP010000020.1, on the reverse strand, counting down.
AATGTTGTTGGCTCGGGCTCCCGTAGGGAGCTCCGTTTGCCAAGTGGGCTCCCTGCGGGGGTTGGGGCTTTGTTTGTTGGTCCTTCAAAAAAAAAAGGTACCGCATGATCAAAGACATCACTTGCTACTAGAGGTGGCAAGGTGGGCGGCTCAGACGGATTGGATACGGGGTCGTTAAAATTGGTTTGGATTAAAAGGGGTTACTTTTTAGTTCTGGTCAAAATAGGCAAGCTTGGGTTGGGTCGACCCGTAACTATTTCCCATTTTTTTTTTTTTGATAAATAGTCTAGTTTTTCGAAAGTAATATAATTACAATGATTATTTACATCTTTGAATAAGACTATTTTACGAGGTTCTATGCATTAGTAAAAGACTTCATGCAACTCTTAACATGCTCCTATAGCTAAATTATGTGATTTGACCAGTTTATGCGTTTGAGATCAAACACAATATTGTTTATTGAAACTGCTGTACTTGTTACATAAGAGTAGCCAGGCTTTATGGCATATGTTCTTGCCCATGAAATCTTCTTAAGCTGCAATTTCAACACTTTCTCTTTCTGAATCCTTTATTCGTGGTCCAATTAGGTATGCATTAGATGATATCGGCTCGGGTTCACACGTGCATATTAGTTTGTCCCAAAATGGTAAAAATGTATTTGCAGCTTCTGATGGGTTGTCGCGCCATGGAATGTCCAAAATTGGCGAAGAGTTCATGGCTGGCGTTCTAGACCATCTTCCATCACTTTTAGCTTTTACCGCACCGATCCCAAACAGGTAATAGGTTTCAGTTCTGGAAATTGTTGTGGAGAATTTTATACATATATATAGGTAGATATTCAACCGAGAATCAACTTTTTGATGATAACCAAAAAAACCACCCGTCTTACTTTACATTTGATTGCAAAATATGTAATTTTTGTTGCTGAATATCTACATAGAATTAGTTCAAATCTCCTATTAACTTATTTTAATATGTATATATTGTGTGGTTCTAAAATTAAAATGTTACTATTTTAAATGTACATATGCGTATGCGTAAATATGCATAGATGCACATTTCACTAATAAATATATGTAAAGAGAAGATAGGAGAGAGAAGAGAGGAGAGAAAACAAAATTAAAGAAACTAAAAAGATTAGTGGAGAGAGAATTGAACTACTTTTTTTAATTCACCATTTTATATTAAATTTTACATAGATTATTAGTAATTATAATCTATGATTAATAATGGTTCTTTTGGTTCTCGTCAATATGTTAGTTTTCGTTTGAATGCATCCCTTAAATTTTAGAACCACACAATATATAGGGAAGGGTTCCGTGTAGACCCCTTAAATTTTGTAGACCCCGTAGACCCCTATAAAACTCAATAAAATAAAACTCAGTGTTGTAAATTTGATTTTTTTTATTACGATAAGCTTTTAAGAACCAAAAAAATAAATTAATTAATTAAAAAAAACAAAAAAACATTAAAAATCGAACATTTTAAGACAATGAGTTTTAAAATAATGAGTTTTAAACGCAACACTGAGTTTTATTGAGTTTATTGAGTTTAAACTCATTGATTTTTAAAACTCATTGTCTTAAAATGTTCAATTTTTAATGTTTTTCGTTTTTCTTTTTTTTTAATTGCTTTTTTTTGTTCTTAAAAGCTTATCGCAAATAAAAAAAAACTAAATTAACAAAACTGAGTTTTATTTTTAGTGAGTTTTAATGAGTTTTATTGAGTTTTATAAGGGGTCTACGGGGTCTACAAAAAATAAGGGGTCTACACGGATCTTTTACCCATATATATATATGTATATATATAAACTTTACACAGTACAATACATTATAAAAGACAAAAAAAATGTTGAGAATATTGTCAAGCCTCCGATCCCATTGTTGAAATATCATTCTATTTATAGTTATGATCGTATACAACCCAATACATGGAGTGGAGCTTACCTTTGCTGGGGTAAAGAAAACAGAGAGGCTCCTCTCAGAACTGCATGTCCACCTGGAGTTCCAGATGGCCTTGTCAGCAACTTTGAAATCAAACCTTTTGATGGATGCGCGAATCCGCATCTGGCCCTTGCTGCTGTCATTGCTTCTGGAATCGATGGTCTTCGCAGACATCTTTCTCTCTCTAATCCTGTTGGTAAGACTTCACATTTCTTTTTAATCTCATCTGTGACCTTTTTGTCTTCAAGCTGATCAAATCTTACTGTGGGTTCAAATGGGTTGGCTAGAATTTAGGTTTCTGTAAACATTTTTGAATGTTATAATTAATATTTAATGTATTTCTAAACACTACAAAAACTATATTATTAGAATACTAATCTAATTCTTTTTAAACAAAACTATAAAATATTTTGTGAACATTTTAATACACTTTAGGTCAGTTTTGACCCATCCCAGTTTTAGTACTGTTTTAAAGTTTAACCATTTGATCCATTAGAGGTAAAATGGTAACCAAATTAACCCTTTTCTGGTTTAATGCAACTATATTTTCCCCTTTAAACAAATTTAGCAAGTTGAACATGTAATGCAAATGAAGAAAAATAATGAAAACCGGAGGATGGGGCTGTTTTTCGAATAAGTGTAGATACTTACTTACATTGCTTACTGTTATATCAACATAATCTGTGAATTGAGATTGACCGATTTGTTTTTAACACCATTCTGTTACCAATCTAAACAGATGAGAATCCAGATATGCTACGTGACAAACTCCAAAGATTGCCAGCCTCTCTTGCAGAATCAGTAGCAGCTCTAGCGAAAGACACTGCTTTAGAAGCATTATTAGGAGAAAAACTGGTGGTTGCTATCAAAGGGGTTCGCAAGGTAATTGTGAAACTTAACATCTGGGGATCTAAGGTTTTATTTCTAGGAGATGAAGGTCTGTTTTCTTGTTTTACAGGCGGAAATCAATCACTACTCTCGGTCTGAGAATAAGGATGCATACAAGAAACTGATACACCTGTACTAGTGACCTAATTATCAGATGGTGCTGAATAAAGCTCATGGTTGAGTTGGTAAGTATGATCCTGTTAGTGGATGTAATAAGTGGTTTAATTTTTGATACGATCCTCATACGTACGATCAAACCTGGTTTGTTGTATATTAGACTAAGTTACATGATGTATTTTATATATATGTCCCTATGTAATCATATTATCCATGAATTAAATCTGTGATTTAACATGGTACTAGAGCCAAGTAAACCAATAACCCTACAACCTCTAAACCGGTTGGCCCTACTCTTTCCTTTTTTTGTTCCGGCTAAGAATAGTCGTATTCTACCCTATTTCCGGCATACATAACATGGCACAAATCAACCTTCTTTCTACTCAAGAACGAACAACCCACGACTCCCACAAATTTACGTTCACCCTGTCTCCTACAAATTATGGCTTCTGGAAAGCCATGGTTGAACCTCTGTTTACATCCAATCACTTATTCGGATATATTGATGGCACCATACCATGCCCCAAACCCTAAATAACAACAGATTCGGCTGAAACCGACAACCCTAACTACCCTCGTTGGGTTGCAACGAGGCTCATGTCCGATTGCTCCTTATCTTTACTGTTTTTGAATCCTCCTTTCAACATGTGCAAGGCTTGCCTTTGGAAAGAGCCTATGCACCGAATACCACCACTCGTGAGTTCACTTTAAAGTCACAACTCTTAAAGATAGCTATGAACCTAGTAAATGATAAGGACCTCGTCTTGCTAACTATATCCGGCCTTCGAGAGGAGTACAACGGTTTGAAATCAAACCTCTTGGCTCGCCCTACGCCCCTGACGTGTAATGAATTAGATGGCCTGCTTCAAGATTATGCCTACATGATCAACAAATCAATCATTGACTAGTGGTCCACATGCCTTCACTACTACAAACTGGTTCCATTATTCCTAACCTCACAGCTATTCAAAGCCAACTAAATAACCTGCAACTTCTTGCCTCTCAGTTGGGATATCAACTCAATTTCATTGGCTCCGCACAACCCACTACTCCGCAGGCTAACTATTCGTCTCGGTCATCCAACTCAAACCGAGGCAGGCAGGCGTCAAGGTCAGTTTGGATATCTTGGATTTAATTTATTGTGATGTTTGAGGTCCTTCACCCACTTTATCTGTTAGCACAAAAATCTAATGTTTACTCCACGTTTAAAACATTTTTCACCATTGTAAAACGCCAATTTAATACTAAAGTCAAAAGTGGTCAAACTGATTGGGGAGGTGAATTTCACAACCTATCTCCTTTCTTCACCTCCTTTGGCATCATTCACCAGCATTCGTGCTCACACACCACTGAGCAAAATTGTATAGTTAAACGTCACCATCATCACGTTGTGGAAACAAAGCTCGCCCTTCTTAACTGTCTCCCCTCTCGTATCTCATCCAACAAATCTCTTTGCCAACACATCTTTAATCGCAAACATGACCACTCTTTTCTTCGTGTGTTTGGTTGCCGGTGCTTCCCGTACCTTCATCCATATAACCACCACAAAATGGACTTTTGTTCTACAACATGTGTCTTTCTCGGCTATAGTCTCATCCACCATGGATATTGGTGCTTCGACCCATCTACTGACCGCACCTACATTGCTTGTCATGTTCGCTTTAACGAACATGACTTTCCATTCGGCTCCGCATCTCAACCTAACCCTCCACCTTCTTCCAATACACCATACGTGTCCGTTTATCCCACCCCCATCTGATCCTAAGCATCACCTTCTTCCAATTAACTCATGTAGTAAAATCATAATTTCAATTACATTTTCCTCATTCGATCTTTCATTCCCTTTACTTCTTATTGGACTGAATTACTTCCCATTTCTATTGGAAATTTGATTCTTCATCGTGTACCAAATTAAATGTTTGAGGTTATGAACTTTTGTATTTGTACAACCCATGAGCAAGCCCATTATAGATTTTTGTAATTCTCAAACTAAAGCATAGCTGAAGTTGAATTTGGTTTTGGTGTTTTGCTATATCTAGATTTTATTCCGCTCGGTTTCGCCTTAAAATATATTATAACCGAGTAAATCATGAATATATTAAAGGTGGATTTGGACAACAGTTGAGATGAAATATAACATAAACAAAAATAAATTTTAAGATTCAAATCTAAAACTTGGTTAAAATTAACTAAAACATGATTCACTCTTTAAAACAATAATCTCTAATGAATGCACGTATTTCATCTAATAAATAAATTTATTGTTTCACTTAAAAATAAAATCCTTCAAAAGTTGGTACGTAGCTTGGCAACAAGGAGCAAATATAATGTAGCACAAGTTACAAATGCTTGAATTCCTCTACAAACAAAAGTATAATCAGTACGTTTGTTCCAAAGTGGTAACAGGGTGGCCTAGCGCTTCCTGTTATCAGCAACATAAGTCCTCAAAGAAGGCGATTGAGTAAGACCGTAAGGCGCCACAGTCGTATTCTGGCCTCCATTCTTTTGCTTCATCCGTTTCCGAGCCAAGTACCCTCTCACCCAAGGCGTCAGATCCTCGTTGATTTTGATCATCACGAAGAAAATGATGCGGTAGACGATGATCATGCTAAAGATAACGCTCAGATTCGTCCACTTAGATCTCGTCAGTGTGATTTGGAAAACGTATTCCAAAACGTACTCCCCCGGGATCTGGGGTAGGTCCGGTGTCTGGTTGTCGAACATCAGCCCCTTGAGATCGTTTTGGTATTGCCCCTAGTGAGTGAAACCATAAACAACCATATATAACTATATAAGCTCGCTCGTAGTTTGCTATTCGTATTGATCTTACGACTATGTAGAAAAACATACCTGAAGAGCCCAGAAGTGGAAACTGATGTACGACATGGGATATCGCCAGACGGGTTTAGGGATGTCATTCGGTAGTCGAAAGTAACCCGAAACCAACATGAATATACCCTGCATCCACAAAAGCAAAGGTTTGTTCCAGGACCTTTTGAAAAGACTCAACTGGCGTAAATAGTCCCCTCATGTGTGCAGTAAGAAAAGACAATGAATATATACAAACGAACCTGAATCCCGGCGCCAATGATGATGCCCATAAGGAAATTGGGAACAACGCTAGCGATGGCCATCATAAGGCTTTCAACCACGGTCACACTCGCATAGAGGCACAGTACAAAGAACAGATAGTGCATAAACCCCGGGTGAAGGCGGACCATGAAATAGCAAATGGTTCCGGAGATGAAGGTGATTAGTATTAAAAACGGCATGGCGGATATGGTGTTGCTGATCACAAAGGCGGTCACCCCATAATGCCCGTTCAGTCGTTCTCTTTGGAACACCTTCATATCCTCCACAAACGAAGGAAACCCTCCGATTGACATAAACGTGACGAACCCAAACACGAAAGAGGCGCACGCTCCTCTTGCCAGAATCGAGTTGTACCCCGTCCCCACGTTCAAATAGATCGTTCCAATGCAAATCGTCACCAAAACATAGATTACGAGTCGTAACCAGTAATAACCAAAGTCCCTCGACATATTCACAAATGAACGTTTCGTCAACATAAACGTCTGCATGAAGAAACTAGCCTCGCTCCCACCCGACTCCAACACCGTTCCTTTCTGCATGCATAAACGAGTAAATTACACAAAAGGTCTTTTATGTTTTATACAAATTATGAATCTGTCATTAAAACATATAACAACTTTTACTTACTACTTTACACATCTCCTCAACTTTCTGGTTGGCTGCATAACAGTACTGAGAGGTGCTGTAATAGTCGGTAAGCGCTCGGATAGCCTCGGCGGTTGTAACCTTCTCCAACGGATCATCGCTTGCTTCGAACTGATGACCAAAAAAACAAACTCAGCAGCTATATATATATAGACAGAGAGAGAGATATGATTTGCAACATACCCTTAGTTTCATGGACCCTTTCAAGGTGGCCTTAACTTTGTCAAAATCAGAATTGATGCAACGGAGAAAATGATCTGATGGGTTTCTAAGAGCTGGACAGGGGAAACCAGCTTGTGCAAAGAACTGCAAGTTAACCAAGATTAATTTCAAAAACTCATGTATTACAATTATGGAGCAGAATTGGGCGGACTTCTAGTTTTTGTTAATTTGTTACCTCGTAAGCTTCTGAAGCAAGGCCGAAGTAAACGGTTTTGCCTCCGGACAGCAAATACAAACGATCAAACAGCTCGAAAACTTCGCTGCTTGGTTGATGGATCGAAGCGATTACAGTCCTGCCGTCTCTTGATAAACCTCTTAACGTCTGAGTAACAAAAAACGCGGAAGCACTGCCAAAAACAATGCGATGATCAGAAACGTACCCAACCGTTTATGAAATGGAAGTACACAGTGGCGGATCCAGAAAATTTGTTCGGTGGGTACAAAAAAGAAATCAGTAAAAAAGAAAGTATTAAAATGAGTTGTTTTATTCAAGAATTTGATAAATTTGGGTGCCTTAGATGCCAAAAACAGCTAAAAAGAAACAATCTTCACAAACCTTGGGTGCAAAAAACAGCTAAAAATATTTTCACAAATTTTTGGTGTCTTGGGTGCCTCAGAAAAACACCTTGGGTGCCTTAATCATTCATATAAATTTTACAATTTGAGTGGGTGCCTTTGACCCCACTGGGTCCTAGGTAGATCCGCCCCTACATTAACATTATGTTATACGTACGTACCTATCTAGGCCGCTGGTTGGTTCGTCGAGGAAAAGCAACCTTGGTCTCATCAAGATCTCGAGGGCGATACTTACACGGCGTTTCTCGCCGCCGCTGATGCCACGCAAGTGCCAGTTCCCGATTACTGTATCGGCACAATCTTGCAGCCCCATTTCTATTATGGTACTCTCCACCAATGCGCGTTTGTCGTGCCAAGCCATCTTGTCCGGTAAACGTAGTCTTGCAGAGTACGATATTGTTTCGCGAACAGTAAGCGTGCCGATTAAGTTATCGTCTTGAGTCACATAAGCCTGCAAATTAACATGCCATATTTGTGGGTGATGCAAATTGTCAAAATAATGAAAAATAGGGGAATTCTCGGAAGGTTAAATTCGGAGGTTTGGTGTAATTTCTATTTTTCCTTAAAGTTGTAAGCTAGCTTCTTGTTAGAGCTTTTTTTTTTCTAATAATATTGTTGGCTGTTAAAAAAAAAATATATCGTTATATGCTAGCGTCACCTTTATTCATTATATGAATTATGAACTCTATATTTAGAGCCTAGAGTACGGACGCTTTTAAGTTGTTAATTAGGGCGTTAACATAATATAATATTCTTTTATCTTTATCTTTACCCACGACAACTTAGGTTGTTTGAATTAATTAACGTTCAATTAGAGCTGAAGTACGTTTGTCTTCCTTAATTGCTTCGCACGAGTCCCTCTCTTACAAAAGAATGTAATAGTTACAGTTATAGTTATATAAACATATTCAATTATCATTTTGGGTGATTGAAATGAAAATACGGTGTTGGAGTGAAAATTAATATTTCATTTTAAAGATGAGGGAAAATTAGATACGATACCCATATGTGAAGGCTCTGAAATAAGGATTAGTATTTAGTTGGAGATGCTAAATAGTAAATAAATAGCGTTACAGCAGATGCTCTTATAATTTAAAAATAACTCATATCTATCTTTAAAATTTATCTATTTTCTAAAAGCATATAATGATAAGGCATTCCTTATATCTATCCATTACTATATTAAACAATTTTTTTTAATTTTTTTTATCATACGATCACTTAGGATGGGCGGTATACCCCTCGGGTACCCCTATTGGCTTGTTGTGTTTTTTCGGATAGAAATCGGGTACCACCCCTCTTGTTGTGGCTACTTGTTTCGGATAGTATAACCCGAAAACCAAGATAATTTAAGGCTTTTTTATTTCAACTACCCTAAGTACCCTAAGAGTACCATACCCTCTTAAAAATGATAGTTTTCATCTAACCATCTTCTCTCATATGCCATGTTATGATCCGACCAAAAAAACTATCCTAAAGATACTTGAAAGACCATACCGCCCCCTAACAGAAATATAAAAATATAAAGATTATGTTTGAGTAATAAATAACGAGCCTCTATATTATTAAAGATTTACTAAACCTTCCCCAAAAGTTGAAATAAATTTAGTAGGTAGATATTATAGCTAGACTTAAAGGTTATTCATTAGTCGTTCAGAATTAAATTTATTTACATAATCGATCTAACTTACTTTTCTCTTGTTAGATATAGTATATGTATATTTATTTAAACACCCCGAAATTTTTGGAAAGTAAAAAACAAATGACAAGAAACAACGGTTTCTTTAAAATTAAAAAAAAAAAAAAGGACTTACAGCCGTTCCAAAAGAGAGCTTGGTTTTCCGGCCATTAACAAACACGTTCCCGGAAAGAAAAGCATTCGTCGCGAGCCGACTCGAGAGAGCGTCAAGCAGCGTGGACTTCCCGGATCCCGACGGACCCATAAGCGCGGTAAAACTCCCCGGCTCCGCGTACCCCGTGAGCCCTTCCAACACGTTCTGCGTCTCGCCGTTCGTGACCGTGACCATGACCGTGAGATCTTTCCACGCCAATCTGGCGGACACGTCCCCAACCATCTCGCTATGGTTACTTTTCTCCTTCCAAATCGAAGCGCTTAAAGGACTCAAACCTGGAGGTTCTGGAGCTGCAGGGGGAAGCTTGCTGCTCTCCTCGATCTCCATCATATTATGCACTACTTGATCACTTGCACTTGAGGACTCTTTGTTTGTTGTCATCTGATAGAGCAAATGATAGCGGGATGATAAAATATGTTAAATAATGAGTCTGAAGATGGAGAAGAGAAGAGGAGGAGGCATTAGCCGTGGATGGTATGATGTTTTGGAGGAAGTGAAAGATGGAGAAATGTGTTGTGTGTGATATGAGAGAGGTGAGAAGGTGAAGAGGGAGGAAATGTTGTGAGTATGGTTTTGTTTGACTGGTTGCTTGTGTAAAAGCATGTTTGCAAGTATTTATTATCCTTTATAGTTTATACATCGCTACTAATTCTTTAATTACAATTTTTCTTGCCTTTAAAAAAAATACATTTTTAACTTTTTATAATAATGTATTTTATAAGAGTGATATTTTAAAAAGAACACGGTGTTATTATCGTGTTGTTATAGGTACTATAAATTACAGTGCAATTATAAAGTTTATACAGAGATATTATAAAATTTACACGTACTTATAATATTTACACTAATACGATAATAACACTGTTTTATATTTATAGAATAGCACTATGTATTTATAAAATTTACATATACACGATAAATAGCATTGTTGTATAACATATCTATAAACTTTTTAAAAAGGTATAATTGTTGAATATATATATATATATATATATATATATATATATATATAGCAATATTATTATACGGATATTATGATTAAATGTTTCATTTTATGGTGTAATTTTATAAAAAAATATATATAAAGTATATAAAAGTTATTTTAGTTTAAAAAGGACAAAAGGTTATAATAGAATTAGTATTTATTGAAAAAATGGTAGATTTTTATTGGTTGTATACATATATTACCCTATATATACATTTTACAACCTATGGTACATTTTATAAAACATAATGTACAACCTCCTAAAGCACACAGTGTACTACTTTCTCTGCCTAATGTATAACCCCATAAAGCATTGGTTTGGTGACCTACAGTTGCCTTCTACAGTGCTTCCCTGATGCATGTTGATGTACAACCCATGAAGCAATATGTACAAGTCTAAAACCTTTAACTCTTTTCATCAAAAGCACCACACTTTTTGAGCAGCAGGTTGTATACCTACTCTCGGTGACCATCCCTTCCAGACGTGTGCCATGTTCTCTCCACTCTCAGCCTTTCACTCTCTAGGGTTCCAATCTGCGTCCGACGACTGTACGTCTCCCACGCACGAGATTCAAAGCAGTGTGAAATCGCTTCAAGGCTTCCAGGTTAGCGTTTCTTCATCTTTATTATCTCAGTTAGGGCTTATGTACTATGAGATGAAGATTTCTGATCTAGATTTGTTTTTGGGTGTTCTCTTTAGGGTTTTGCTCGGTAATTCCAGAATACCTAAAATCTCTGAAATCTACTTTCGTTACAGGTCTAGATCTGCATAGGTGGTTATGTTGAACGAAAAACTGACGTTGTCGGCGGACGGAATAAACAAGGTATTTTTCTTTTTATTACGTTTTCCATTTGCGGTCCTGCTTTTACTTTGTTTTTTGTTAGCATGTAAAACCCCTCTTCATCTTCTTTTTTTGTTAAATGATTGAGCTTTTAGTTTGCTGGAGTCGAAAGATGAAACAATTAGCGAAATAAACGATTGAACTGAGGAGAGCAATACCGTGCTTATTTCTTCTTGCAGAATTCGTTTGAAACATCTTTAGCAAAGGTAATTTGTGTTAGTTTTTTGTTGATTTTCATTTCTATATGTCTTGAATGTCTCAAGTTGCTTCCGTATCGAGATCTGATGTTCTAATTTGGCTGAATTATTGTTCTTAAACACAGGATGAAGTGAGGAACAACGATTAACACTTCAAGATTATGAGACTTATGATTTTTATTTCTGTTTATTTGTTAATATTCTCATTTCGTGGTGCAAATTATGTCCATTACGACGGTGGTGCTTCCCTACGAAAATCGTAAGCTACAGTCTCTCAATTTGGTCAATTTTATGGTTCAATTTCTTAATTTGGACTTATGCTATCATACAATCTTTTAATTCCGTCAGTTATTTACATGTTAATATGCACTTTTATCCTAATTGTCTGTGAATTGGTTATGCTTTTGAAGAAGTTCTGAACCACGGAGAGGAGTATTACTATATCAATCTTCATGGTAAATATGTTTTTCTCATTGTTTGATATATGTAATGATTTCTTTTACAAACAATATTAACTCTTTAATGCTATTTACATGTTTGTTTGTTTGGCATTACAGATTGTTGTTGATTTTGTTTAACATCGATAGTTGAGGTGGATTAGAACTTGGAATCATTTTTTTTCATTCCATGGTTTGAATTTGCTTGAACATTTACCTGTTACTTTTTTTGAAGGCATTTTCTAAAATGACATCAACATAGGATATTTTTAGGCCATAAGTTTGTTAATGTCCGTTTCTTATCTTCAGATTGTGTATCCAATTTCTATATAAGTGGCATTGTTTCAATTTGACGGCATGTGTTGTCTTCATTTAAAGTCATTATATCATCAACTCTCACATGCCTTCATTTAAAGTCATTATATCATCAACTCTGAGTGATTTACCTACAATATAGCATTGGATCGTTTCTATAGCCTTTTTACACATTTTTTTCCGGTCGCTTTCAGTGGTTTTATGGGCTTTGTAGAAATTTCATTTTTTTTTATCATTTAATTTAGACAGCCTGAGTATTAGTTGTGTTGTTATCACTTGCACAATGCTTTTACTTTTAGTTTGAATCTTATAAAATAATAATGTTGAAATGTGTTTATCATTGGTAAATTAGAAACCAATTTTGGCACCCTGAGTATTAGTTGTGTTGATTGTATCTGCACGTGTTATATGTTTTAACTAAAAAAATTGATGTTGTGTTTCAATTGTATCTGCATGTGTTATATGTTTTAACTAAAGTTGATGTTGCCTGATGATGTAGCTTAGCATCAAAATATGTGTTCTAATGTCTTCTATTATAGTTTGCTGAGATGATTGTAAGTTCATATTCAGAAGCTTATATGACCAGCATTTGCATTAGGATGTAACTTACCATCACAATATATAGTGATAACTGAATGCCTCTGTTTGCTTAATACATCTATGTTGCCTTTGGATTCTTCCAGCAATGTTCTTTGGCTTTGGAGGTTAGTTTTCTTGACTGTCTTATATACTGTTTGTATAGTTGTTACTGAGAAGGCTTTATGAAACTGATTATTTTATTGAGCCCAATCCTTATAATGAACAAATTTCAATTCTAATTCTAGATTAAGAATAAAAACATTTGAAACATAAGGATTATCTGAAACATAAGTATTGGCATTAGAATTTGTGGCTAATAAAAGCATTTGAAACATGGGTATCATCTGTCATATTTTATAATGGTCAATATAGCCAGAAAGGTATTTTATTGAGTCTAATAAAACCATTTGAAACATAGGTATCAACTGCATTAATGTGAGGTTTGTTAGCTGTGATGGTTTTTTTTTAATTGTATTTCTTTCCATTATATAGATATTGTTAAGTTTGCGAAAGCATATTTTGTAGAAAAGAGTTTGGATTTCATCAAGGATTCGTTATGTCTCTCTATTTGTAATAGTGCATGTGGTTTTAAGGCATATTTTTATATAAAGTTTGTTATCTTCTTTGGGTTTTTTTTTTTGGTTTTTTTATTGAATTCCTTTTCATATAGCATGTGAATTTTATCATAGCTTCTTTTGCATTTTAAGATTGGTTAGTTTAGGTTTGTATGTGTTTTTGAAAATACCTTGCATATAAGCTGAGTTTTTTTTTTGTCTTTTTTCTTGGTTCTTTTAAACACAGGAACGAGTGGAATAGTTGCAGCTGGAAACATGTAGGGCAGCAACAAAAATGTTAAGCTTAAAATGGAAGTACAAAAAGAACCATGATCGGCAGCAATTTTACATAGGCTACATCCTATTGGGAAGCCCTTTTTGAAACGCTTAGCTATAAACATGTGTTACACCAACGTGTTTAGAAGATGGTAACTCAATAGGCTGAATAGACCTTGCTATCTATTTTGGTACACCAACGTAAGGTGTTGTCGTATAGTAAAGCCTTAACTTTATATATGGGTTGCTTTGGTTAGTGTTTATATGAATGAAATGGTAAGTGGTTTTGATATGTTCATAAAGTTATAGGCTTTCCTAGATGTTCGGTGTTGCAATCATATTTGCTTGCGTCGTGTAACGCAACATATTTTCAAACTGTGTTTGATACGTCGCGCTAGCAGTAACGCGCTACAAAACTCTCTTGGAGGAAATGAAAAACAGTCTTTGAGTGTTGCACTTGACTTTCTTTTAAATTATTCACTTTGTTGTTTTGTAATTGCAGTTTAAGGTTTCAATAGTGTATGTAAAAATGGGAAGCACAGGTGCAGTCTCAATATCCTTTTGGAGACTCAGTGATGAACCACCACAAGTGATCCCAAGTTTTCAATAATGTATGTAAATATGGGATACACTTGATATATTTTATACTATCATAAAATCAATATGTATGAGACAACTAAAGCAAGTTACATCTTTTGGTATATACAAGCTTTTGTAAATTATTACATCTTTCGCTAATCGCCCTTTTTAAATGGGACGGCTCCGCGGCAACGCGCGGGTCGTCCAACTTGTAGGACATCATTTTCCAACTCTGCACCTAATGGTATTATCAACATGGAATTGGCTATGGGTAGTGTTCTAAATGAAGAAATGAGAAGAAAGTCACAAGTTCACATTTAGATATCTTAGTCACAAAAAGCAGGGGAAGAAGTCAAGTAGAGGTCCAAATAACAAAGAGAAGAATCAGAGCAAGTTTAGAGGGAAACTTAGTGATGTTGAGTGTTATCATTGTGGTAGGAAAGGCCAAACGGTACGTTTTTGCAGATAGTTGAAAAAGGAGAACAAGAAGGTTAATTACAACAACCAAAAAAACAACAAGAACGATGATGGTGGTAATGACATTGTTGAAGCTAATACGGATACCAACGAGTTCTTTATCAGTTGTGATTATGATTTGGTGAACATTGCACATGATAATTCTAGTTGGGTTGTTGATAGTGGTGCTACTTGTCATGTGGCATCACAAAGGGAATTTTTATTCATCTTTTACTTCTAGTAACTTTGGAAAGGTTAAGATGGGTAAGAATGGGCTATCAAATATCGTTGTTGTCGGAGATGTTTGTTTGAAGTTTGAAACTGGGATGGAGTTAGTTTTACACAATATAAAACATGTGCATGTTCTTGATATTAGACTTGATTTGATCTTCGTAGGTTTACTCGATGATGATGGATACCACATGTAACATCCTAGAGAATTTTACCTCTAAGAATAAACATCAATAACGTATAGAGGTATGTCTAAAGAGTTAACACACAAGAATCCATCAAAAACATAAAAATTCAGGAGCCACAACCGTGTGTCTCAGAACCACGACTGTGGGTTTGGCTTTATAATTGAGCCATGACTGTAGGTTTGCAAATCACTATCATAGGTTGGAGATTTCTACTAAACCACCACCATGGTTTGAGGAACCACGACCGTCCCCATTTGGATAGCTATGAAAATTAGTCGGTAATGACGTGGACACACGTATCAACCAACATGGACGTGTGGAAGTTGATGTGGACACATGCAAAATGACGTGGACACACGTTTCCATCAGCGAAAAACGTGACAACAATTTGGGAGACAATGATCGTGGGTTGAGTAGCCACATTCGTATGTCTATAGCGGCCAAAATCTGCTATAATAGCAACCTAGATTTCATTTCAATTCATCCCGCATCTTCCTATTCTAAGCTCTAAGCTAATATCCAAGGTGTTTAGACACGTTCGGAAGCCAGTTCTGATTAACAATCGACAAATCGAAGGGTTACTATAGAAAGATAATGACCTCAACACCCTAAGCTTGATTTCCTTTGAGATTGAGTTATGATTGAAATTAATGTTAGAATGATCATATGATTTGATTATCCAAATGATAACCGCCTACTCCGAAGGCAAACCATACTCTATATCTAACGTGAGTTGATACAGTCGAGATACATAAATGGTTTTCAAATGAGTTAAAGTCTTGAATTATGTCATCTACATTCAACCTTTATACATTGATATATGGTACCAATATATTTATGGGAGGGTGGCCCCATAATCTTAGCAGTCGTTGAGAATAAGACTGGGTATGATGATGAATAAACTGAAACTTAGAGGCTAGAAATGGCCTGGTAGAATGACATGACCATGTTAATGAAAGCACAACATAAGCAAGACAATTTTATGAGAAAAATGTTTGATACAGTCAAACATATTAACTCACTTGTATTTCAAGCTGATGGGTTTGAAAACATGTATCTCGGGTACCAATTCCGAAGTTAACACTGGCAAATGATTTGTGATATTGAGAGATATAGTTCCTAAGATTCTTGTGTAAACTTAGTATTGCACAAACACTTTCAATGTTATTGAAAAGTTAGTTTTTTAAATATGTTATCAATTAGTCACGTAAGATACCCCATCCTGGGTGGGGTGTGACACCACAGTACCATTCACGGTAGGATTTGAA
Organism: Deinandra increscens subsp. villosa; assembly: GCA_039602395.1. NCBI lineage: Eukaryota > Viridiplantae > Streptophyta > Magnoliopsida > Asterales > Asteraceae > Deinandra > Deinandra increscens. The sequence goes on along the minus strand of JBCNJP010000020.1, from coordinate 3,732,120 downwards.
AACTCACTTGTGTTTCTTCAATCATGACAAGATGTAAAAGAAACTCAACCATATATATGGCACGCCATCTAAAGATTATATTCACTCATTGGTAAATACTAATATCTAGAGATTCTGTACAAGGTTAGATTGGTGGTCAAAGGGTTCAATCAAGAAATGGTATTGATTTTGATGAGACGTTCTCTCTAGTCATGAAGATGTGTTCAATTCAGATGATTTTTGATGTGGATGCTAGTCTTGATCTTGAGGTTGAGAAAATGGATGTTAAGACATTGTTCCTTCATGGTGATTTAGATAAGGAAATATATATGTAGAAACCTGAAGGTTTTCATGTTAAGGGTAAAGAGGACCATGTCTATAAAATTCAAAAACGTCTTTATGGGTTGAAGCAAGCACAAGATAGTGGTACAAGAAAATTTTGACTTATTGATAACGGTTTGTCAGAACGTCACAAATCCCCAACTTAATTTGATTTGTAGTAGTGGAAGCTAGGGTTATCGAATCTAGGGAATATGTGGAACTTGACTAATTGATTGATTCGCGATTAACTAAATTACCAAAGAACCTAAAATTAACTAAATTGCCACTTGGCTGTTTTGATTGAGTTGGGGTGAACTAACTAATAAATTAACTAACTTTAAACTAATAAATTAACTAACTTTAAACTAATAAATTACTTGAACTATCAAATGAGAAAAAGCTAACCACTTTTGGATCCTGGTTGGCTACCGATCTAGGCAAAACCTAATTACTTACTAGTGACACATAGACATGCCCCCCCAATTGCCTAATTGACCTAATAACCTAAGTTCCTATTGGGCTGATTAGTTCATGTCCCAAGAAAGTGCTAGATCATGTCAGGGGACCACTAATACCCTAGGTTACTAGTTAGGTTAAACAATTTTAGCATGCGGGTGTTCAACGGTTGCAAGGATTCCGGAACAACTAGTATGTAACTGATTAAGAATAGAACGATTTTACCAACCAATCACCAAAAGCAGTTAGAGGTGATTAGCCGGACATAGCTAATGAAACAAACATGATTATAATGAAATATTGCATTAATAAACTGTACCGAATGATTAAAACCTTCAAAAATCTCCAAAACAAGGTTGAGAATTCGTACTCCTAAAGCTCTGATCGCACACCAAGAAAGAGGAGTTCTTAAATTATCTTAGCAAACAAGTTTAAATAGTAAACCTAGATTTTTCTTCTGTCGACCAATTCGGGGCGTACCGCCCCAAATTATGCATTTCTGGGCGTACCGCCCGGATTTCTAATCTCGGAAACTTTCTCAACTTTAGGGCGTACCGCCCTAACTTCTTCATTCCTGGGCGTACCGCCCCAATTTGAATCTCAGGAACTTTTCTTGAATTTCTTCTAAGTCTTCACTCGTTCCTGCTCATTTCTCGAACTTCGTACCGATCAGCTTCAGGTTTCTTCATAAAAGCTCAGACTTTAGCTCATTAAGCTCACGGTACCTCAAAGCACAAAACCCGTGAAAATGCAATGTAATCCAACCGTTAACATAATTAAAATTGACAAATTAAGAACAATAACGGACGACGCTTTGGACTAACATCACATCCCCACACTTGACTTTTTCCGTCTCGGAAAAACTGCCATGGATTCATAATTGGGAAAATCAACTCAAAATCATTTAACATTTTAAATTATCAACCTTTTTCAATCCACATTCCAAAATGTATTCATATATACTAATTGCAATTGCCGATATTTCTATCCGACTAAACCCAACCACTGATCTTTGAGCCCCCAAAGTGTTTATATAAATTTACCAATCATGTGTATCAATCTGTCTATGTGTCCCACATTCAGAAAGTCCTAGCTCAATCTAATCCCGACTCAAATTCGGTCAAAGTAAAGGGTAATAAAGATTAGATATTTATATATTCCCCACCCTAGTTAAATCAGATTCTTATATATCCCAAGAATGATGGATTTGAATGGATGAATGAAGTTGTGAGCATTTATTTAACTACTATTGCTTTCTATTTTTTTTAATCATAATTGGTTAATTTTAACTATACTTACCAACGGACATCATCAGAGGCATTCTTTCACAGGGTCTTACCCCCGAAATCATACGTGAGTATTTTGCCCGCGAGATCCGGAACATCATCAGAGGCACTTACCACGGGATACTATCCTTAGTTCGTACGTGAGTATTTTGTCCCTTCACTCTAATTCATTAACCAATTATTACCTAATATGCTAAAAAAAATGGAAAGATGGGGCGCCGTTATTTCTCGGATTTGCTTTCGCAAAAAGATCATAACGTGCCAGTTATTCTGAGGATATATAAGTTTCTAATCCAAAAAAGTCTCTTTCCTCTTAATCATCAGTTTCAATCTTACTCTAACCTCTAAAATGGGAACCCACTAGCAGACTGAATTAATTACATATTTATACAAAATAAACACCAAGGGATAATTAAGCTTTACTAAATCAGCTGGGCCTACCGACACATCACAAATTAGATATACTTTCCATACTCTCCCTTTTCTACTACTTTTCCCTTTCTTTCTTTATTTTTATTCTGAAAACCGACTCCCAATTGTATTATCATTTTCCATGTACCGGCAATTTTCCAAAAACAGCTTTGACTCAACACACTTAAACTAAAAATGACTCAAAAAATTGTAAAATCTTTTTGGATTTTTGTATTTTTTACTTTTGTTTTTCAAAATAAATAACAACTACCTAGAAATTCAAACAACTTAAAAAATAAAAATTAAACTGACGTCCTGTCCCCCTCCCCACACTTAAGATCGACATTGCCCTCAATGTGATAGGAAACACGCACATGACGAATATACATACACGAACGATAAAGATAAAATAAAATGATAAAATAAATGCAACCATAAAATAAAATAAAAGAAAAGAAAAATAAATAAAAAGTCACAAGTTGGAACAGACTCCCCTGATAACATCGTGAAAGCTCCTCAGAAGTCATGCCAACGCCTTCTCGTAAAAGATCGTGAATTCCAGAAATCGGATGGAAGAAGTAATGCGGGAACATCACATCTCACTCATGTTGCTAACAAGAAACACAAGCATCATACCATATATACATAACAAAAGAAATCACAACCACCCCAACCGGTTACCTCGTACAGTACCCCCAGGTATAGTATAGTATAATATCATACAGACCATGATCTAATGAAAACAAAATAACCAAAAAGTACAAGGGTAAAAGAAACAAAACCGATCGGCAATGGCAGTGAAATCAGCATCATAGGATCATACGCCTCATCATCTCCAGCATCATCTCCACCAACTCCACTGGGACCTGCATCTGGATCTCCTCCCTCAGCCATCTCATCATCACCTCCATCCTCTCCTGCATCATCACCCTTGGGCTCCTGAAAGAACTCAGGAATATCCATCCCCTGCTGGGACATCATATAACGCATAGCCCGCTCTATCCTCTCAAACCGAACATCGACATAATCCAAAACCATCTCCTGAACCATCTCCAGTGTCACCTGATAAGCCCTCGGCGGTCACTCTGGTCTCTGCCTCAGCGGCCTCTCCACCTGGTGCAAAATCCTATGCCGCCTCGCGGCCCTAGCAGCCTCATCTCCTACAACAACCCTATCTCTAACAGGCGCCCACTGAGGGGGATCAGTCATAGTAACCATCGAGGCCAACCTCATATCACCCAGCTCATAATGCGACGTCTCAGCACCTACCGTCAGATGAGTCTCTAAATACCTACCCGGCTCAAACACACCCAATCTCCTCGCTAGCCTAGTCACATAGGGCCCCATACTCAGATGGACGCCCTTCCCCGACGTCCTTCTCCTAGCAAATGATGATATCAAAACACCCGTAATATTGAGGTCATGCCCCTCAACGATCGAACGTAAAACTGCCAAATCCAGCTTCGTGCACTTCTCGACGCCAGATCGACGGCCGAGAATAGTACACGCAACAATCTTGTGTATATATCTGATCACTGGATCCCAAATCTGAGACTCAATCACACTCTCAAAATATGGAACTGCCCCAATCGTATCCCAAAATGCTGTAAGCTGTAAATCAGTAACCCCCTGGGGTGTGATCGACTGAAAATCCCGTGCGGCAGCTCAGCAAACTCAGGCGCCTCAATCTCCTCCTGCGTGTACAACCCAGACAAGACCGCGAACTCCGGAATACTCATGTGATGAGTCTGACGGCCTAAAGCAAACGATAACGCGTTCCCGTCTCCAAACTTCCCCGGACCGACCTGAAATGTCGATAAGAACTCCACCGTCAGCTCCACATACTGGTGGTCGTCCGGAGTCAACGCCATCCTCCACCTATCAGTAACTAAACCCTTGATCGTCTCGAGTTGCCCCAACTGTGCTAGCAGACCCCAATCGATCGTCCGGTGATGTAGCAGTGGCATCACCACGAATCTCCTCATCTGCCTCTCCTCGTGAGACCCGTGTGCAAACTTCAGTAAGGAATGATGCTGGTGGTTCTTCCTCGGTACTGGTGGTGGTGGTACATCAGCCTCCGGCAAAATCTCCGGCCCCCAGTAGTCGATGATCCGCCTCCTGAATGGAGGGACCGGAACAGCTGCGTCCGGATCTCCACGTCTCATCCGCTTGGGACCTCGTGTCCCAGAACTAGACCCCGGCTGGCCCGACATCCTGATTCACACAAGTTAGCACAAGAACAACAATAATGATAATAACCAGGCCTTCCTGCAATTGACTGTCACGTTCACAAACTATTTTTGAATTTTCGATTTTTTAATTTTTTTTGGTTTTTTCAAAGTTTTTATAAAGAAAAACAAAATTAAACTCAAAATAAAACTAACTTTACAACTAAAAGTAAAAAACTACAAAAAATGGATTTTTGGGAATTTTGGAAAAAATCTGTCAATTACACTCCAGGGCGTACCGCCCAGAAATAGATCAAATGGGGCAGTACGCCGCCCAGTTCCAATTGCAGAAACCCTAATTTCATTTTGGGGCGTACCGCCTCAAATGTGGGTAAACTAGGCGGTACACCGCCCAAACCAATTCGCAATAAAAAAAATGGAAATCGGTTAACACCGAGTAATCTATACTAGTTCCACTCTCCGACAACCTCATTCCTCACTCAATTTTGGTTCCATATCAGGTATTCAACGCAAATTACACAAAACTAACCTAAAAATAGAAAACTAGCTAAACTACTAAAATTAAACAAAATTAAACAAAATTAAACGAGAAGGAAACCTGGACAAAGCTCGGAATGACTTTGTGATGTACGCGGCGGTGGCAAATAATCGCGCAGCGGCGTGTGGCGGTGGTACGTCGCACAACAGTGGCGCTGAATGGTGGTGCGAAAGGTGCACGGTGATGGTGGGTTCGAGTGATGGTGGTGGGTGCGGTGTCCAGGACGGATCTCGGTGTGGCAGTGGTGATCGGAGCTCGGTGGATGGCGGTGGAGAAACAAAACGGTGGTAGCGGTGGTGGGGTTTGGTCGAGAGGGAAGAAAGGAGACAGTGGTGGGTTGTGGGTAAGGACCGACCCACCTTAAAACTTTTATATTTTTTTTCTCGTTTAAAAATCCGGGCGTACCGCCCAAAATGGAATGGTTTAGGGCGTACCGCCCGAAAATAAAAATCTGCAAATTTTGAGAATAATTCTGGGCGTACCGCCCTAATTAGAGATGTTTTGGGCGTATCGCCCTTGACCTTTTTTGGCAGAAAGTTTTGAATTTTTGGGGCCTCAAAAATTTTCTATCTCTGGGAAAAACACCACTTTTGCACCACCGAGCATGTGTACTGCAAAATTTTCATTAAAACTTACCTGGAATGGAGTATATGGCACAATTCACTCCCGAGCTTCCCGATTTCCTGAAAACACACAAAAAACATAAAATTTAACAAAAACTACGAAAACACACGAAAATCAAACGAAAAAAAACCGCTAGGCTGCCTCCTAGTTAGCGCTAAGTTTTTAAGGTCTTCAGCCAGACCGTACTTCCCTTTCACGTTTCAGGGCTTTCAGATGCGGGCGCCAAGAAGTAATCGTCTTTGTCGATGTGCCCGTGAATGTCTGCTGAATCCAAATAAGGCTTCAACCTGTGCCCATTAACTACCTGCCTCAGGTGGTCATCCAAGTCTTCAATCTCGAAATTACCATATCCCCCAACACTTGTGATGAGGTACGACCCCGTCCATTTGCTTTTCAGCTTACCTGGAAACAATTTCAACCGTGAGTTAAACAACCATACCTTTTGACCTACCTGGAAGTCCATCTTTTTCAATATCGCATCATGCACTTTCATCATCTTGTTCTTGTAAGCGGATGCACTCACGCCGCATCGCGTAATTCTTCCAATTCTCCCAACTGAAGCTTTCTTTCTCTACCTGCAGCATCATAATTCAAGTTAACTTCTTTAACATCCCATAATGCTCTGTGAGCTAACTCAACAGGTAAATGACATCCCTTTCCATAGACCAACCGATATGGGGTGGTTCCAATAGGCGTTTTAAAAGCAGTGCGATACGCCCACAAGGCGTCATTCAATTTGGAAGACCAATCCTTGCGGTCGATTCGCACAGTTTTCTGCAAAATTTCTTTAATTTGCCGATTGGAAACCTCCACTTGACCGCTTGTTTGCGGATGATATGGGGTTGCAATTCGGTGGTCCATGCCATATTTCTTGAGTAGTTTGCCAAATTGAAAGTTCTTGAAATGGGATCCCCCATCACTTATGATCACACGAGGGATTCCAAACCTAGAAAAATATCCTGTTGGACAAATTTGTAAATACACTATGGTCATTGGTCTTAGTAGCAATGGATTATATCCATTTGGAAACATAATCTAGCGCTACTAATATATAAAGAAAACCATTAGAATTAGGGAAAGGGCCCATAAAATCAATGCCCCAAACATCAAAAATCTCTACAACCAAAATTGGTTGCAAAGGCATCTCATCACGCTTCGTGATGCTTCCCATCTGCTGACATCTTGTACAGTGCTTCACGAACTCAAATGCATCCTTGAAAAGCGTGGGCCAAAACAAACCGAATGATAGAACCCGGTGACCCGTCTTCTGCCCACTAAAGTGACCTCCACATGCTGATGCGTGTACCAACTCCAACACTGCTTGTACCTCCGACTCCGGAATACATCTCCGGATCACCTGATCCGGCCCTACCTTGAACAAATCCGGTTCATCCCATATGTACTTGTGTGCTTGGGATTTCAAATGCACCTTCTTTCTCTTGGGCCAATGTCCTGGAATTGTACCTGCAGCCGAATAATTCACAATGTGAGCATACCAAGGCAATTGAGAAACACTTAACAATTGTTCATCGGGAAAAGTCTCATTTATGCTCCATTCATCGTCCTCTGCTTCAATGTGGGGCCTTCGGGGCAAATGGTCCGCCACCACATTCTCACTACCCTTCTTGTCTCTAATTTCCAGATTAAATTCCTGCAACAAAAGGATCCACCGAATGAGCCTCGGCTTGGCATCCTTTTTCTCCATCAAGTACCGAACCGCATTGTGGTCCGAATACACTATCACCTTGCTTCCCCAGATGTATGACCATGAACTTATCAAGAGCAAACACAACTGCAAGTAATTCTTTTTCAGTGGTAGTATAATTCAATTGAGCCCCATCTAAAGTCTTACTTGCATAATAGATCACAACCGGTTTCTTATTTACCCTTTGACCCAAAACCGCCCCAACAGCAAAATCAAATGCATCACACATAATTTCAAAAGGGGTGGACCAATCGGGTGCTTGCAACACTGGTGCCTCAATTAATTTTTTTTTCAAAGTGTTAAAAGAATTTAAGCACTCATCATTAAAATCAAAAATTTCATCTTTTAACAACAGTTTTCAAAGAGGTTTAGTAATTTTGCTAAAATCTTTTATGAACCTCCTATAAAAACCGGCATGACCTAGAAACGCCCTAATGCCCTTAACATTCGTGGGAGGAGGCAATGTTGAAATTACTTTAATTTTAGCCCTATCAACCTCAATCCCACGACTTGACACCACGTGTCCCAACATGATACCCTCTTGAACCATAAAATGACTCTTTTCCCAACTTAACACTAGATTAGTTTCTATGCAACGCTCTAAAACTCATATTAATTGGTTCAAACAAGACTCAAACGATGTACCAAAAATCGAAAAGTCATCCATAAAGATTTCAAGTGAATCCCCGATCATATCAGAAAAAATAGCCATCATGCATCTTTGAAAAGTGGCCGGGGCATTACACAAACCGAATGGCATCCTCCGGAAAGCAAAGGTGCCATAAGGACAAGTAAAAGTGGTCTTTTGTTGGTCATCGGGGTGAATGGCAATTTGGTTGTACCCCGAATAACCGTCTAGAAAACAATAAAACTTTTGACCGGACAACTTTTCAATAATTTGGTCAATGAAAGGTAGAGGAAAATGGTCCTTGGAAGTTGCAGAATTTAACTTCCTATAGTCAATGCAAATCCGCCACCCGGTTACCGGTCGGGTGGCTTTTTCCTCACCTTTCTCGTTTCTCACTATTTGAATTCCCGCTTTCTTAGAAACGGTTTGAGTTGCACTTACCCATGTGCTATCAGAGATAGGATAAATAATACATTCGTCTAGCCATTTAAGTACCTCCTTGTTGACTACCTCACGCATGTTTGGGTTAAGCCTCCTTTGCGCATCTCTTGCGGGCTTTGCTCTTTCCTCGGTAATGATCTTGTGCATGACTATGGATGGACTAATTCCCTTCAAATCTGCAATGGTCCATCCAATAGCCGCCCGATGTTTCACTAACACCTTCATCAATTCTTCCTCCTGTTCCTTAGTCAAACCTGCAGAAATAATGACAGGAAGAGTGTTATTTTCTCCAACAAAACTATATTTTAAATGCTTAGGAAGTTCTTTGAGTTCAAGAGAAGGTGGTGATTCGAGTGAAGGCTTCAATTGTGAATCGATGTGCTCTGGTAAGCTCTCCACTTGAATAAACCACGGTGGTCTTTGATCTCTTAGTGCCATCAACTCGTGGCTCTCTTCTTCTGCTTCCATCTCCTTGACCATATCTGCATAACCCCTGCCAAACAAAGCAAACTTCTCGGGGGTCCCATCCTCCTCATTAAAAGGAAAAAATGGAGGTATAAGACCATCAACAATTCAGCCCGAAAGCATTCATCGTCGTCCCGTGGGTTAGTCACATTCCCAAAAACACTCAACCGCATTTTACGGTTCCCAAAAGTCATATCAACGGTACCCGACCTACAATCAATTTGTGAATGACTAGTAGCTAGAAAAGGTCGACCCAAAATTACCGTTGGTTGAGCTGTTTTTTCAACTGACACATAATCAAGAACCAAAAAATCAACCGGATAGAAAAATTCATTAACTTTGACAATCACATCCGATAAAATTCCCCTAGGAAGCTTAGGGGTCAAATCAGCCAAAATCACCGTGGTGTCGGCTTTTTTCAGAGGTCCAAAATCATACTGGTCGTACAGGCTCCCCGGTAATATACTCACACTTGCTCCAAGATCCAAAAGGGCACGGGTCATTTGAAAGTCACCAACTTGAATTGAAATTATTTGTGCCCCCGGATCTTGGAGTTTCTTGGGCAAAATGCCTGAAATTATGGCACTCACATCTGCATTTGCATCAAGCTGTTTCGGAATTTTGTAATTCCGCTTTTGAGTGCACATGTCTTTCAAGTACTTTGCGTAAGCCGGAATTTGCTTAATTGCATCTAAAAGGGGAAGATTGATTTTAACTTGTTTAAAAATATCCCACATCTCATCTTGTTGTGGGCCCCGTTTAGATGTTGTTTTCTGATTAGGTTCAATTAAAGCTTTTGGAAAAGGTACCGACTTTTTCTGTTCAACCACTTCATTATCTATCGCCCTATTATCAGATTCATTAAAAGTTACCTTTTTTAAATTCTTAGGGTTACTAGACTTGGTTGCAACTGACTTTGGGGTTGTTTGGTCGGTTTTCGGCTCACTTTCATCATCACTTACCCAATCTTCCACCACCCCATCAACCTGCGGTGGAGGTGTCCCCACCTTATTATCTATGGACTTACCTGATCGTAAAGTGGTGACCTTGTTGATTGGCACATGTCGCATGTTCTTCGAGCTGGAAGGTTGACCTTGCTGATGTTGTGGGTTGATGGTGGTGTCCTTGGCAACCTCCCGGGATCCCGCTTTGATGACTCGGCCGCCAATTGGCCCAACTGTTTCTGAACCGCTCCCATAGTCTTGTCTTGAAGCTCAAACTTCCGGTCAAACCCTTGAACTTTGTCAGTCAACTGCCTGTGGCTAGCGGATAATTGCCTTTGTTCATCAAATAATTGCTTCTGACCATCTACAATGGAGTTCATTTTCTCCATCAAGGCGGCAAATTGCGCTTGCATCCCATCTTCCGGTTTCGGTTGAACTTGTTGGTAGCTCCTTTGGGGCGGATTTCCACCTTGAGTGTAGGTGTTCCGTTGGTAGCCCCTTGATTATACCCGGATGTCCGGCCTTGATATTGCGATGAAGCTCCACCCTGCACGTTAGAACTTTGAAAATTAGGATTCAATTGATTATTAGCATTACCATACCTGGAATTTGGGTGGTTTCGAAGGTTGGGATGGTAAGTGTTGGAGTTCATGGCTCCTTGCACATAGTTGACATCTTCACTTTGTTGCACCACGGTGGAACATGAATCGACAAGATGGCCCAAATCACCACAACCCGTGCACACCGGAATTTGTGCACTTGCCTTAACCTCTTCTGGTGCTCCCCCCAACTTCATTTGCGCTACCTGTTTCTCCAATAGGAGCGTCTGCTGGCGGAGTTTCTCTATGCGTTCTTCTGCCTCATAATCAACGGATTTGACCGATGCGGATCTCGAGCGTCTTCCGTTCTGAGCAAGCCTCTTGGATGTGGCACTCAATCTTTCCATGTGCCCCTAATCCACCTCTTCCGTGTTGGTTAAGAATGTACCATTGCTGATAGAGTTTAAGTCTCTTATGTCTTCAGGGAAAAGGCCATCGGTGAAGGTTTTGATGAGGTCCCATGTATCAATCCCATGATGCGGGCACTTTCGCAACATGTCCTTGAAACGGTTAAAAGCTTCATGGAATGGTTCCCCGGAATGTTGCTGAAAGGATCGGATCTCCTCCTTAACCTCACTCGTCTTGCTCATTGGGTAGTATTCTTCAAGGAACACTTCTTGCATTTGAGCCCAAGTGAAGATACTACCAGCGGGTAAACTTTCGAACCATCTTCTCGTCCGATCTTTGAGGGTGTATGGGAAAAGCATCAACTTCACTTCGTCCGTTGTAAACCCCGTGGCACCAATAGGGATGCAAGTTGATTCGAATGTGTGTATATGATGGTAGGGCTCCTCGGTTCGCTTCCCGTAAAATTCTGACAGATGACTCAAGTATTGAGGTCGAACCTCAAAAGCTCGCATGTTCGCTCCAATAGGGGTGACCACCGCGGATGAACTCGGAACAACCACTGGTTTGAAATGAGCAGCTACCCCCTGAACCGGTGGGTTCACAACAAGTCTTGGGACTCCTCCCTCCACTTAAATGCGAGCTCCCCCATTTTGTTGTTGTTTGAATTGTGGCACTCCTCGTGGGGGAGGAGCGCGTGGCACTTGTGGTGCAACATTTGGCTGTGGAGCACGTGCTCGATTCCTTGGAGCTTCAACATGTGGCTCTGCTCTATACCCATATTCGTCATCATCTTCATTTGGGTCATACTAGTCCTGACCCCACTGCTCCTCTTGTCTCTGCCAATCTTGTTCCTCGTACACGGGGTTTTGGCGGAATTGGGGTGGGTTTGCATGTTGGAACGGTGGTGGTGGTGGAGGTTGTTGTTGTGGGGCTTGGCGGAATGGTTGTTGTGGATTCCTAACCCGGTAGTGATAACCTTCCTCATCATGGTGTGAGGATTTAGGAGACAAGGATGAAAGAGAGTCGTTCCCATGTACCCGAAATGGTGGGATTTGTACCGGAGGGATGTTTGGGTCTTGAGCTTGTGGCATGGCGGGGTTGACTGGCTCATTTTGGGGTTGGTTTTGTGGTTGGTAGCGGTCTGGGTTGGGGTTTTCATTTGGGTTCGGGTTTTGATTGGGATTTGGGTTTTGGTTGACGTTGGGATTCGGGTTGGGGTCTGGATTTTGGCCCTCCATTGTTCTTCTGTTTCTCTGCTATGCTCGGTTCTGCCGAGCTGTTCTCTCAATCTCTGGATTGTAGATCAGCGGGGATGTCTTGCGGGAATGCCGCGTATGCATGCACAATTACCTAAAACCTGCAAAATTGGTCATAAAAGAGCAAACCAGTTACGTAGCACTGTTCCAGGGGGTGTAAATAATGCAATAGAACAGAAAAAATCGGAACTTGGATGGTCAAAAATCTCAAAACTTAAAATTGACTCAAGGCGTACCGCCCAGAATAAGTAAATCCCAGGCGTACCGCCCAGAAGTGAATTTCGACAAAAATTAATTTTTTTTAAAGTTGCAGAAAGTAATTACTGGAATAAAAACACTATTTTTGGATTTTTTTGGATTTTTTGAAAAATTAACAAAAAATGCAAATAAAAATCAACTAATCAAAAAACGCACTAATTCCCCGGCAACGGCGCCAATTTGATAACGGTTTGTCAGACCGTCACAAATCCCCAACTTAATTTGATTTGTAGTAGTGGAAGCTAGGGTTATCGAACCTAGGGAATATGTGGAACTTGACTAATTGATTGATTCGCGATTAACTAAATTACCAAAGAACCTGAAATTAACTAAATTGCCACTTGGCTGTTTTGATTGAGTTGAGGGTGAACTAACTAATAAATTAACTAACTTTAAACTAATAAATTACTTGAACTATCAAATGAGAAAAAGCTAACCACTTTTTGATCTTGGTTGGCTACCGATCTAGGCAAAACCTAATTACTTACTAGTGACACATAGACATGCCCCCCAATTGCCTAATTGACCTAATAACCTAAGTTCCTATTGGGCTGATTAGTTCCTGCCGCAAGAAAAATCAGGGGACCACTAAAACCCTAGGTTACTAGTTAGGTTAAACAATTTTAGCATGCGGGTGTTCAACGGTTGCAAGGATTCCGGAACAACTAGTATGTAATTGATTAAGAATAGAACGAATATACCAACCAATCACCAAAAGCAGTTAGAGGTGATTAGTCGGACATAGCTAATGAAACAAACATGATTATAATGAAATATTGCATTTATAAACTGTACCGAATGATTAAAACCTTCAAAAATCTCCAAAACAAGGTTGAGAATTCGTACTCCTAAGGCTCTGATCGCACACCAAGAAAGAGGAGTTCTCAAATTATCTTAGCAAACAAGTTTAAATAGTAAACCCTAGATTTTTCTTCTGTCGACCAATTCGGGGCGTACCGCCCCAAATTATGCATTTCTGGGCGTACCGCCCGGATTTCTAATCTCGTAAACTTTCTCAACTTTAGGGCGTACCGCCCTAACTTCTTCATTCCTGGGCGTACCGCCCCAATTTGAATCTCAGGAACTTTTCTTGATTTTCTTCTAAGTCTTCACTCGTTCCCGCTCATTTCTCGAACTTCGTACCGATCAGCTTCAGGTTTCTTCATAAAAGCTCAGACTTTAGCTCATTAAGCTCACGGTAGCTCAAAGCACAAAACCCGTGAAATTGCAATGTAATCCAACCGTTAACATAATTAAAATTGACAAATTAAGAACAATAACGGACGACACTTTGGACTAACATCACTTATAGGGGAGCAAGGCTACATATAGACTACTTCAGAACACTGTGTTTTCTTCTAGAATTTTAGTGATGATTATTTTATTATTTTAATGCTTTACGTTGATGATATGTTAATTGTTGGAAAGAATGAAGAGAGGATCACCTAACTAAAGAAATAATTGAGTAAGTAATTTACTATGAAAGACTTGGGTCCAGCAAAATAGATTCTTGGCATTCAGATTACTAGAGATAGAGTTTCAAAGAAGTTACACATATCACAAGAGCAATACATTAAGAATGTGCTTTGTATATTAAACATGGCTAAAGCCAAAGTGGTTAGTACACCTCTTACTCATAACTTTAAGCTAACTGATAAAGATTGCCCTTCTTTTGAGAAAGAGATTGAAGAAATGGATAGAGTTCCATATGCCTCAGTAGTTGCAAGTTTGATTATGCGAAGGTGTGTACAAGAATTGATATTGCTCATGCAGTTGGTGTTGTTAGTCGGTTCCTGTGAAATCCAGGTAAGAAGCATTGAGAAGCAATTAAGTGGATTCCTAGATATCTACGTGTTACTTCCAAATTGGGTATAAAATTTAAACGGACTGGACGGGTATAAAATTACATTACGGAGTGAAAAATCGGATGGGGCCCGAGCCCAGTCTAACCCATGAGAAACTTTGCCCGTGATACCCATGATAATGGTTCTAATATGTTAAACTAACGTTTTGACAAAGGAGAAGTTAAAGATATGTTATTCGATTGTGGGAATGGTGAATTCTTCCTTAGAGTTATAGATGAAAATAGGGAGATTTGTTGAGTTATTTGGTTTTTCTTTAACTTTTACGTTAAATGAAAAGAATAGATAAAAATATGCCCTAACCTATTTTTGGGATTGCCGTCAATCTCAACACACACAAAAGGTTTGTTTGGTGTGCGGGGTTTATTTTCCTTTGCCTTCCTTCTACCGTCGAGATCACACATGGGTCTTTAACCCTATTTTTGTTCAATGGTTTTTGGCTTTGATTGTTTACTAGCAGCCAAGAAAGAGTACTGTTTCATTGTTGTTATGTTATCCGAATACAAGAGACGTTTTAAAATCAATTATTTTAGTGATATCTCTTACTTTTCTTTCTTTATTTTTATTTTATATAGTTGAAATTATTTGTTCTAAATATATAATAATTTGTTCATATCTCTAGTATATCTAAAGAAAAGTTTGTATTGCTCTGATTTTAGTGATGGTAGATTTAAATTTTGTATTGCTCTGATTTTAATGATAGTAGATTTAAAGTTTGCATTGCTCTGATTTTAGTAATAGTATATTTAGAATGACACTAGTAGTCTTATGGTTTTTACTCTCGTTTTGAAATATTTTCTACAGTAAATTTTGTCTCTTTTATTGCATTTGGTATTGTTTATTTGTTTGCATCATTATATATTTATTTGGGTCGGAAAAGTTTTGACCAACCGAAGATAATTTCACAATTTGTACAATTTGTTATTTACCGTTTGTGACCGGTTACGTTTTCCAATCAATAATAATCTTAGAAATATAGAATCAATGTACTAGTTAATATGCTAAGTAAGGTTATTTTTTCTTTCTACACCTATATATAAAATTTATGTAATGCCAACTTTATAAATATCCATCAAATCTCCATTGGTTAAGTAAAGATATTTTCTAGATGCTACTGGACCAAAGAGGTATCGACACCGATGTGTACACTAGAATATGTGAACCATTCACTTATAGTGTATTCATTAGTAATATATCAAATTATGCATATTGCGTTGAGGATAACGCATATAAATAAATTAATAGCACCAATACGTAAAGAAAAGCAATGCACAGAATAATAGAATCGTTGCGCCAATTAGATTTTGCCTTCGCTGGAACGCATCGTAAAAAAATACAAGTACAAAAAGGTTGTACAACAACGTTAAACAAAAAAAATAAAAATAATAACACCAATACGTAAACACAACGGTGTTAAATTAAAACAAAAAAAAACTTAAAGAAAGAGAAAAGATAAAAGAATTGTAGTTTATTAGCAACACGGTTGATAAAAAGATTGTAGTTTATAATCAAGTGTATGGTGAATGTCTTTTTATATGATGAGATGAGTGTTTAAATCTTTACAAATATAAGTCAGTGATATTTGATAGGAAAACATGTTAGTTTAAAAAAAAACATCAATGAAAGAAAACATTAAAATTTAGTTAATGTTAATTATGATTTGCTAAAATGTCGAAATCATTAAGAAAAGTGTCAAAACAAAGTGTACAAGTTTTAATTGAAGGAAATTAATAGTCACCTCACCACCACCGTCTACATCTTGAATTGTTTGCTTGGTTTTTGGGTATGGACATTTATGAGGAACGGTTAGACGTTGGTGGCTTGCATTTAATTCAAATAATATCCCCTACCCGCCTACCCAATCCAACATCCACATCCTAAAACCTCATCATCTTAAAAGACTATAATAATATAATAATAATAAATAAAATAAAGAATATTTAATTATAAAAGAATCTGATATTTTTTTTTCTTTTATTACGAGACCAAGGACTCTTTTTCAAAAAAGGGGCAGAGGAAAATTCATATATCAAAATAGATAAATAAATTAACAGAGCTAAGCGTTATTAATTTTACTTGGGTGAATGGAGCAATTGGCGGTTTACTTTGTATTAGTATGTTCATGTTTGCTTTGTAGGGGTTTGTGTGGTGTTTTGTTATGTTGTTTTTGGTGTGTATGTTGTTTAGTATTTCGTTGGGGTCCTGGTGGACCGTTGTTTGGTGTTTAATGGAGTTCTTTTGTTGTTAAAAAAATGATTTAAAACCTATTTATCAAAATATGTGTGTTTTTAAAAAAATCTTCTTTTCTCCCTCTTATTTTTATTGGTTAAAAAGGAATTTATTTTTTTAAAAATGTTCTTTAAAAGAAGTAAGAAAATGATTTTAATTGAATTAAAAAAACTCATGTATGACGCGCACATCGTGATTTTTTATAAAGAGGTTTTCTAAATGTTTCACAAGTATTTAATTCTTATATATGTGCTAGCTTATTAACATGTGTACTTACAAGGGGTTGCGATATAAAATGTTAAAACATTATAAAAGAGATGAATGAATCGTTGGAATTCATATCTATATAACGCATAATTATGTATCATATACAAGTAATACAATTATAGTGGAATAAAATTGAGTAAATAATATAAGATTAAAGACGAGTAGACGTAATTTACTCTGTTTTTTCAATGGAAGCAAAAACAAATCATGTTTCTAATACAACAGTTATGTTTAGCATTATGGAAATATAAAACTAACACCAAAATTGAACATCATAGTACTACCAGTTACATATGGTGACAAATCATTTTTACAAAATCTGCCATGCCACATCAACTATTTTATTCAATTGGCTTGGAAGAGGAGGACGCCATGAGAACATCGGACATAGCTATGACATCCGTCAAATTATATCCTTAAACAATTATATTTAATATACTTAGAATTAATTTTTTATAAAATAGAACTTAGGTTATTATAAACTAAGTTATAACTTGAAACAGGATTAAGTTTATACCACTTCAATACTTCATCCCATTTGGCCATTTCTACCCGCGAATAAATTCTAAACTTTCAAATTAGGGCCCAATTATTGGCCCAACAACTTAACCCAATAATGGTCCATCAATGACCCAAAAGCATAACAACCTTGTAAGGCCCGTTAAGAAATCATGGCCCGCTTAAGGCATAATCCAAAATCCAAGAAGTATAAAATAATCCATCTAACAACCATATTAGCGTTTAAGCACATATTTAAATAGTTATTGTTTAACCTCGAGTGCTACCATCAATAAATTAATATTTGAATTTGAATATAAAATAAACGAAGTCGCAACGCAAGTTGATTACGCGCTTATACAGCATATTTGACATAAATGTCCACCAGATTAATTTAGTCTAACAAAATAATATATTATGATAATACTTATGAGGGAGAGGTTCAAATAAGAAGTTTGTTTTGGGTAAGAAGGATAAGAAGGATTTTCAGCCATTGGATCTTTGATCTAATAAAAAAGGAAGGAGGGGTATTTTAGTCTTAGCCACTTTTGTTGACTTTTTACCCACTTCCCCCATTTTTTTTAAACATTTATAACTTTCACATACGACATTATTTTTTTAAAAAAATTACACCATAAAAACGAGCATTTTTTTATCTTTAAAACGCGTATAGTATTGCTATATAAAAAATGAAAAAAAAATTACTCTTTCAATCTTTGACACAATGTTCAGGTCATTGTGTCATTGTGTCAAAATGTTCAGATCATTGTGTCATTGTGTCGTCGTGTCAAAAGTATATATAGTGTTGCTATATATAAAATTAAATAGTCTTTCGGTTTTTGGCACCATATGAAACAATGATCTAACCATTTTGACACAATATGACACAATAATCTAAACATTTTGACACAATGACACAATGACACAATGACACAATGACACAATGATCTGAACATTTTGATACAATCGAAAGAGTAATTTTTTTTTAATTTTATATATAACAACACTGTACGCTTTTTAAAGATAAAAAACGCTCGTTATTATGGTGTAATTTTTTTTAAAAAATAATGTCGTATGTAAGAGTTATGAAGGTTTAAAAAATGGGGGGAATTTGGTAAAAAGTCAAGAATACTCTTCTATCTATTGTTTTATTTAGCTTTTCTCTCTAATTCTACCCAGGGAAATTTTTGGCCATAGATCTTCATTTAATTGAAGATCTAATGGCTAAGATTCCTTCTTATCCTTCTTATCCAAACTAAACTTCTCACAATAACCCCACCCATACTTATGAAGCCAATTATTTCATTGATAATCATTTGCGAAAAAAACAGGACGTTAAAAGTCCAAAGTGTCCAAGATCGCGATACTTACTGAGCTAGTATCGGGGTCACTTTATTACATCCAACCACCTTATCATCTCAATTAACTCTTTTTATTGAACGGCAAACACTCGGTTACTCGTGAGTCTCATCATGACAAACGATGCTACCCACGACACGCTGTGACCACAGATCGTGCGAGTAACCAAGACCCTCTATGTTGCACATCCATACCAGAGGAAACCCACTGCCCTAAGGCCCACTGTGGTAAAACCTCTGACTCACCTCTATATTTTTTCATTCATTTTTTGTGTCTGGTGGATTTGAACATTTGACCTCCACATTGGAAGGAAAATGTATATCCACTCCACCAAATGATGGGGGATTCCTCTCCATTAACTAACTAACATTAAACTTCAACCACATTATTAACTCCCACTTACTTTATACTTTAAATTTTTATCTCATTTTCCCCAAAGTAAATCTGGGAACATGTTAGTTCTAGAGAAAGAGAGATCGAGAACCAGGTGAGAAGCAGAGCCGACCAAACCCGACGACGTCGACCTTCGATGAACTCCTACGAAGGCATTTTCGCGGCCAGGCTAGCCTACTCCGTCATCCATCTCTCCTTTTGTTCGAACCCCAGTTACATTTTCCTTTTTATTTCACCTGCATTAACGGCGACTTGGGTTGGTGGTGGTTCATGACCACAATATGCCGATTCCGATGACAACCACACCTTTGGTGAGCTCAACCTTCGGCCATCCTTCTTCTGGTGATCGTGAGGGGCGTGGAGATTCTTCATACGCTCGTGACACCAATTATAGTTCAATAATTAATCATACCTGATTCCAAGGTCAAAACAATAGTTTCAGAACAAGCCCAAACATGACATAAATAAAAATAAAGTTTTATTTTATGTAAATGGGTGAGTGATCACCAACATGATGTATATACTTAATTCATGCGATAAGAATGAATCGTGGATCTTAGGTAAGATGAATGAATGGATGATTATTAAATTGATACATGAACATACATGTTATGATTAAGATTGGAATATGGATTGTAATTGTATGAATGATGTTTGTAATAAGTTTTTAGGTGCTACACAGGTACCTATAATAAATCTGGAAGGAAAACAGGTCCACAAAGGTGAAAACTGCAAAAATCTGGCTAAGGCAATATACAGAACTAAGCCTGCAAAATCTTCTCTAACCAAGCTCTCTCGCTCAACGCGAGGAATGTTACTATTTGTATCGCGACACGTGTGGGTGTTAGATTTTGATGTGTCCGATTGTCGATTACTCAATGTAAACATAAAGATACGATCCAAGAGTTACACTCTAGACGACGAACAAATTATAATATTTGAATATTGTATATATAAATATTACTGATCATAAAACGGATGTTAGGTGAAATAATGATTGTGGTTAATTATTTAGGAAATAATTAATTGACAAAATAAAATGGTGATAATTTAAGATGCAAACGAGGAACAAAAGTTGTTAAAGCAGTTGACAATTTAATCAGGGAATATCATTACGTCAAAAGCGTTTTTGACTAAATCTAGGATAATACGTTATCCTATAATTACGAGAACGAGATATTTAATTTCTGAGATAAATTAAATACAGATAAAATAAATATTATTAAAGACGTTAATAATAATTATCCAGAAAAAAGTTTTAAATAATTAGTTAACTAAAACGCAGAGGTTAATAAATATATATCAGATATACTGGGTTTGTTTCGCACATATAAATTTTAATGGATATTAGTTATATTAACAGATATACTGATCACCGACGTCGGGCCTCAAGTCCGAACAACCCACGCCCCTGATTACTATTCAGCAACGACATATAACTCTCGCACACACTCCTCCACGATTTCCCCAATCGTTGAGGAAATGCAGTCCGCCTCCGCCGTGGTCTCCGACGAAGGGGGTCAAGATAGGGGATTGGGGTGGTGGTGGAGAGAAACATGTGAGGGAATTCGAGAGTGGAGTTGTTGTGGGTGGTGGTGGTGGTGGTGAGGCATGATTGTTTGGTGTTTTTCCACCTGTCACCACTGATGGGGATGTCACGGAGGGTGCCGCCGCCGATGGGGATGTCACAGAGGGTGCCGCCGTGAGTCTAGTATGAGAAAAAATGGGGTGTTTGGTGTTGGTGAAGTTGCAACGTGGGCATGAGAGGTGTTCTAGCTCCAACGGTGGTGCATCGGTTTTTGCGATGGTTGGTTGACGTTCGTCGTAGGAGAAGAAGGGGGTGTTTGGGATTTTTTAAATCAAGTTTACAAAAATGGCAATTTTGGTCCTCCATATTTATTTAAATATAAACAAGTTTGGATAATGACATGATTGGTCTCCACGTCAGCAAACACTAACGGTGTTAGTTTTTTTAACGAAATGATTATTAAAAGAAATAGGTTATAAAGGTAAGATTGTTAAGTTCCAAAAAATTAGGTAGGATTATTATCCGCCAATCATAAGAGGTGTGATTATTTTTTATTGGTTAGGTTCTATAGAAAAACAATATTTTGTAAAAAACCAAAAAACCAAGATTTTTTTTAAACATTTTTTTTATATGTTTCTTTCATGATTTTAAGAATAGTGGAAAAAGAAAAAACTTTAAAAACATTTTCGAGTTTTTTTTTAAAAATAAAATAAAATTCGAATTTTAATTTGAAATTAATAATGCACTATGCAACAATAATATATAATTGGTTTATGAATGCCAATTCTTTGTTTTTTACATTATTCGTATAAACCACGCCCATATTTAAGTTAAGTTTTTTCTTTTTAAGTAGTTATAATTATAATGCATTATGTAATACTATGGTATGGACCTCGACTACGAGAATGCGCTAGCTGGTCTCCATGACATTATTCCGGGCTTTGATCTGAGCGGTTTCACCAATAAGGACACCGCCCCACCAAAAGCCCAACAAGTTTTGGCGAATGCCATCTTTGGTAAAAGAATGCTCGAGATGGAAGCAACTTTTGAGATGACAGTCAGGCAAAAGGCCGTTTGGGAATGCCTCCGACAACCACATGCGCAAGATTTCCTCCATGCTCTCCCTATTGACGGGTTGGGGCAACAAATGTCGCATGTCGAATACCGGGCCATTCTCAAATATCGCCTCATGGTTCCCCTGTGGATGAAAAATGCCCCGTCTGCAACAAGGCATGTTTGGATTCGTTCGGGGAGCATGCTGTCCACTGCAAAGAGCTCCCGGGGTTTACATATCGGCATGATGTGGTTCGGAACGTTCTGTTTGACATCTTCAGGCCGGCTGGGATCTCGGCCATGAAGGAAGCTCCTGTTAACTTCCTGTCTGACCCCCTGGATGGGCACTCAACTCTCCGGCCGGCCGACATACTTGTTTTTGGGTGGCAGAATGGGAAACACGCTTGTGTTGATTTAACAGGGGTTTCCCCTCTTGTAGGGCTGAGGGCCAGCACCTTCATAGTGGGCCAGGCGGTGTCCTGGGCAGCTGCTGGAAATGTTAACAAACATGAGAAAGCGTGTACTGAAAATCAACATGTGTTTGTTCATTTGCTTTCGATACATTCAGCCATCTAGAAACAGAGGCGGTGACCATGTTGAACCGGATCCAAAAAATCATGCGTGGGAATAGTACGAGCTCTAGATTGAAAAATGTTGTTTTTATACGGCTAGGTTTTGCTATTCAAAAGGGATTGCCCGCCTTCCCTGCGTGTTGTCTTAAGTCGTGTATGTTACTCACGTTGAATTTAAAAAAAGAAAAATTACTTTCGCAAAAAAGAAAATATTTTATTGTTTATATGTATAATAAAATTATAGATATTATGTTTAATTTTCTTAACTTTCAAATATTCAAAATTCTATTCGTTAAACACGATAACAATTAACAAATAACAACCATAGCAACTATGTTTGCCCAATATTCCTCTATTTAGGAAGAAGCTTAGACCCTCCGGCCTCCCCTCTCCTCCATTCCGGAACCAGCCAGGACACAAATAGGAAATTAGGGTTCCTAATAGCCACCTCCTTCATATCATATCATATGATATTATTTCTTCCCGCCCATTCCCACTGACCCCAAATTGCCTGCCTGCCTACTCGCTGGGTAGCCCTGCTTGTTTGCAGTGAAATTGGAAGAAGAAGAAGAAGAATGATCGGAAGATCAGTACAGACTACAGATGCAGATATGATCAAGGACCGATTCCTAGGGTTTCTAATCTGGCAGTCATTTCAGTCAACACTCGTCTATTTCCTCTCCAAAACCCTCATCTCTCCATTACTCCTTTCCTCCTCGACCACCATCATCGCCGCCATCTTCGGCTTCATCTTCTTCCACCTCTCTCTCCTCCTCTTCTCCGCCTCCCTCTTCCTCGTAACATCTCCTCAATCCGTTCCCGGAGTTTCTCCCGTTGAACTCTTCGTTGGCCTCCTTAAACCCTTGTTTGTCCACGGAGGCCCGCCGTTGCCGTCCGATTTCAGACGCAGGGTTAGGGTTACTTTGCACCGTTCTTTGTTTCTAGCTTCTTCTGGGGTCTCTGGTTTTGTATCCGTTGCCTGCCTTTCTGGAGCATTAGGGCTTAGGGCTTTAGTTATTGGGTTGATTTATGGAGCACTTTATGTTTTCAAAAGGAGATGGGTTTTGGATTTCCCCATCATTCAGGTTATATTACTTTTGCTTTCAACTTCTATTGGCTTCCATTTTAAGCTTATTATTCCCTTGCAATGTGTTTGTTTTATTGCGTTTTGATTAACCATTACAGTTATTATTGTTACAGTTTTCAGCATTGCTTATTATTTTTCTTATCACACTTAGGTTTTTTTAATTGTGATTATTCAACGCCAACTGCATTCTTGTTATCTGATATGTTGAGTTTTACATTATCTTTAGCGAATTTCAACTTGAAGTCATTACTTTCTAAGTTTCTACTAAAGTTCATTATCTGTTCAAAAGGTTTTGTTTTGCTGATTTCTTATGTTTATTGTGACAGAGGCCTGTTTTCTTCAGCTACAAAATGGGCGTTCGGAAGGCGATTGCAAGAGCTGTTAGTATATCAAGCGCTGGGTATCTACTTTCGTTAGTGCTGCCTGTTTTTATTAGTGAACGCAAGCTAGCGTTTGGAGATATTGTCATTGAGCAGATCGTTTTCTATTTTGCATCATGTGTCGTGTTTCTCTGTTGGGAACTAAATCGCCATTTGCTTCAGGTTTAATTCCTAACAACTTGCATTAACTAGAGGTGGCAATTTAGACTAGTTTACTTTGAATGAGTCAATTTCGTTATGTGATTCCCTAACACGTTAAATGTGTTAAGAAGAATAGATTTAAATATATCGTGTAAACGGATCAAACATGTCGATAATCGCTTATAAAACCCTGTCAAATCATTGTATTAAGCAAATTTGATTTATATTGAAGTAATGTAGCTTTTTTCTAATCATATTTGAGACACTAATTATCCTATATCTTTTGGACCAACATTATTTTGGGCCAACCCAACCAAGAAGACCTGACCCACCTTGTTTCATCTGTTGATCTGTTACTCCCTGGACATTTTGCTATACTTGATGAGTTGATTCTCTTCAGGAGATATAGTAAAATGCAAAAATGTTTACTCTGTAGGTGTTTCTTACAAGGAGGTATTTATTTGCACCCCCAAAGGGGTCAGCGGCAGCAGAAACGAACCCAAGTGATCATCTTCTTGCAGCCCTAGAAGAGACGTCTGAAAGATCAATTGTACATCATCTTGCTTATCTTGATCTCTGCATGGTGAGTGAGAGTAATGTTGATATGTGGCGTCGAGCTGCATTCTTTGAAGAAACTGGGGAGACCTACAAAAAGGTGATAGCTGTATGTTTGAAGCCCTTGGAACAGCTCACTCTGGACTTGAGTGAAGGGCTGGGAAGTTCCCTGGAGAAGTCAACATCAGTTTCAAGACTCCATGAACCATTTTATGACTTTCAGGTGAATAATTTTACGCTTAAATTGGTCTCTTTCATCATTCTGCAGCTACCCTTCTTAATAAATTTTACTCTTAACAACATTAACTGATTTGCCCTTGGTTGATTTGAAATCTCAAATCTTGAAATTCCTTCTTACAGATATGTGCATGGAGTGCCCGTATTGCATCATCATTGACTATACGGTCTCACAAAGAAGATCGTTTGGGGGTCGCCCAACTCTCTGGCTGCAATGCTGCTACGGTTTCCACCCTTTTGGCTTGCTTATTAGCTGTTGAAACTTCAATGGGAAAAAAGACCAACCTCAAACCATCAAACACCCGGTATCCTAGTGCCAGTATCAAATGGGCCCCAGCAGGAGGAGGCACGGTTGGCATCGCCACATCGAATAAGAAAGACGACCCTCACTACGTAAAAGCATATTCCCTAGCCGACATTCTCAGGACTTCAATTTACCAAATTGTGTCAAATTTCCATCATGAAATGGCTACTAGTGACAAGGATTGGATCACTAATGGTAAGCCTCTGTATGGAAGCCGTGAGCTTCTTGTACACAAGCTAGGAATGTTTCTTGAATTTCAAGCCAACTAGCACAGTCAAGACTCAGGTATTCTCCTAGCTGCTGGTATTTTGTTACATCTTTTTCACCACTATAATGTACAATAAACATATGATTTTGAAGACCTTAAAAGGTGAGAGTCATTGAATTCATCATATCGGGGAGGTTTTTCTTGTTATAATTTGAAATCATTCCCTGAGGATCATTCTTCTGTCTCAAATATTTAGTTGCTGTCAAATTTCATATAAAGGTCTGGGGATGGTTTGAGACATAACGGCCTGGTTGGGTAACCAATCAATGCGGGGTTTTGGTCAAAATGACAGCATTGTTTGGTAAGGCTTAAAGCGGGTCGGGTTGACATAAAATACATTGTTTTTTCAACCGTGTCTGTTTCCATCCAGTGTCTTGTTTTTGTTATACATGTTTTTAACATTTAGAGTAAATTACGGATTTAGTCCCTGTGGTTTGCTCGAATTTCACATATAGTCCTTAGTTTTCATTTATTACGGATATGGTCCCAACCTTTTGACAAACCGTTGCGGATTTCGTCCTTTTGTTGGATGGCTGTTAAAAAATTCTGTTAAGTCTATGTGAAAAGACCATTATACTCTTCTCTTTAAAAAGAATTAAAAACTTAAACTAAACTAATTAGATTAGGGCAAGGGGAAAGGTGGCCGCTCCCCACACCCATTCGATCCTGCCGGTGACCTTGAACATTAATCGGCGACCACAGAAACGTTCGATCCTGCCGGTGACCTCGCCGGAGAAATTGTTTCGTTGGTGATACATCAATTAGAAACTTCAAAATGGCATCCGAATCGCTAGAAACTTCACAATGGCATCGAATAGAAATTGTTTCACGGAGAAACCTCGACGGCAACGGTATGACCTCGACAGCACCCAAACCAACAACAACAAATAAACAATGGCACATTGGCACCTGAATCGCTATAATACTTCACAATTGGAGATAGAAAATCACCACTGGATTTTTGGTATTATATTCTCCATTTATGGTTACATATTGTATGAATCAAAGAATGATTGAGATAGAAAATCACCACTGGATTTTTGGTATTATATTCTCCATTTATGGTTACATATTGTATGAATCAAAGAATGATTAATTAGAAAATCAAACTTGTAGTGTAATCATCATGAATGAATCTGCTCAGATAGAGAATTAGGTTTTTACTATAGGAATTACCATTTCAATCTCTGACCACCACCGCATTTATGCTATACCATCGCCACTTTCTTCTTCATTAATTAAATCCTCACCCTTTGCCTTGTCTCAAACCTTCGTCGACACCCCCCTGAGCTCGTTTTGGAGTTCGGAGCCGGGATGGTTCCAGTGAGGCTGTTATTTGTGAGTGATATTACAAAGATGTTTTTTAACAGTTGGCCGAATTGGTCGGGGATAAATTCGGTGACGATTCCAGGGTAGAGATTAAGTTGGTGGTGACGGCTGTGATGACTGTGCAAGAGACCGTCGCCGTCTCCGTCGTGGATTGTCGGTCGATAATGACGAAGGGAGAAGGGGTTGGTAGAGAGGTAACATGGGGTTGGGGGTTACAAATTATTTTTAATTAAATAAAATGGTTGGGACATAATAGGAATTTTTAAAAAGTTAACAGATCTTTCTAACAGAAGTTAGACAGAAGGACGATATCCGCAACGGTTTGTCAAAAGGTTGGGACCATATCCGTAATAAATTAAAACTAAGGACTATATGTGAAATTCGCACAAACCACAGGGAAGAAATTCGTAATTTACTCTAACATTTAAAAGATAATTAGTCGAGAAATAATGAAAATTGCATCTTTTTATTGGCCAAGATCTCAATTAAGATTTACTGCTCTTTTCCTTGGAAAATGTTATTTTTCCTTTTGATATCAATATATTATTGGTTTCTTACGAGAATATGGTTGTCATAACATTAGAAGATGCTATTGCTATATACTACTACTATACTAGTATTAAACCTCAATCTATACATATACAAAAACGGTATTTTATTTAATAAAATTGCTTATTTACTAGTTACAACTTACAAGAGTACACTAAGAGAAGTTAAATAAACGATAGTGACAAATAATAAAGGAAACACATTTCATTCATTATGTTGCATATACTTTACAGTACATAGTCATGCAAGAACCAAAACCGACATTGTAATAATAATGATATTCGAAGCTTTTAATGAGCTATTGTGATGCTCAATAATGTTGGTTTTTATTTCTTTAGGAACTAAACTAACTGATACTATAGGATGAGTTACGATGTCTCATTTAAATCTTACTAGGAAACTTGATGGGACAAAACTTAGTTAAGGAAAAAGAGTACAACTTGTATTCTCTTCAAATTAACATGCATATCATCTTTTTAGTATGTGAAGTCCATTAGTTTATCGCTACTTCTTGGCATGATCTTTGATATAGTCTTCTATGATTTGAACAACTCATGCTTCATCGTCTTCATATGGTGTAGTTGGACTTCTTTCAAATGACTTTTTATACACATTCTTCTTCAATATGTTTGAATCCTTGTCCTCTATGACTAAAATATATGCAATTTGATATTGAGCTTTGTGCGGGTTTGATAAGTTTCATGTATCGACATAATTAAATAGCTTGGGGCTTGGTATTTTTCTTGAAAAACAACTCAGTGTCTCTAAGTTTTGCAAGGATATCAATATTATCCTTTTATATGCTTTGTGACGTTCTCCGTTAAAAGACCTTCTAGCAAAATCCATTGGTACAAAACCATAGTTAATGAAAAGGGAGTATAGCTTGAATTTTCTCCGTTTGAGATACATTATAGTTTATCATGCATAATTAACAATATCTTTAAGGATTATGCTAAATCCATGGTTAGGAGACTATGAGAGTAACTTAGAAGTTATGTTGTGCTGTTAAAAACCTTATTAAAAAAGTTAGATCAGTTATTTGTCTTGTTAAAAACCTTATTAAAAAAAATTAAAAAGGATAAGGGAACATCTACTGAAAATGTAATGTTATGTCTCATAATATTTACAAAATGCATCGATGCACCGATCACATTTAGGTATGTACTTTAGTATTAAATACTTTTTATCCTCTTCTTGGGAGTTATGAGTAGTAAAAAATTTTATACGTGTTCAGTGTTCACCAATCAAATAAACCGTGTCTATGTAATAATATGTCAAAGGTCTTTTCGAATTCTCTCTCTACAAGTTCTACAGTTCAATAACGTGGGAGTAGCCCACTTAATACCCACTTAACAGAGGCTTTCTTCTCTTAGATGAATGTTTTGATTTCAAACCTAAACACTGGTGTAATTTAGTGTAAATATTAATTGACGTTAAAAAAAATAGATTTGAAGAAATTTTAATAAATACAATATACAAATCTAAAATATAATTCTCGAATTAGTGTGTCAATTTCTGTTGTAAAAATTCTCTGTGGAAGTTCGATAAAGTTTCTTGATAATCTTTTAGCTCATTATTGTAAATTGCGATTATACGAAACCTATAGAGAACACTTCCGATAGATATATGGCGTACTTTATCGTGTTTGTACCTGTTACCGAGTCAATTTTACCAGATACAACGAGATTGTTTGAGAGCTATGCAGTTAATAGCGGTGTTATAGCGGATAGTGGATCCCTATGTAAAATATCGGTCTCATATAGCGGTTCAAATATCGGTTCCGCATTTATTGGTCATAGCGGCCGATATAGCACCGATATTGATCTCATATAACGGTTATGAAGGTTTAGGGCTGCACTAACTTCTTTTAACTTCCAACCAATGTCATCTGAAGCCATCTTCACATGTATCTATAAAGCCTACAAACACTTTTAAGTATATTAAATGTTTGGTGTTTTATGTTTCTTATATATAATTATATGTGTATATATATATTTATCTATATATTAAAATTATCGCAATCCCATCGCTGTATCACCACGATAATCTATATCTCATATAGCGGTTCTCGACCGCTATTTGATTTTAGACCTTATTAACTGCATAGTTTGAGAGATAAAGTATGTGATGTGTACTTTGTGAGCTAAGACTTGAGCATTGTCAGTTATCTTGAATATGTTAGGAAGGTTTAGTTAGTTGGTGGCTGTTACAAGTTGTTACTTTTTTTTGTCAATTGTATACAAGAATAAGGGCTACTATTTAAACACTATGAATGATATGAATAACGTATTCTTCTCCTTCTCTAATCAGTTCACTCTCGAACACACACACTCGCACATTCAATTCATTCACCAGATTCTATTCTTTCTTCTTGAATCCCTTAATATTGAAATAGCTCAACCATCGATTCATTCGATCTTGAGTTAACTATCTTAGTCATTTGTGAACCACATCAGTATGTAGACTTTGACCGGGACTATGTGTATATCGGTTGAAATTAATTAAGGATAGAGGTTAAAGGCGGTGAGAAGGTCGTTTATCATGGAGCATGAATGCTTTCTACGCGAGTGAACATGCTTCATGTTTTATACAAGTTGGGCGACCCGCGCTTCGCCGCGGAGCCGAACTCTTTAAGAAACTCGGTTAGCCTATCGATCGATGAGACAAAATGCCCGGGTGAAAGCCGTCTTGTGAATACACATAAATTTAACAACCTTCAATAACCATTTTGTGAATGTAGCAAAGTATGTTTCAATTGATGTATGACAATTCTAACTAAGAAAAATAGCACTTTAGCCTCTAAATACCGAGTTTGCAGAAACAGAAATCCATACCAAATTTTAACAAAAGTGAACAACATGTTGTTTTCATTCTCATACAACGAAAATCAGAACACAACAGCAAGAAGTTCACCTTTTAGGAGTCAAATAAATGCTAACAAAAGTTTAGCTTCTAATAGTCAAAACAATTTCCAGATTTCATTCTCATACCATGCAAATTTAAATTTAATATGATTTAAAAATAAACTCACAGATTTAAGCCCGTAGACACCCGATCCCAACAGATCCCAAGAACCTGAAAAATAGCACACACATAGCAAAACGAACAGCAACAACATTTGTTAAATTCAGATGCAAGAAACTTGAGAATGATTATGCAATAATAACCATATGAAAAACAACATGCACATACCTATAAGAACTAAGGATAGTAGATGTTTGCAAAATAAAACAATCAACTCAATTTACAGCAACTCTACATATGGAATCTGCAAAGAAAAACTAAGGATTTCAAACCGCTTTACCTTCCATCAGATCTCAATAGGCCTAAAACAATATCCAATAAGAAGCAAGCAATCCAAAAGAACACTACTCAACACTAACAACTTGCACATTTAAAGTGAATAAACCCTTTTTTATAACAGTTAAGACACTTTTTATAAGAGAAGCCTCTGGCAATACCATTTTTAAGCTGATATTTACCTATTTCATCCCAACAAAATTAATGAAAATGATGGCCATATATATACACGATAAAGGATTTGTAACAAATTATAAACCATAGTGCAAATTTATAAACATGAACTGGCAAAATGATTACCCTATACAACGCCTCCTTCCAAGTGTATATATATACACTTGTGAGTGAGATCTAGAAGCGAATCCAATTCTGAATCAACATCCTCTTGCAAAACAAACCTAAAAAGCTAGAAAAAGTCATAAATTTGTGATTGTTAACCTCTTGGAAGAATTATAGAATAGAATATATGTTGTTAGTGGTTATACCTCACAATCTTGAAGATAATTTTTGAATATGTTTTCTCTAGGCGTGTGGTCAAAGAGAGCAGATGATATGTAGAAAACCTGCATTGACAACTGCCCAAAATTGCAGGTTTGTGAGTAGATATGTCCATACATATTAGACAAAAAGCATCCTTAAGAGGATGTGATCATGTAGCTTGTACTATTTCTTGTGGCTAGAGATAACTAATATCCACTTTAGTAAAATATAAACTTGTGGAATTTTTAATAATCAATTTGACCAACATGCAATGGTAAAGAATCAAGAATTAATATATTTAAGTTTAATCATAATAGAAATACCAGCAATTTAACTTACTTTATAATTATTATCCACCTATGATATAATTTCTTCAATCAGATCTTCATAGGCCATTTCAGATTCCTCCAATGCCGATTTTAGTTGATATAAACTTGTGGAATTAATTACAACTGATTTAGCCATCCTGCAAGTGTCAAAAATCAAGAATGAATCTCTTCAAGTTTGAGCATCTTATAATAAATATAGGCAGAATCATTTGAAGCTCAGATCGTTAAGAATCCTTAGGCTCAGATCACGATCATCACAGCTGCCATCAACATCACATGAACATAGGAAAATGAGGAATCCATCACCAATATCAAATACTATTTTCGTTTTGAAGAATGTTGTCCATTTTCATGAAACAAACGGTCGAAAAACATTTTTGGTTTTTCTAGACTATTTTTGGTTCTGCAGTAATTAGGTCTCTTTATGAAGGCATACGCCTTAATTTTTTCTTGGCTTATCTTAACACACAAAAAGAAGAGTTAGACTGATTGCTTGAAAATTAGATATTAAAAGTTCAATATTTAATATATCCAACTAAATATCAAATTACCATAACCATATGGCAACCCAACCACACTTTGTGCATAGTCCCAAGCAGCAGTTTAACTAAATCTACGCAACTCCTGCAAATGAAAGCAACCAACTGTCAATTATATCAATTATAACCTCTTTCACCTACTACTGGCAAGTTCTCACTTCATAACCAAACCTATGATCTTGAATTGCTCGAAACAATTACGCTTTGAAAATTAAACTTTGTTGAATATGATATTATAGTTTTGGTGTTGTAACTCAATTACATACTGTTATATATTGTAAAGCTATGATGAGCCATCATACACTTACTATGCCCTTATTTATAAAATTTCTAGTACATATTGTACCTGCAAGTACCACATATGAAGAATAGGTTTAGAAATGCCAGGAGACTTGAAACTATAATATTTAAAGCACATAATATCATATGAAATGGTTTCTTATTCAACCAAAATCATATATGCAGTTGGTTGATAACTTGGATCTATACATCAGTAAATGTATAAAATAATTTCATACTCATTAACCCCTTTTGATAACTTGCATCTATACATCAGTAAATACCAGCGGCAACAAACCAAAAACAATTATCCATAAGAAAGTTTTTAAGGAAAAAGGTTCACAAATGAAATCATACAGCTAGAGAAAGCAAAAAACAAAAAAATTTAACAAACCTGCAAAAACACGAAGAAACAAATATGTGACTGAAGAAATTTTAGAACCTTTCCGGGTCAAAATTAGGGCTTTATCAAATCAACAAAAAAAGAAACAAACAAACCTGCAAACAATCGCTTTACTCGGTTCTCGAATGAGGTCGATCCGCCATTCATAAACCCCTGATCTACGGGGAAAGGAGAATCAAAACGCTAGGTATAGATCTCCACCGGAAAACACCAACGAAAGTAAAACAGAGGCTACCATCAAAACCCTAAAGCAATCGATTGCAAAGACAAACGGATGAAAGTATATAAAAACCCTAATCGAGAAATTACCTGAGATCATCTTTGATCAGGCACATCGCGGTATTCTGTACATCTGATGGGAGAGAGAGTCGCAGACAGTCGAGAGAGAGTGACGATGTTCTTGAGACTGTAGTGAAGGGTAGAAGGCGATAGTTTTTGATCAGAGGTGTCGGATTAACACAGACCTGCCTTCATCATCATCACCGGTGTCTTTCAGACGAATGACAAAGAACGATCTCTTATGGAGAGACGACCGCCGGCGTCTCCATGAAATCACCGATGAGAGGGCAGAGTTCTAGAGAGGGGGAGGGGTCGTCAATGGTGAGCAGAGTTCTAGAGAGAGAAGCAAGAATGGGTGTACTGACAAAGAACGTGTCTTGGTTTGTGATGGTCAAATAGGCGTGCAATAGACGCTTCCAATCCATTAGATATTCCAACGCAGGCCATACTTGTACCCAATGCAATCACTCTTGTAACTTGTTCAGCTGTACCATGTATGCATTAGGGACTTGTACAATATGTTTTAAAAATTGTACCACAGGTTGTATTATGTTAGTATAGGGTAATATGGGCTTGTACTAGTAACCTAGAAATAAAGAACAACTTTAAGTATATATAATATTTTGAGCCTATTAAATAGTAATATAATATTTTTATTATATTAATAAGTAATATTATATTATATTTTTTTCTTATTATTTTTTGTAATATTATATTATATATATGTTTTTGGCTTTATCTGAATTATTTGTATAAATCGGTTGGTGTTTTGTTGGTGGTATAACAAAGTTTTTTGTTTGAGACGTTTTGATCGTTACTTTTATATATTTTATTTTCATCTTCTTTATGTAGCGTTATAGCAATTCAACTATATTTTTACTTGCAATATCCCGCGGCAATGCGTGATTGCGAAATCTAGTTCATAAGAAAATATGTTAGATGCATTAAAGGTCAATTAATTTAATATCGGTTAACTAAAACTTTAATTGTTTTTAATGAGACATATATCCTAAGGGGGCGGAGTGGTGGAAACTCCCTCCACCGGCTTCGTCGGCTCCCCAACTTTCATCATCGCCACCATATCGGCTTCAACCTTGTAGCTTCAAATTGGGTGGTTTGCGGCTACGTGTAGCCATGAGTTCTAGTTGGTGTGTGTGAGTTTTTGTGGACCCCATCCCCATTTTACTACTACCATTTAAATCCTAGGACTCTCTTACAAAATCATTCAAAATTCTACTTAAATTCCATTTCCTTCTCTCTCTCACTTTAAACCAATTCTACTTCTAATACTAAATCCAACCACCCCACCCTAATATTATACGTAACTTACCTCTACGTTGTGAGCATAAAAAAATACATTACATGGTGTAAATTTGTAATTATTTTATCTTAGAAAATCTAGTAGTTATTTAAAAATAATAATAATAACAAAAATTCAATTAATTACATGAATCTGAAATTGTGTTTCTTCTTCCTCTCGTTATCTCAATCACTACTACTAAAATGGTTACGAAAAGTAAGCTTCGCGTAGGACGCAATTAAATTCATTTTGAAATTATGTAAAAATATCACCAAACATTAAAATTTGATCATGCGTTAAAGAGTTTTTATTGGCGTGCATTTCTCCACACCAATAAATCAATCTGTTTCATTAACACGAAATTATGCTAAAAGCAAGAGTTGTTTTGATGGATGAACATATATGGCTTCACCAAAAGCACGTTGTGGTGCCGGTAGCTGCGGTAAATGCGGTGGCGGTAACGGTGGTGGTGGTGGTGGTGGAGATAATCTGTTGGGTCTTTTAAAAGTTACAATCAAGAGAGGCCTTAGTCTTGCCGTACGAGATATTACGGACAGTGATCCTTACGTTGTCATCAAGATCGGGGATCAGGTAAATTTTTGTTTTTAATTTCACATTTTCTGTTACATTTTTCCCAATTAGAGAAAACAATATGCATTTTTATCCCCATCCAAGTCATTTATTTGAAAGTTTGAAACTCGAGTCATCAAAAACATGCTACATAAGACGTCGTGCCGCAGTATCTAATCATCAAAACGTAAACTTTTTTAACACAGTTAATGTCATTTTAACGACAGTCTGTTTATCTTCAACATGATTAAAAAGGGTTTCATTGTAGGAAAAAACGAAGGTATGGATTATAATCGGCCAATACGTAATAGTTGAGATTATTAAAATTCAATTTCCTTTATTATTATTATTTTTTTAATATTTTAGTTCAAGGTTTACATTTTATTTTCTATATGTTTCGATTTGAATTCAACTTTACTAACGTTTAGTTTCTTATAAACTATCGTTGCTTCTATATGTTTCGATTTGAATTCAACTTTAATATTATTTCTGTTTATTGTAGTATATTATATGTGTAGTTGTACGTGTTTACAATTTTACATCTTCATTTAAACCTTAAATTATATACATTTTAGTTGTTTAGTTGTGGTCAATTGCGTAGATGTCACCATTTATAACTATTGAAATAAACCTAAATTAAAAGTTTATTGCAAACCATACTATAACTATTGAAGTAATGTTTCTCTCATTTCATGCAATATGACCATATAATTTTTTTTTCTCATAACTAGAGGTGCAAAAATCGGTTTAAAACCCAAACCGGTTCGGTTCTCAAACCGGTTTTGACCAAAATCGGTTTTGGTCAAAACCGGTTTGAAGCATGAAAACTGGAAACTGATGAAACCGGTTTTGGTTTCAAACCGAACCGGTTTGGGATCTCAAACCGGTTTGGATCTCAAACCGGTTTGACTGTTTTTTTTTTTTTTTTTTTTTTTAACTTTATAAAAACTAAAAAAACATACTTTTTATTGAAAAAAACATAAAATATTACAAAAGAGAATAAGTTCACACCTAAACCATTGCAAAAGTACCTAATTTGAAAGAAAATACAAATTATTTTAACCGGTATTTAAACATGAGTGGTAATCTTTGTAAATTTAAGAGTTTTTTTAGAGATTGGGAAGTGGGGTAATGTTTATAACACATAAAGGGGGTATATATACCAATTTTTAGGCTCAAATCGACTAGAAAACGGGCAAAAAAGTGTCTAAAAGTTATGTGAACAAACTGGTTTCAAACCGGTTTGGGCCAAACCGGTTTGAAAACCGGTTTGTTCACAAATCCTCCGAACCGATAGTAACCGAACCGGTTTGACCGGTTTGGGAACCGGGTTGGTCAAAACCGGTTTTGACCGGTTTGAAAACCGGTTTAAGAACCGGTTTGAAGCCCAAACCGGTTTGAGATTTGCACCTCTACTCATAACTACTATATTGTAGTAGCCTGACCTTAATGTCTATTAATTACTTGATGTAGAAACAAAAGACACGAGTTGTCAATAAGGATGTGAACCCTGTGTGGGATGAAGACTTGACTCTTTCCGTACAAGACCCAAATCTCCCAATTAAGCTAGTAAGTACTACTTAACATATGTTTGGCACTAGGAGGCATCACTCGTCGGATTTACTCATAAGAAACCTCACATTCTGTAGTAATTTTAATATTGTTTGGTTGCAGACCGTGTATGACCATGATATGTTATCGAAGGATGATCCGATGGGAGATGCGGAATTCGAGATAAAATCGTTTCTTGATGCGTTGAAGATGCCTCGGTTAGAGAGGCATCCGAACGGGACCGTTCTAAAGAGGATACCACCTTCCAGGAAAAACTACCTGGCTGATGAGAGTTGCATCATATGGAAAGACAAAGAGGTCATTCAACAACTCTCTCTTCGACTTCGAAATGTCGAAACCGGGGAAGTTGAAATCGAACTACATTGGATCCATGATCCGTCTTCAACGACGTAAAGGATCAAATGTTGTATCATTATGTAGCTTTCATTTTTAGCTACTATAAACATATGATTAGTGATACTGTTTAGATGCATATGATCTTTGTTCACGTTGATTTTCTTTTTTTTATGTATTTTCCATGGAAAACTGGCTTGTATATTATTTTCTTTTAACTTTTAATTGATTCTTGAATATTTATCAACATGTGTTACAATTTATACAGGGTTTTTAAAATACATGAAATTGTATTGATTAGAATTGTGTAACCCTAGCCTTTAGGGTATATAGTATATAGTATTGACATATAAAATAATCTATCCATAACTTATCCTTAACTTATAATTTTAAACGGCGAAATATTAATGAAGATTTATTAATGGGAGTCTACTTGCACGTCTTTAGATTGATATTCGATAGTTCCTGATATTAGGGTCAATGGCTTGTTGTTGGAGTTGTAAAGGTAAACATCCGGTGTTCAAATGACCCGGGTTCTATCCTTGCTCTAAGCAATATACTTCCGAGACATGTGGACTCTATGAAATAAGACCAGGATCTTGTAGTCTCTAGTTCAATCCCGAGAGCGACTGGGTTTTACCACCAGTGGGCCTTCAGATGGGTGAGTTTTCCCTGGAACTCGAGATAACTTGGGTGTGCTTAAGGGCTCCGTGCGGCTAGCTAGGTTGGGCTAGCTGGCGGCAACCTTTTGCCATTGGGTCACTCCGTACGGAGCACTAAGCAATTCTATATTTGTTAGCCATTAAGAAAAAGTAATTGATATTGGGTTGCACATGACGGGTACACTTGTCCTAAGTGCGTAGTTTGACCACCTGGTTGGTTCATATCTAAAACTTAATTGTGTTGATTAATTTATAGACACCATTGTATATATAACATTTACATAGTCAACCAGTCAAAGTAGGAAAATATCTGTCCGCTTTAACTTTTTTTTGTCATATACAATATGTTCCAGATATTTTAATAAATGTGAAATTGGTGTAGTGGTAAAGGCTTGGATGATGGGTGTTTGTCTGCCACCTGGGTTTGAGACTTGGGACGTGAAGATCTTTTCCCCGTATTCTTCTCATTCTCTTTCTCCTTCTCCTCTTTCTCCTTCTGCTCCTTCTCCTTCTTCTTCTTCTTGTTCTTCTGCTTCTGGGTATTTCATGAAAAATGTACATATTAAATAGAAATGATTTCTTGTATTTTACATGAATGCAAACACAACCCAGTGGTTAAGGGTTTGGCGTCTTGGGCTTGGCCTTTCATTGGCCCAGATTTAATCCCAGAGATTGTTAAAACACGTAACGGATCGTTTCCAGATCATAACAAAGATAGAGACGGAGAATCTAGTCATTAATTGTGTCGAATGGTTACACTCGAAGAAGTATACATCAATGAAGCTTTGGGAGAGGTTGGACAAAACTCTCCTCTCAACACAAGACCTAATGACCAGAAGTCTACATTGCAAAGCTAGACTTCACATATTTATAGGTGACTCTGCCCAACGGGCCAGTCTACCTAGCGTACAATTTGGTACGCTGCTAGCGTACCAATTCGTATGCTACATGGTACGTTGGTGTGACAACCCGTATCTTCCAGGTATATTTTAATATATTAATTACGTGCAATTAACTGAAATTCTATGTGCATTAGACTAATTTGACTAAATTAGATGCCTTTACGTGCGAACATAGACAATTTAGGTCCGACAACGTTCACCCGTAATGGAAATCAACCAAAGTTCCGCCATTGTACAAAACGGAACTTCAATAACAAGAAATTCATAAATTTGATTTTTGTATGATTCAAATATGAAATGAACATTTTATGTTTTCAAAGCATTACGTAATGACAAACGTATTGCAAACACGTCGTTTATTCAAACGACATTCTAGCCAACAATACTTTGGTTTTAAATTCTAAAACTTATTCAACTATAAATCATTTGTGTTTCCGTCAAACATTTTAATTCCAAATTAAAGTACACCATTTATGCACAACGACATAGACACCAAATCATGACAAGTGACAATTCCGAATATCCGAAAACGACCACAATAAATAATATTTTATTTCTCGTTCCACGTCAAAAATTCGATTTTCAATCCGGATATCGTTTTCGCTCAAATAAAGTATCATTGGACTCGTAGGACCAAACCGGACTCAACCCGACCCGACTCGAGACCCGGTTCGGCCCAGAAGGCCCAATGGGCCTACGGCCCAATCCCTTTCCTCTTCTTTCTTTTCTCGGCCCACAGGCCCGATTCTTTTTCCTTTTTCTTTCGGGCCGAAGCCCATTTCCCTTTTTCTTTTCCCTCGGGCCGAAGCCCATCCACCTTTTTCCTTTTCTTTTCTTTTCGGGCCGAACCCGAGCCCGATCTCTTCTTTTTTTTTCTTTCCCGGGTTCGAGACCCACCGCCACCAATTCCCTTTCTTTTTTTTTCTCTTTTCTTTTCTCGTGACCGGTCCTCTCTCTCTCTCTTTTCGGTTCTAACCAAGAATCCCTAACCACTAGTTGGATTGAAATTAAACAATGTGTTTGTCTCCCTAAGTACAAGACAATTTGGTTAACCCTTGGTTAATAGTTTTAACCACTTACACACCAACATGTTTGTCCCCTTGAGCCACCCTACTCTTTCCTCTTGTCCCATACCCCTCTTGGCCGGCCTATGGACACCCCCTCCACACTCCTATGTTCCAAGTTCCAAGGCCTCAAGTACAAAGGAGCTCAAGAAACTAGTCACCTCCTCCTTTCTCCTTCTTGTTTTCGGCTACAACACAACCGAAACACACCCTTTCGGTTCTCATACAACCGAAACCTCACACCACCACCTAACCATTTACTTTTAAACACTTAACCCCCTCATTTCATTCCTCACATTTTCAAAGGACAAAAACACACATTTCTCTCTCAATCTCTCTTTTCTCTCGGCTCTCTAAACCACCACCGCCACCATCACATTCCATCATCCATCACCACTCATTTTAAGCTCCTAAACTCATCTCTAGTCAAGGTAAATCAACAACAACTTCCATTTCATCAATTTTCTTTCATTATTCTTATTAATCCTTCATAAACAAACCTCTCTAATCTTTGTTTTTCTTGTCTAAATCCATGACAAACTCTTGATCTCTCATCACCATTTCCTTCACATTTCAAGATCAAGGTTGGGTTTGGAGCTAAACTTGGAAGCTAGTTCAACAACCCATTAACGTCATCACCGATCCGGAAAGCTTTAAGTGAGGAAAACTTATTTTCTTTGCTTATTTTTCTATAAATCTTTCATTTCTATACGTCACATGTCATGTTCATGATTTAGTCTTGATTTGGTTGTTGTATAACATGCTAGCAAACATGTATGTTAGTGTGGTTATGTGTTTGTGATGGAAACTAGTCATGTTGAAAAGAATTTTTGACAAAATAAATATATATCTTGCATTTTGTTAAAAAGAATCATTTTAAATAACCAAGGTTGGAAAATATTAATTCTTGTATGTTAAACATAATTTGGAACACTTAACTTGGTGAGAAATAAACATACAAAGTGTTAAAAATCGGATTTTTGAGAAATATATATGTTGTGTAAAAACTGGGCAGAGATGACACACTGTTCTGCGTGTCATAAATCTGCTGTCATCTGTGAACCATATGAACAAAAACTGAACAGAGATGACACCATTTCCTGCGTGTCATAAATCTGCTGTCATGCAGAAAAATATACATATATACTTTTCCCAAAACTTCAAACACTTGTAATTTGACTCCAAACCAAAACCAAAGTTTACTAAAGTATAATTTTGGGTCATAAAAGTGTTTACCAAGATTTAAACATGAAACTTCAAGAAAATAAAAGCATGGAATTTTTATGACATAAATAACAATTATTCTTATGAAAAATTAAGTGTAAGACTTTTGACAAGTTGTGACCACTTAGGACTTGTAATGTTTTATTAGGGTTACCAAGGATGTTTTCCAAACATACTAAATGACTCAGAAAGATAAAGACTTGGAAATAAAACGGTTAAATATCGTAACTACGACTTTTCAACAAAGTTTATAACTTATTTTTCGAATGAGGATTGAGCTTAGTTCAAAACATGAAACATACATATTTTGACATATAAAAATGTTTTATAAAGCTCAAACTTAGAAAACATGTTTTATAAACAAACCTACACTTAATAATACCAAAATATAAGTTCATATATTTTGGAAATATTTCTTCATACGAAAGAAAAATCATAATTTTACTCGAAAGGTCCGAAACCTTATAAATATTAGTGAATTTAATATTTATAATTTTTCCTAACGTTTAATGGAAATAATCTACATTATTCAATACTTATTTTCAAACGCGAAAGTGAAACCACTATTTATTATTCATTATAAATAAATAGATAAATCACATCAACTTCAATATTATTTATTTGGCAATAAATAAGTCCTAGGATTTCCATCACCATCATCGGGTAATAACCAGTCGAGACTTAACCTTGAACGTAGAGTGACGTATTCACTAACTCTAGATAGCCAAACCCTAATACGTCATAACATTACTTTGTAGACGTTTGCTAGGCTAAGTTCAATCAAACATACCTGACATCCACCTTCAAACAAGTGAGTCTTCACGGCCCCTTTTTACTTTTCTGTTTTCTAACTTGGGGGAGAATTCAATGAATGCTTTTCAATTTCAAACTGTCTGACATTATGATAACTGTACGACGTAATGATTGCATGTTCTTTTCATTTCCCCAATCTGTGTATTCATGTTGATTCATGTTATATGCCTAAGTCCCACTATTAATTGGATTCAATTAGTTCATTCGAAACGATAGCTTGTGAATAGATCTATTTGGGTTGACAACCCTACTCTGACTTGGTCGCTCCAGTCATGACTCCATGGTTATAGTCAAGGGGTACATTTGTTATTCTTGTCATTCGGTGTTCTTGGGGAAGAACATCAGGAGTGGGTAAACAGTTAGTTTTGAATTCAAGGTTCATGTTCAATCTTTACAACAACAGTGTCAACAAACTAATATCAAGACAAGCAACACATTTTCCAAACATGTTTTCAAACAGTTCGGTGTCATTAAACCTGTGAAACTCACCAACAAATCTGTTGACTCTTTTTATTCTTGAATTCTCAGGTGATTAAAGACTGCAACTCCATGTTTTTCTGTTGTGATCCTGCTTGTCATATCATGGTCTGCCTGCTGTGTGTTCATGCATTTCATTTTGGAGATTTAGACGCATTACGCCTTAGGGTAGTTATGTTTATAAATCTCATAACTTGTCTTTTGGAAAACTTAACGTGTAACCACTACTCTATTTCCGCTGCCACGTTTTAGATGTTTAATTTAAATGTTTGAAACTTACATTTTCAGAAGACAAATGGTTTAATTAAATGTCCATTAGATGTCATCATTCATAACCATGACCATGATGCCAATTCAGTCACATGCCCACATTTAGTCATTTTCTCGGGGTGTGACAGTTGGCAACCTAGCCTAATCCACAATCTAGACTATTACATAATTCGCACAATAACGACCACGCCCGGAACATGCTCTAACAAATTCCCCTTGGACGTTACTGTCGAATGTAGGTCTTTACCTTCCAGCAATCGTCCGCAGGCAGTCTGTTACATCTTGAAATCTTGATCTTCAACAAACTCCCCCTTTGACTGAATTTCAGGCATGCAGGAAACAGTTTGAATCTTGTACAATCTCCACAACCAATAAAGTTCCCCCTCGGATAAAGCACGTCCATCCTTTCGGAACCGGCATAAGATAAGAGTTCACTTCATCAGTCGTTTCCTGGAAACTATAAAGACATCCACGAACAACACAGCATGTTGATAACAATTTATAATCTTCAGAAATTTATAACATGCTCTAATCTTTATGAAAACCAGCATCTTCAAAATCTTCAATTACAGAAATTCCTCCTCAGCATTAAGTCTCTCCCAATATATTACTCCGATAAATGTATATCTCGTTGTAGGCTGGAAGCTCACCAAGTCTCCACAACTGAATAAAATATCGGGCATATGACAAAGAGTTCCAAACCATAACGAAAAATTTTGAACACATTCATTCGCATAAACATTAGAACACACTACAAATTCATAAAGATCACAAATTACCATCATCCCTGAACTGATTGCTTTGAATATTCACATTTTTCGTTTTCATCATATAAAACTTTGAAATTTTCAAGGGTCCCAATTTTGCCCCTAAACATGTGATATATTCAATTCCCGATTCCAACCCTGCAAGCAATGTGTGTTTCAAGTAGCTCGCAATGGAATCACATATTTTCTTCAGTTTGTGTAGATAGATAACCTCCGACAAACGTTCCAAAGTAATCACACCCCAGTTTCTGAATCTCTGTCCATCATCAGAAATAGATTTTTGACTTCATGCCCATCATCAAAAACCGTGACTACCCACAAACATATCTCAGAATTTCGACATCTAAGTCACGACAAGTCTCGGAATCTGGAAATTCTTCAAACATAATAACCCGTAGCTATCGAATCAAGAGCAAACCCGATAACTGATTTGTTCTTTGAAATCCCCATGACCTCTTCCCTTTCTTGAAAATATCCCCCAAATGTTTATTACTGATTAACGGGGGTTCGGGGGCAGCGCCCCCGAGAAGCGGGGTCTAAGGGGCAGAGCCCCTGGCTGGGGTCGTACCAAATGCTTTGGCGGACCATTAACCAGCGGACCATTGACCACGTACCATAAAGTCAACATATCATTTTGGTCAGCGGCGTACCATTTTGGTACGGAATAACCGCTGCGTACCAAAAATAACCGCTCCGGACCATCCATGAAGATGTTCTTCCGGACCAATGGTACATTCGATGAGTTTCCTGGTACGGCGGATGGAGATACAAAGAGCGTACCATCGTGTTCTACCGGCGTACCAACACTGAAACTCTCTAATTTCACTCCAGATTCAGAATTTGTCGAACTTTTTCACTTAATCACTCATATTAGGTGCGAAACTGACTCAGGAACACTCGTTTGAACAAAATTTGATCAAAACCTCACTGAATCTCACCTAATTTGACTTTAACGTCTCAAAAACTCTCAAAAACGAAAATGAGATCTGGAAATTAAACCTACGGCTCTGATACCACTGTTAAAACAAGTTACGGATCGTTCTAGATCATAACAAAGATAGAGACGGAGAATCTAGTCATTAATTGTGTGGAATGGTTACAACCGAAGAAGTATACATCAATGAAGCTCTGGGAGAGGTTGGACAGACCTCTCCTCTAAACACAAGACCTAATGA
The DNA here is from genome assembly GCA_039602395.1 of Deinandra increscens subsp. villosa. Taxonomy (NCBI): domain Eukaryota; kingdom Viridiplantae; phylum Streptophyta; class Magnoliopsida; order Asterales; family Asteraceae; genus Deinandra; species Deinandra increscens. Next base: position 3,688,323 of record JBCNJP010000020.1, on the reverse strand, counting down.
CCATAAGTCTACATTGCAAAGCTAGACTTCACCTATTTATAGGTGTCTCTGCCCAACGGACTAGTCTACCTAGCGTACCATTTGGCACGCTGCTAGCGTACCAATTGGTATGTTGCATGTTACGTTGGCAACCTAGCCTAATCCTTAATCTAGACTATTACATAATTCGCACAGTAACGACCACACCCGGAACATGATCTAACAACTTGTAAGGAAACGTACAGATCATACTACTGCATGATTCGATCGATACAACGTACACAGATGTAAAAAAAGTTTCGTTTGATTGATTTTAATAGAACGAGTACAGAGAGATCTAGAGAGAGAAACACCAGAGTTTACACACACTTAAGCTAACATGTTCTCACTCTTCTAACTCTAACTCTAACTCAAAGACACAAACCTATTTATAGTAAACTGGTCGGCGTACCAATTAACTCAACGTACCAATTGGTATGTTGCGGCGTACCAACTGGTCCGCCCCATGATACGCTGGAACCAGAACTAACAAAATACACAATATGAACAACAAACACCTAGACCTAACATTAGACATCAAAACTTGTTCTAAAAGAGATGTATCGTAGTAGTACTTTGTTAATTTTAGATTTTATCACTCTTAAGACACCATGTTCAAACTTTATTTGTTGAAAAAAATATATAATTTTTTATATTTTTTTCAATGCAAGTGTAAACGAACAATAAGCTGCGCCGCAACCCCTTTTGAATATCTATTTTCTTAAATTTACTTTGTGGTGTAAATATCAAACGTTAGCTATGCATTCATATTAAAATTTAATATTCAAACCGTTTAAATTATTTTTCTGCTTAGGTGTAGGTAATCTAAGTTTTTAAATTTTAGTTTTAGTAATATAAGTTATGTTTTTAAACTTTTTTAATGTGTTCATTAAAAGAAAAATTTCAACCCGAGTATTAGTAAACTATTTTTTTCATTAATGTTTTAAACCGAAAACCTAGTTATACTATAATTACAAAAGAAGACCTCTTCTACCGTACGTTTAATACGTAACAGAAATGAGAAATCCACTCACTTATGAAAAGAATCTCAATGACAATAATTGACCGATCTACTTCACAAAAATTAAACCAGCAAACATATCAAAATAAACAATACAAAACTTCACAATAAATAATTACCAAATTTTTACAACTTTAAAAACAAACATCAGAATATTAGATATTATACAACACGCTTACACATTGATTCATACAAATACTTAGCATTAACATGTATAGAAAGATGCATGAATTCCAGATTTACACCCATCATTGGCAATGTCAACTGTCAACTGTCACCTGTCACCTGCATTTGAAAAAAGAAAACGTATTTTAAGAAAAACATTTAATCGAAATTTTTAAAAAAAAAAACATATTTTAAGAAAAACATATAAGCGAAAAAATTGAAAAAAACAATAGCAGACAAGCTCTCTATGTAGGCAAGTCCTTAATCGGCTAGTCTAGAGGTGCACAACCCGGTTCTTTTACTAACCGAGTTTCGGTTACAAATCGGTTTCGTTTAAGATAGTTGACCGGTTAAAACCGGACCGGCTTCTAACCCGTTCTCGATGAAAAATTATCTAACCGTTGCAAACCGGTTGCAACCGATTTTTATACCTGTTTTTTTTTTTTACAACCGGTCGGTAAAAACCCGGGTTTGTAAACGATTTGGAGCCAAAAAATGTAACCTATGTATAACCGTCTGTTCGGTTTGAAATCACAACTGGTTTGAACTCTAACCGGTTATAGTTCTAACCGATTCTAGTAATTTTTTTATAACCGGTCCTACACCTAGTTTTTTTTTTTCATCTCTAGGCTAGTCAATGATTATTTTGGTAAAACTGAGGGATTTGAAAAGAAAATAAGTTATTTTAGAGAAATTATGTACGTTAAGCATGAAGAAGCTCAAAAGACTGCAGCTCCTTGAAGTTTAGCCATGGCTTCACCCAAACCTTAGCTTCATAATTATTCTTGTTCTCACCGCCATCAGTTGCTTCCAACGTGATATAATACATCATCCCTCCTACCACCTGCTCCTTTGTGCTTATCACTTTGCAAAACTGTTGTAAAATCGAATACAAAGCAAGATGAAATTGAAAGATTTGATTGAACGATTGAGAGAGATTACAAGATAGAATGGAAATTGTACATGAAGATGATTAAACTCATCTGACCTAATCTACCCGTATATATCAACGGTAATTACATCCTAACAACTCTTAACGGAACTAGAGCTAAAATAGCCAACGACCACCCTTGAATTTGAAGAACTTTACACAATTAACCCAAAGTTCCAAACTTTCACAGAATGACAAAAGCAGTCCCTGAACTATAGTTAACTCACCATTAACACCTCTCTCAATCAATTAGATGATTATTACTTCACTTACAACATTCTCCACCTTGAAGAATAATCAACTAACCACCTTTTGGAATCAAATAAAACCTATAATTATGACAACAACATTTCAACATTAGCAACGAGCAACAGTGACCCCACAGGGTTTGAATACCCTGTTGTGTTGAAAAATATCAGTCATAACCACAGGAAAAACTTTGACTTTATTAACCCACTCCAACTGCTGCAACACAGAAGTCAAACTTCCTTCCAGGCAACACTTTTGTGAGCATATCAGCTGGATTCTCAGCTGAATCAACCTTGAGAACATTCACCTCCTTATCACTGATAACATCTCTTATAAAATGCATTCTTACATGTATGTGCTTAGTCCTCTCATGATAAAGAGCATTTTTGGATAATTGCACAGCACTTTGACTATCACAGAAAACTTCTGTTTCTGACAGTTGTACTCCTAACTCTGTTACAAATCTTTTTAACCATAAAGCCTCCTTTACTGCCTCAGTGAGAGCAATATACTCAGCCTCAGTGGTACTCAAAGCTACAACATGCTGTAATTGTGCCTTCCAACTTACCAAACTGCCACACACCTTAAACAAGTATCCAGTTATTGACCTTCCTCTATCTAGATCTTTGGCATAGTCAGCATCAACATATCCAACTATTTTATCAGTGTTCTCTGTTGAATGACCAAAGACCAACCCAGTTTCAACAGTCCCTGCTAGATATCTCAAAATCCATTTTACAGCATTCCAATGCTCTTTCCCAGGATTTGAAATAAACCTACTAACCAAACTCACTGAATAACCCAAGTCAGGCCTGGTGCATACCATTAGGTACATCAGGCTTCCAACTACATTTGCATATGGAACATTCTCCATATATTCAAATTCTTTCTGAGTTTTAGGTGAAACTGTACTAGACAACTTGAATTGTGGGCCTAAGGGTGTAAGAACAGATTTGCACAAACTCATACCATAATTTTCTAAAATTCTCTTAATGTATGAAGTTTGAGTCAACCTAAGTATCTTATGTTCTCTATCCCTCCTAATTTCCATTCCAAGAATCTTTTTAGCAATTCCTAATTCTTTCATCTCAAATTCTTCCATTAGGATCTTCTTAGTATCATCAATCATTCCCTGATCTGAACTTGCTATCAACATATCATCAACATAGAGTAATAAGTAAACATACCTATGTTGACCATAACTCCTATAATACACACAGCAGTCATAGGAACTTTTACTGAACCCATGAGTAGTAATATACTCATCAAATCTCCTGTACCATTGCCTTGGAGATTGCTTCAAACCATACAATGATCTCTTTAACAGGCACACTTTATCCTCTTCACCTTTTACTTCAAATCCCTCTGGTTGCCTCATGTATATTGTTTCCTCAAGGTTCCCATGGAGAAATGCAGTCTTGACATCTAACTGTTCAAGTTCAAAATCAAACAAAGCAGTTAGAGCAAGTAAAATTCTAATAGAGGAATGTTTTACCACAGGAGAGTAGATTTCATTATAATCTACACCAGCTTGCTGAGTGAATCCCTTAGCCACAAGCCTTGCTTTATATCTTGGTGGCTCATCTTCTTTCAATCCTTCTTTTAGTTTGAATAACCATTTACATGCCACTAGCTTTTGATCTTTTGGTTTATCAACTAAAACCCATGTTTCATTTTTGTACAAAGACTCCATTTCATCTTCCATTGCCTTCATCCACTTGACCTTCTCAACTGAATTCACTGCTTGACTATAGGTCAATGGTTCAAACACACTTTCTTCTGCTGCTGTTAAGAAAGCCACTGCAGTAATGTCTTCATCTTCCCTGTATCTAAGTGGCTTAACAAGGTTCCTTCTAGGCCTGTCTTTTGCTATAGAGTATTGATTATGCAACATATTTCCTGTGTCATTATCACTGTTATGAGAGTGAACACCACTTGGGTTGCCTTCCAACTCCACCTCAGTCTCAACTCTATGACTATGACCAATATCATCATTAACATCAAATTGAACTGATTCACCACTTTGACCTGCTATAACATGACTGTACATCATATTTTCCCTAAACACCACATTTCTGCTAACTATAACCTTAGGGGTAATATCGTCCAATCTCCAAACTCTGTAGCCCTTTACTTCCTCAGGGTAACCAAGAAAAATGCATTTGTGTGCTCTTGGGTCAAGCTTACCCTGACTCACATGTACATAACATACAGAACCAAACACCTTAAGTATATTATAGTCAGGTTTCTCACCTGACCAAATCTCCATAGGAGTCTTGTTACCAATAGCTCTTGAAGGTGACCTGTTAATCAGAAATGCTGCAGTATTAGCAGCTTCAGCCCAAAATTTCTTAGGCAATCCTGACCCATTTAACATGCATCTAATCCTTTCAAGCAGAGTTCTATTCATCCTCTCTGCTAACCCATTCTGTTGTGGGGTTCCTGGTATTGTTAGGTGCCTAGCTATACCTTGATTTCTACAATAACCATCAAACTCATGATTGCAAAATTCTAACCCATTGTCTGTTCTTAGCTTTTTAACCTTTCTTTCAGATTGCCTTTCTACCAAGACTTTCCATTCCTTAAACTTTTGAAAAGCCTCATTCTTATGCTTCAACATATAGACCCACACCCTTCTAGAATGATCATCAATCAAGGACATGAAATACCTTGCCCCACCAATTGATTCAGTTCTTGCAGGCCCCCATAAGTCAGCATGTATATAGTCTAACACACCAGTGGAAATATGCCTTCCTTTTCTGAAATTTAACCCTTTTGTGTTTACCCATAATACAATGTTCACAAAAGTCTATGTCACAACTAGTTAATCCATCTATAACTTGTTGTTTCCTTAACTCCATTAATCCCTGGTGACTAATATGTCCTAACCTTTTATGCCATAACATTGCAACATTATCACCTTCCACAGATGCCATAGACACCTCATTAACCTCTACATCACCATCAAGAATGTAGATATTATTTTGTTTCCTAGTACCAGTCAAATACACCATTGACCCCTTTATTATCCTGGCCTTCCCATCCTTTAAGCTAACACTGCACCCATCCCTTTCAAATGTCCCTAAAGATAATAAATTCCTCTTTAGTTTAGGAATGTACCTGACATCATGTAGCTCATAGGAAACACCATTCTTGAGTTTTAGCTTTACAGTCCCACTGCCTTTAACCTCACAAACCCTGTGATCTCCCAGCTTGACCGTTCCTAAATCCTCCTCTTTGAATACTTGGAACTCTCTATGAGGTGTCATGTGATAGGACCCTCCACTGTCCATCACCCATCCATCTTTGCAATCATCACTGATAGCCATTAGCACATCACTACTTTCATACCCTTCTGATGTACCATCTTGTTCTCCATTATTGCCTGAAGATTTCTGATTTTGAACTCTAGAAACCCCTTTCTTTCTTTTCCATTCAGGACAATCTTTCTTGAAGTGTTTCTCTGATCCACAAACAAAACACTTAAAGACCTTTTTGCCCTTGGATCTTGATCTCTGGCTTCCTTTCTTATTCAAGAACTTCTGATCAGTTCTTCCTCTAACATATAGACTTTCACTGCCTTCTTCTTTTTCCTCATGTTTCTTCTTCAATTCTCTAGTATTCAATGCTGCCATCACTTCCTCCATAGACAGAGATTCTCTCCCATACATTAAGGTTTCAACAAAATGTTCATAGTTTGCTGGGAGTGATGACAGGAACAGAATTGCCTGATCCTCATCTTCTATAATCACTTCTATGTTTTCAAGACCAATGATCAATTTATTGAATTCATCTGAATGTTCATCAATAGTCATACCTGAATCCATTCGAAGAGAGTATAATTTCTTCTTGAGGTAAAGCCTGTTGGCAAGTGATTTAGTCATATACAATGACTCGAGTTTTAACCAGACACCAGCCGCTGAGTTTTCCCTTGCCACTTCCCTTAACACCTTATCTCCTAAACACAAGATAATAGCACTATGTGCCTTGGCAAGAACCTCATACCAGTCACCTTCATCGATGTAATCAGGCCGATTAGCTTCTCCTTGCAAAGCTTCTGAAATCCCCTGATACGTCAAGAATGCTTTCATTTTCACTCTCCATAATCCGAAATCGTTTCTTCCATCAAATTTCTCTACATCGAACTTCGAACTCACCATCGCAGCGGATTGAATTGGTTTTCCCCAAATTGAATTGATCGGAGATCAAATCAGAGCCGAGTCATGGCTCTGATACCATTTGTTGTAAAATCGAATACAAAGCAAGATGAAATTGAAAGATTTGATTGAACGATTGAGAGAGATTACAAGATAGAATGGAAATTGTACATGAAGATGATTAAACTCATCTGACCTAATCTACCCGTATATATCAACGGTAATTACATCCTAACAACTCTTAACGGAACTAGAGCTAAAATAGCCAACGACCACCCTTGAATTTGAAGAACTTTACACAATTAACCCAAAGTTCCAAACTTTCACAGAATGACAAAAGCAGTCCCTGAACTATAGTTAACTCACCATTAACACCTCTCTCAATCAATTAGATGATTATTACTTCACTTACAACAAAAACTCCAAAACCGAATTCTGCACCCCCAAATTTCAATTTCAAAACCCAACTATTAATTAGAGGAAAATTGAATTTTAATAATCCAAGTTATTACGAGTTGGCTAATATTAATTCCAATTTTAAAATTGGCTTACATTAATCCCAAGGTGTTGGATTTCATTGGACCCCTGTTAAGTTTTCCTTAACTCCGTTAGTTGTTTGCTGACGTGGCATCCTACGTGGCTTTTATTAATTAGTGTTACGTCAGCAAAAAACTAACGGAGTTAAGGAAAACTTAACGGCAACACCTTAATAATTGGGATTAATGTAAGCCAATTTTGAAATTAGGATTAATATTGGCTAGTTGGAAATAACTTGGAACATAACAAATCAAGTATTATGAGTGTACGTAATACCTGCTGCTTCTTGTTATGCTCGTCCACAGCGAATCGAGCAAGATTGTCGATCTCAAGGCTGTTCTCAACGGTTCCCTTAGCGTCGGTTATACCTCCGAGAGTCGCCATTGGTTAGAATCCAAAAGAAAGAAATAAAGCCTGATTTGAAAGTAGCGAGTAGAAATTTTGTGGATTTATAAAGAATGAAACTCAGACTGCCCCTACACGTTAATGGGATTTGACTCTTATTATTTGAAAGTTGAAACTATTATTATTTGAAAGTTGAAACTATGGGTGGCAAAATTATATGAACCCGTGTGAATTATTTTGGTCAGGATGGGTCCGTTGTTTTATCTCATGGGTCAGAATATATGGATCTATTGCATTTTTTCGCCGGTTAGAATGGGCGGGTTTTAAAAATAGTCATTAATTCAACCGGTCAGAATGGGTCAGCAAGTTGCTACTTCATTCATCATTCATCTCGATGACAATCATGAAATTGAAGGTAGTTGGCTACTCCAATCGAAAACTGGAAGGAAATTCGCCTCGATTTCGGCAATCACGAAATCAAAGAATCATTCCTTAATTAAAATAATTACAAACCATTGAAAGTCAGATTTTCAAAACGAAAACAAGGTTAGAACACTTTCTGCTGCAATTTTTCAATTTGGACTGGCCCAAGAACATGACAAGGGTATGTCTGCGATATCGATTACGAACTGAGAACACCTTCCGTTTGAATGACTTTTTTTTGTTTCTTGTGAAATTGAGATGATTTTGGCCCCAGATTACATTCTCGTATGTGTTGATAGATATCCATGTGTGTTTAAAAATCAGTAATTGTTGAAGGCATTTGGTTCGCCTTTTTATATGAACTAAGCAACAAAGGTTTGTTAGTTTTCTGAAAATTGATGACTTGAATGTGGTTATTATGATTGAGGATAAATAAATGGTGAAAATGGTAGCAAAAACTGACAAATAACGAAAAAACCGACCGCACAAACAGAGGAGCCTACCAAGGGAAGGCTGCCTGGGCGCCTTGCAGACCGTAAGCACCCTGGCAACCTCCCCCAGTCCACAACATAGTCTGACGGATGAAAACCCTAATTTTCTTCTATTTAAACCAACTTAAGCTCATTTTATTCATTTCATCCACCATAAACAAACCCTAGCCGTTTTAGCTACTATTCTATCATCCTCCATCATCATCCTTGAAGAAAACTTATTTGTTAGGAACAGGGGCGAAGCTTGGACCGAAACTTAGTTGGGGCCAGAAGTCAGGGGACCAAAAAAGATGGGGTCGGACTAAGTATATAAAAAAATTTCGAACAGGACGGGTAGAAAATTACACTACAGAGCGAAAAAATCGAATGGGGCCCGGGCCCGGTCTGGCCCATGAGAAGCTTCGCCCCTGTTTGAAACGAGCCGAGTTGAGTCTTATTGATAAGACTCGAACTGGTCTCAAACCTTGAAATATGGTCCGTTTAATAAATGAACTCGAGCCCAAGCTTCACATATCAAGTTCGAAGCTCGAAGCTCGAACCGTATCGCGAGTCTTAACGAGTCTTTTATTTATGTAAATTTTATCTGAATTTTAAATATATTTTAGAAAATTATTATTATCATAATGTTATGAAAAATAATTGAAATAATATGTATTATGTTATATAAAAAAATTACGATTATAAGTATATACAAATTTAGTTATAAATATATATTAATAATAATAAACGAGTCGATCGAATTTGGATCGTGCTCGAGCTTAAATATTTTTTTATGAGTTGAGCTCGAACCCTCTTAGGTTTAAATGAATCAAGCTCGAGCCTAGATGAGCTCAGACTTGACTTGGCTCGACTCGACTAGTTTGCATTCGTGCATTTATTAGAATTTTTAATGAAATCTTTTAGTGCGACCTCAAGATTTTTTAACATAGAAAAATTCAATCTATACTTGTTATTGTTATAGAAAGGTATATATCATCTTCACCGTCAAAATTATCTCAAATATCCCACTATACCTCTTAATTTTACCATTTATAATAACAATTTATCATCCGAATGATTGATTTAGCCTACAAAGCTACTTCTTCAACAACCTTTTCCAGGAATCAATGGAGCGTTTGATTTCAAAATCATTGTTATTTAGTGAACTTATAGATTAAGAAAGATATGAAATGATGTTTAAATCACATGATTTAACTCACATTTGTAGAGACTAAAAAGACTCCTTAAATAAGTACCTTTATATACACCTTTAAGGGTGTCTTCTGTTTTCACAACTCACAAGTAACCTTCATTCTATCAATCCTCTTCTCTACTCCTCTCTATAGTTTTTTCACCTTCATGGCTTCACAAAATGACTTCAACATTCCGATTTCGGAAAACAAATCGGTAGACGAAGGTTTCGACTACTCGCAAAGGGGGCAGTGGCTCCGTGCAGCCGTCCTAGGAGCCAGCGACGGTTTAGTTTCGGTTGCATCTCTAATGATGGGCGTTGGATCCGTTAAACATGAGCTGAAAGCCATGATTCTCACCGGTTTTGCGGGTCTCGTTGCCGGAGCATGCAGTATGGCGATCGGAGAATTTGTTTCGGTATCCTCTCAGCTTGACATCCAAATATCTCACATGATACGGGTTCGGGCCGCAAACCAAGAAAGCGAGCGGGAACAGCTGCCGAACCCCGTGCAGGCGGCTGCGGCATCGGCACTTGCATTTATATTTGGGGCAATAGTGCCTTTGGTTGCAGCTTCTTTCATAGTGAACCATAAAGTGAGGCTTGGTGTGCTGGTGGCTGCGGTCACAATTGCGTTAGCGGTTTTCGGTTGGGTTGGAGCTTTTCTAGGGAGGGCTCCTGTGGTCAAGTCATGTGTTAGAGTTCTGGTGGGTGGGTGGATGGCTATGGGCATTACGTTCGGGTTGACCAAGTTGATCGACTCTTGCCGACTTTGACTTTTTGGATTTTTCGTAAAAAGACAACCTGATCTACTTCTAATAACAAAATCCACCCGGGACTCGAACCGGACTCGAACCCTCTATTTTCTTGATATCTTATTGGTTTGTGAGTAAACTTTATCTTTGAGCCTTAAATTTGATGATGTATTTAATAAAAAAGTTATGAGTTTAAATCATGTAATTTGTAGGGTTTGATGATTTTCTTAACTAAAAAATCTAGGGTTTATGTGAAATAAAAAGGGACAGATATTAATTTGATTAAAATATATGAATTGGTATTATTTTTTTATAAAAAAGTTGTAAATAAAGAATTATGTTAAGCTATAAATTTTCTTCTAACACGTTACTGAAAACATGATTATCTCAATATGTGCGTTGTTCAACTGAATAGATAATACATATGAACAAGGTATGATCTACTGAGAATAAAAATGAGTTGTTACTATTTTAACCCATGCAACATATAAGAGAAACTTTACATTGTAACAAATTGTACACAAATAGTATAGCAATGCAATAACTATTTGCATCAATGGTTATTAAAGAGTGAAAGGTTGAAAACTGAAAACTTCATAAATAAGGCAAGCAACACATTTGTAATTGTTAATCAAAATGTATCTATACAATTAAAATCATTCTAATTTCAATACTTTTATGTAATTTTGGGCGAGGGTAAGATAAACCATTAGTTACTATTTTGATTAACACATTTGTCTTATTATAAGTGCGCTCTCTCTATAGATATACGTATACTATCTCAAAAGTATGCATAAAACGAACAAAAATTGAGACTCAGAACAACAATCTCAAGGTTGTCACACCCTCGTCACCCCCTGCCCGAGGCGGGAGGGTATTGACCTAGTTGGCCCGTATCAGAACATGCGAAAGCAAAACAGATATAAATATACACAGATTGTCGTTATGAACTGAATGAATGTAAACAAACCAACGCTGCAATAAATAAATAAGGTTTCTACATCCCAAGTAATAAGGTCCGAGTATGACCCTAAGACAATATCCGAGTTTACATGAGCATATATAAACTATACTGAGATGAAAATGTGAAATGTGATTAGCTAGACAAACGCTAGCAGCACGGGCTCCTCACCCTTTCTAGCTAATGAATGCCTAGTTCCTCCTGATGTTGCCCCGCTTGCCCTGTCCTTATCACTATCATGTAATATGAGCTAAAATACGTCAACAACCGGAGTTGTTGGTGAGTGGTAGCTAGTGACTCAAAAACAACTAATAAATACAAGTGCATGTTAGAATTTTGGTTCCCACAGAGTGAAGTCTCAATCCAGTCAAGCATAGTGCAAGCCCCCATACCACTATCATGATTAATAGCATATATGTCATACCAGCTCTAATAACTAACATACGGCCACCCGATGGTATGAGAAGCTATGCTCTACTAGCACATCTACCTAGTTGCTAATATATGCCTCGAGGCCACATAAGGATCCTAATGACTCCTATGATAACTTCGTCTGAAATTACATCAAAGTGGTTCTGAACCCCGACCTTCTAACAAATATATCGACATATATCCAGCACTTATTTATCATGAAAACATTTGAAACAACTCATATACATCCCAAAAACATAGTTTAAAAGGGGGAAGCTAAGAATACTCACCTAATCTGCCACAGATGAAGTAAGCATGGGAACCTAAGCAATGCCCGACTCCAAATGATCTGATGACCTAAACAAGTATAGGTACATTTTAACAGATGCTAACAGTAATAATACTATAGTTAGACTTAACCACGGGTAACAATCTTGTCACCCGAAATGTCACACCCCGCCCTGGGACCACCCGCGCCAACCGCCACAGATGCTTGGAACGGGCGTGCAAGTCAGACCAGGATCTGAGTCATCAGACACATCAAACATTCTATATGTTTGACACAAGACCAGTTCGGGTTTTTTAAAACAGTTTCTCAGAGTTAAATTATTTCTAAAACAATGCAGAAGCATTTTTGAAAGTTTAACTTAACGTATGCGAAACCGACAAACATAAAGACAGTTTAAGTTAATCCCTTCGCCATGGCGAATAATATAAATAAAGTGTTTACAAACCATGCAGACCATTAAACGATGATCCTAACGTGCATCCTTAGCTGACCTCCTAAGAACCTGAGAAGAACATACTTAGGTTGGTGAGCTCACAAGTTTGAGCAGATAAATAACATTTATCAGAAAACAGTTAAATAGTAAGTTAACCCCGAAGAGCATAACCCAAGCAGGGACCACCCTGAGAAAGATGCAGATTTATATACCCGTGGGTAGTGAACCCAAAAGACTTTTTATAACCCCATAGGATGCGTGACACCATTACTGACAACAACGCATGCCTTCCAGCCAAACTGTTTGCAAGTTTGACCGCGCTAGAGACAATATAACACCGGCCATGCTCCCAGTAGTCGAGTGGGGCAAAATTGTAATTGCTCTAATTTTACGTTATTTTACTACATTAATGAAAATAATGTTAAAAGTGATGTACGGTTAATCATACATCATGTGTTGGAGTTGATCGCCGGAAGAAAAGAGGTACATCCACCAATCGGTCTTTATCCTGATTTGCTGAGTGTTATGTGTTTTATGTCAAAGGTTTGATGCAAAACTACGGAACCGGGGGGTCTCACTGGAAACAGTCTCTCTATTCCTACGTGGTAGAGGTAAGACTGTCTACATCTTACCCTCCTTAGACCCCCTTAACTTTGATATTGGTAGAATTTACCGAGTATGATGATGATGATGATTTAGGACCATTGATCTTAACCATTGTAGGTAAAATCAGAGGACCGGCGAATAATTAGCTTTTATACTTAATTTTAGTTGGGATTGTTATTATTCTTGGTTTGGTTGTAACAGCTTTGTTATATTCCTAAGTCATAATTGATGAGATTTGATTTTGCTTCATATTCTTATGGATATTTTTTTTAATTGCTTCTATCTACCGGGTTTAAATGTTTGTGATCCTCTAGCGGTGAAATCGCATCTAACACTTCATTCCGGTTGTTGGTATTTCATTAGCAAGTATTATGGTAACAAAGTATTGGGATTTGAAGCTTTAATATTTGGTTTGATTGAGTTACGTCCCTAGCATAAAATTAGTCTATTTAATTATTTAAATCAAGCAAAATCAGTTAAAACACTGGGCCAACGCACGCACTTCGGGCCGGGCGTCGGGTAAGAATTTAGTACCAAGATCCAATAACCCGGAGTAATAATCTTGAAAAAGAAAAGAAAAAAATAGTAGCCGCCTATAGGGTTTAAATAAATTTAAAACCTCACGCATTGTGAAGCAGGACACGTAACCAAGTTGGGCCCACCGCCATTAAATTAACCCCAAAGTCGGTGTATCTCCTATTAACCGTTAAATCCACCAATCCAATTTCATCAAAACAAAAATATCTCCTTTCACCTCCGTTAATGGAAAAATCTAGACCACCAGATCAACCGAGATTCACCGAGCCGGAGATGGAGGCGGCGTTCAACCTCATCCAACTCAGCGGCGAATCGGACGTTGAGTTCCACGGCAGTAACTCCTCCGGCGAGGTTTTACCGGCGCCGATGAAGAGAAGAAGAAGAAGAAGAAAAGAGTTCGTCTGCGATCACGACGAGAGCCAGGGGAGTAGTACCTCCGGCGTAACATCCGGACCGGTGAAAACTGTTGTGCCGAGATTTGAGGACGATGAGGATGTGATCGGAAGAGTGTTAGAGAAGAGGAAGAGGAAGAAGTTCCGATCGATTGGCGAAATCTATAAGATGACTAGACGGTTGATTTGAGGTTAAGATTAAGATGTAAGATGTTGTAAATTGTGATCGTCGATTAACCTAACCTAGATAGATAGAGCGCAAGTGTAGAGAGATGGTAATTCATCCATCCTCGGAATGAATGATGGATGGATGTATATATTTTTGGTTGAATGCGGAATTTGGTGTTTGAATATGATAGCGTGGGAAACAAGCTGGTTTAAGTTTTATTTGAATGTGATTATCAAACTAATTTGATTAATTAAGTTTTATCGTATTATGATGGGACTAGCCATGTAACACCCCAACCCGTAAGGGTCGAGATATCACTATTACAGATATCAAATCAAAACGTCCTTCATAATTATAGCAAAGTCCAAAGTCTTAAAGGAACCAACAACTAAAACAAACCAAAAGTTCAAGGGAAATCCTAATTAATGTTTTATTTATTTAAATTGATGAAATACACCGAGAGTTGATGCCACTCGCTCTCATCCCTGAGCCCCCGGATTTCCTTGATTACCTGGAATAAGAATATAAACAAACACACAAAAGAAAATACGGCTGAGCCAAAAGTTGCTCAGTAACGGATAAACAATAGTAAATGAATAAAGACCATAAGCGGAAACAATTTCAAAACGAGACATGTAACGGAACAGAACTGAACAGAACATATAACTGAATTTGACGGAACATGTAGCATAATACATAGCAAATATTCACAACAATTAATCAAGAAAAATAGTCGTGTAACATATCATGAAGTACCCATAGAGCCAGAACAGAGGTGTACATAGCTAGCTAGGCTAATGTACTAGTAGAGATGGCATGTGTGGCGTACACATGTTACCCCATCCCCCATATAACATATAACTTATAACATATAACGTATAACTGAACTAGGATCGATCCATACGCCTCTAGTGGCCTAAGTACTACACAAGCACCTAATAGAGACGCCGTGAGTATTATTAAGCACCTCACGAAAATGCCTCGTCATTTACGCCCATATGACGGATCAGAAATGCTCGGGTACAGAGTAGCAAACATATAAGGCACATACTGAATAAAATAAGTCCGAATGGACATGCAATAATGAGTACAAGTCTACTAAGTGTATTGCGTGCTAGATTCATTAATCAGAACCATATAACATATAAACTTTTACGGAATAAAACTGAACCTTTAAACTAATCAAGCGGACCAAAACGTGTCAAATGCCGAAGGCCAAAGGGGTCGTAACCCGGAATAGAGAAAAAGATACTAAAAGTACAAAGGGTCGGAATCCGTACCTGGGCAAAATTAGCAGAAGAAAACGGTCGGGCCTTCTTCAATAAGTACGCTCACCTATAACACTATAACGTAAACCGAATTACTAAAGCTCACCTTTATTCCCCGTCTTGATTAATCGAGTTTCGACAACGGAACATTTTAGGATTTTTATTCTTTTATTACTAACTATATGCACAAGTAGCCATCCCATCCTCCCTCACAACTGATAACCTACTGCCTTAATCTTACAATTAATAATTACACCACGATTTCAACATATTACTTCACTTTACATGGCTTCATCAACAAGGATTTGGCTTCATTAGCATGTATACTTCCTTCTGTTATGTTATACGTAGAATGTAATAGTTTTTGAAACTATAGCATTGATTTCCTTTTATATGTGTAATAATTATAAAAAGATTACTAGTACACCACCACCTCTGCCATCTGTAGTAGTATAAGAGGGCAGAAACAATACGACATGTATACATGTATTTCTAGCTTTTGGTTCAAAGTTTAAGTTGTCGAAACGACTCGGTTATCAAAGACATACGGTTCAAACAACATGGTTATACGCCAAACGAAAACAACGGTAAGTTTGTTACCTGACTCGCAGAACAGAAACGGATCAGAAGCTAGGGCATAAATGGCTAAACCGGCGCACCACGGGGCTGCTGGTTTGTTGCGACGACAACCACAATAACGATACTAGTGCTTTTACTAACCAGAAGAACCAAATGCAATGGCGATAGTAAAGCTGGAAGTATATGATGCTCACGCTTGGTCTTCAATCAAAACGGTGATGATCACGTGGTTGATTAGTTAGTCGATCACGAAGATAGTCAGATGGCGACAGCTTGGAACTAGCAACTTGGAGCTGAACAGTCGAACACGAATCGGTTCAAAAGAAAGCAATGTTGATGGGAGTGCACGGTGCTTCCACGAATCTTGTCGCTAACCACATACGAACTCGGAGGACTCGATGGCAGGCTCCTTGGTCACGGACTCACGGTCGTTGGTGCAGTGGTGGAATACGAATCATGGTCGTCGTTTGCCGTAGGCCTCTTCGATTGGAACCAGAATAGTAGACGGGAATGAACTTCGTGATTCGATTGAGGGTTTCGAGGGATATATGGTGGGCGATTTCCATGGATGGGCACCGATCGCTCGGTGGTTTGTTAGGCGAGGGAGATAAACTCCAATTGAACTACGACGGAGGAGCAGATTAGGTTGTTTTAAATTTTGATTTTGAAGTCAAAAATCCCAATTGTAACATATCTGATGTTTTTCGTGAGCCAGGCGATTATTATTATATTTTGTTTTCTAATTATCTTTTTTTTTATACTGATATCTATTACTATTATTACATTATTCTTATTTATTATTGTCAAATGTTAAATTTCCGGGTATTACAAGCCAATTCCTATTCCTATTTCTATTCCTATTCCTTTCTTATGTTTAGACAACGTGTCCACTTATTTATAAAAATGCCAATAGAAATCTATTTTATATTCTATACTAGTTTTTTATCCCCGTGTGTTACACGGGTGACTTTTAAAAAAAATCCTATAAATACAATCATAATCTACGACAATTATGTATTTTTATATCTTTAGTAATTAAATAATTGGTTATTAAATAATTTAGAATGCAATAAATAAAAAATTGGAAATACAAATCATTTCCATAATTAGGAGAATTGGCGGGAAAAATTGTTGAGGATGAATGTGGTGGTGCCACATGGCAAATTGTGATGCCAAAAACTTTTCTTTTATTATATATATAGATTTTATACTATATAATAATCACAAGTTTTTAATGTGTAGGTGACACAATTTAAGATATGTCATCTAAGATTAGCTTATTTGTCATTTTTATAGATTTTTAAATTAAAAAAATAAATGATATTTACAAAAGGGAAATATCTTATAATTAAAAATCAAAAAATTAAATTATTTCCATACAAAATTATCCATATTTGTTTTACAATACTATAACTTTGATTCATCATATCTTCTTCATTTCTCAATGAAAATTTGATCCGTAAATTGCTGTGGATTCGTGAAAGAAAACCTAACAAAACTAGATCATATTGCTTAGGTTTTGATCAACGAATGATGGTGAACGAATCAAAAAACAAAGTCGCGACTTTCTAAACCCACCATTGATGAACTTAAACTCCAATTCGATCATTCGTTTAATAGTTAGAAAAAAACTTTCATCTTTTAATTCGTTTAATTTTTTTATATCACAGTCTCGGGTATTTACCCGGGACACTAACTAGTATATTATATAGATATTGTTCCTAAATTTTTCACTATCAGTTCCCATCCCAACTAGTTTGGTCTTTTGTAATTAAATCGCCTATTTTCGTGAAACTTTGTGTTGAGAACTTGAGATTTTTTTAAGAGGAAGCCATAGATGAAAGCTTGATAGGGTTTAGAGATGGAGAGCGTGAGACGATGAAGAAGAAAGTGTCTTGACTTGGGATATGTGATCTGTGATGTGAACTCTGCAATTCAAAAGGTATTAAAAGGCAAGTTTCAAAAGAACCCTTCTAGATTAACTTAAATTACAGATCAATCCTTCAACTCTTAATTATTTACCCGAAAGACTAACAAAACAACAGACAAATTTATATAGTATGAAATTATTATATTGTGAACAATATTTTTTAACATATAAAAAAAGACCAACGTAAATCATAAAATAGATTAATAGTCCGCTATTTTTATTTTATTATTGTAAGTGGACAATTTCTAGACATTATAAAAATATTATAATTTTATAAGTAAGATCAAACTATTTCGTAAAAGAGTTATATTAACAAGATCAACTATACATACAAAACTTTATCAAATCTACTTTATAATTTACTTATAGATCACTTTATAGATTAGAATTCACACCGAAAACCATACGTTTCTAGACCAAGCGACCACCGTCATAATATGTGTGTTGAAGTTAGCATTTTATACATTATTATTGGTATTGTCATTCTAATATGATCACATTGTAGGACTTAAATTCTTAAACCCATACCATTTTTGTTATTCTAATAATCGACAACGTATACTTTTGACTCGTCTTAATGTGTACCTTTTTAACTTATATTATTTACAAGACAAATTTTTTTTGCCCCAACTAAACAAAAAATCTGGATCCGCCATTGACGAAGGGCGTAATAGAATTTGCAAAGAGAAGAATAAAACTTTATTAAGGAACACTTGCTATGTACTGTAACAAAATTACAAGGGTTAACGCAAATTCACGACAATAAAGAAGCAGTTGTCGGAGATTTACAGTGACGTGATTAACCAGATCTTAAAGTGTTTTTAATTTTAAATTGAAAATCATAAGCCATATGTAAATGTAGATCTCAAAAGTAAATTTGAATAGTGTGTTCACGTCCATCAAAATGTATTAACAATATTAAAATTTAAGCTAAAAGTTATTATTTATTAGTTAACGGGGTTGATATATATCAACTTTAGTTAATATTATAGTTGTTATCTTATTATTTTTATTTTGTTTCTCTTAAAGACCACCGATAATATCAGCTTTACATATAATATTTGTATATTTAATATTTTAAATTTAAATTATAAAAATGAATTATTATGTCATTCGGGTCTTGAATCCGATCGAACCGATCGACGGTCTAACACACTATAACTTTGAGTTAACCGCTGCAACACACGATTGACACCTCGTATACAACATTCCTCTCATTTTCTATCTTACATTTCTTCAAATTTTAAGATTTTAGAAAGAAAAAAATTTAAAAAATGTCACTACTTCTCATTATTCTAGATTTAGTCACCATCCTCATATATGTGACTATGTGAGGGAAATCAAAGTTACTTTCAAATTTGATCCTCGTCTATGTAAGGGAAACCAAAGTAAAGTTACTTCTCAAATTTGATCCTCATATATGTGAGGAAACCAAAGTTACTTTCAAATTTGATGTTCACTATTGATTGAACCCATATATATGGATGTAAGTGATAGAGTAAAAAATATATAATAGAAAATGAATTAAAAGATGTTATTTAATTGAGTAGTTAATTATAGGAAAGGAATATGAAATCATTCAGTCTATTTCACATCTTAATCTCTATAATTTAACGAAAAAACTTTAATTTTTAAATTTATATACCATTTTCTAAAATCCTCTACATCTCATTCCTCATATATATCCTTATTCAGATTAATAATATTTCTTTATACTATTTTTTGTTACATTTTCTTTCTCTGTCACTCACATTCACTTACAAATAACATTAATTACTACATATGGGGGACGAATAAAACACATCAAATATACAGGATGAGTTTGATTTTCCTTAAACATATGGAGATAAGATATAGGGATTAAGAATAGGATGAAGAAGCTTTTTAGGTAGTTTTCCTTATAATATAGGGATGAGGCTGAAAATGGGGAATGGGTTGTGAATGCTCGTAGGATTTTAAAAAATGATATATAAATTTAGAAAGTAGAGTTTCTTTAGCCAAATTATAAAGATGTGGATGGGAAATGAGCTATGAATGCACTTATCCCTATCTAGATCCCTATAAGAGCATTCCCCCACAGGTTCTTTATATTACCTTATTCTTTAATTTTAAGAAAAATATAAGAACTGTCTATTATTTTTCTTGTCGCACCCCCAAAATACCACTAACGGAGTTTATACCGTTAAGGGGCGCGACTAGACCAGGATCCACAACCATTAGTTACAAATACTAAACGAATCAGAGTAAAGTCCAATGTTCATAAATAAAAACAGTTCCAAAAGTTACGCAGCGGAATGTAAACATAAATATCTTAGCACTAGCCACGTGCTTTAATTACAAAACATAAATTGTTATATAAATTCCCAAGTTAGTTCAATAAAAGTAAACATTTTCTTGAGCCATGTCAACCTGCCCCGGATACTCCTCAGCGATCTGCAAAAGTGAAAACCACGCAAGTGTCAACCAAAAGGCTGGTGAGTTCACGGTGGGCTTGTCATGCATTGGCCCGGTCTCATAATCATTTCTTTTGTCAACATATACATACATAATATTTGTTTATGAAAACGATGCTTTTAAACGTCAATTACCGATTATTTAATATGCGCTTAGTCTTGTAAGAATTAAAGAACTCAACCGATATCGCGGGTAGCTAATCCGTCAGTTCATGCACTAAGGAAGATTGTACCAAGCTGACTAATTATTCTGCGGTGTTCCACCGTCATTAATTTTTATTTGCGGACTTTCGTCACTGCTCTTTTTGCCTCCCCCGTGTCCTCCTCTTGGGATCACGGTGTCAAATAGGCTGATATTGTTCCCCGTGCACCTCCAGTGCCCCGGAGCGGAGTTTGTCAAACTCCAGTAGATCTACCCAACATCCCCTCGCTTCCACGAATTAATGGCACAATTAATTATGAGGACTTTTTATTTAACCAAAAACATTCCTTAGAAATCATGTGATATCATTTGGTTTAAAGCCTTTAACCTATGCTAGCCACATTAAAACATTTCACTTAGGGTTTCTTTCGAAACCAAAAATCATTTATCAGTTTTATTTTTCGTAACGACGACTTGATTCCTTCCCCAAGTGTTCCCATAAACACTTGGTGAAAATCAGTCAATTTGTATTCGTCCGGTGCTCGGCACTCGTAAACTTTGTCAGCATTATTCCTAAGTTGTTCTTTCCGTCCCTATCGGGATCGTGTCTTGCGGGTTAGTGACACTCACCTTTGGTTGCTCGGCTAGACTTGCTTAATTATCCTTGGATTGGTTTCTTAATGAAGACCTATAATTCATTTAGGTCTTATATATTAGTCTTGTGTCTAATTTATTTCAAACAACGTTCACTATGGCCCATAACATAGCACGTTAAGCTAAGACACGACATATCGACACACGACACCGATGGCTGATCATAAACAAGGGTTCACATAGTACAGAAATTAGACATGTATCATCATGGCATAATCATGTAAGTCATGGCATAACACTTAAGCAATTTCACAAGTTTGGTTTTTAGGTCAGGTCTTAGTTTCGCTAGCTTAGTTTCGCTAGGCAGTTTCGCTAGGTGCACGGGCAGCACTTTCGCTAGGCAATGCCCGGTGACACAGTTTCGCTAGGCTAGTTTCGCCCGAAACTGCTGACGCAGTTTCGCTAGCCTAGTTTCGCAGGGAAACTGGTTTGAACTTTCGTTCAGGTATTTCGCTCGATAGTTTCGCTCGAGCTGGTCTGGTCAGGTTCCCGGCGACACTATAGTTTCGCTGGTCAGTGTCGCTGGAAGGATACACAATTTCGCTACTTAGTTTCGCCCAGAGAACAACAGTTTCGCTGGTCGTGAAAAACATACGGATTTGCCTAAAAATCAACCTAACAGCTTCTGATCATACATGCAATTCATTATTTAGCATCCATGGGCATTTACTAACATAAATCAAGCAACTTTAACACGTTTAACATGCATTTTGTCATCAAATCACCAAGAACACATATAAAACCCTAAAATGACTAAAATGGCATAAATCTCTATCATGGTTGGATTTCACACGCAAAGTTGGAGACTTTATCACAGATCTAGCATTCCTAAGTATTATCTCAGAAGTATACAAGTTTTCATGAAGGTTTGATCATGCTTTTTAAAGAAAACACATAAAGGTGCATGTAAATGGTTTTCGAGACTCACGGTTTGATCAAGGATCGAATGAGTGAGATGAGATGATGATTCTCCTAATGATCTCCTTAGATAGCCAGAAATCTCGAGAGAGCAGCAGGTGAAGAAGTGGTGTGTGTTTAGTGTGAAATGAGGCAAATGAGGCTACTAGGGTTCATTAAGTTTATTTATATCAGAGGCTAGTTTCGCTGGCAGTTTCGCTGGCTGGCGAAACTGGCTCTGTTCTCGGGTACATTGATCAGTCTAGCTTGCTACCGGGCGAATCTGTAGTTTCGCTCGGTAGTTTCGCTGACTACCAACTTTAGGCAATTTTCACATAATCAAGTATTTACGATTAATCATGCTATACACAATAATAAGTCATGTATTTAAATCACATTGCACATAAAGGTAATCAATGATGAACACATAACACATATGAACGGTTCGGTGATCAACCAAAGGTCATGGACGTATTCGGCCTAGTTATGCATTAGCTACTTATAACGTAACTAACGGGTTTGTCTAACGGAAGTTAACCTTGAAATTCTCGGGTGTCACATCATTCCCCTGAAATTGGAATTTTCGTCCCGAAAATTATTCTTGTGTCGTAGCGTTCGCAGCATCAGCTGTCGTCGTTGCTATCGTCGCTGGGGAAAGAAAGCAAAAAGTTTTAGGGTTGTCACATCCTCCTCCCGTTAAGGAATTTTGGTCCCCAAAATTAAATCATACCATGAGTTTCCGTGGACGTTTGCTCGAACAGGTGAGGATACTTTTTCTTCATCTGATCCTCACGTTCCCAAGTATATTCAGGTCCACGTCTTGAGTTCCATCGCACCTTGACGATCGGAATCTTGCTACGTTTGAGGGCTTTCTCCTCGCGTCCCATGATTTCTACTGGTTGCTCAATGAATCTTAGATGTTCGTCAATTTCCAATTCCTCCAGAGGAATTATTTCGATGTCTTCAGCCAGACACTTCTTTAGATTGGAAACGTGAAACACGTTGTGAACTCCATCGAGTTCAGCAGGGAGTTGCAATCGATAGGCCACCGGGCCTACTTCCCCAATAATTTCAAACGGACCGATGTAGCGAGGATTTAACTTTCCACGCTTCCCGAAGCGTATCACTCCCTTCCAAGGAGATACCTTCAACAATACTTTGTCACCCACCTCGAACTTCAGAGGTTTTCGGCGTTTGTCGGCATAACTCTTTTGTCGATCACGTGCTGCGGCTAACCGTTGTCTGATTTGAATAATCCGTTCGGTCATATCATGGATAACTTCCGGTCCAGTGAGCCCTTTCTCACCTGTTTCAGCCCAACACACGGGCGATCTACATTTTCTGCCGTAAAGTGCTTCAAAAGGTGCAGCACCTATACTTGAATGATAACTATTGTTGTAAGAGAACTCCACCAGTGGAAGGTGAGTCTCCCAATCCTTTCCAAAGTCGAGAACGCAAGCTCGGAGCATATCTTCTAATGTTTGAATCGTTCGTTCCGTCTGACCATCAGTCTGCGGGTGATAAGCTGTACTCATGTCTAGTCGGGTTCCCAATGCTTCCTGCATTGATTGCCATAATCGGGAAGTGAATCGAGGATCTCGATCAGAAATGATAGTCTTAGGCACACCGTGAAGCTTCACAATTTTGTCGATGTACAGTTTTGTCAATTTATCCATATTATCACTTTCCTTCATCGGAATGAAATGTGCAGATTTGGTTAACCGATCGATGATAACCCAAATCGCATCCGGTTGATTTGATCGGTGAGGTAGTCCTGTTACAAAATCCATCGAGATGTCCTCCCATTTCCATTCTGGGATCTTTGGTTGTTGCAGTAAACCAGAAGGCTTTTGGTATTCAATCTTGACTCTTGAACATGTCAGACACTTAGCCACATATCGAGCAATGTCGGCTTTCATATTCGGCCACCAATAAAGATTCTTCAAGTCCTGATACATTTTATCCGATCCAGGGTGCACCGAGTATCTTGACTTGTGAGCCTCGTCCATCACGAGCTCACGGAGACTTCCAAACAAAGGAACCCAGATTCTGTCATTATAATACGTGAGTCCGTCAGACTTAACTTCAGAATGGCCATCTACACCACGCAGTGCTTCAGCTGCGAAGTTTTCGGCTTTCAAAGCTTCTCGTTGGCAGTTACGGATTCGATCCGGTAATCCTGAATGTATTGTAAGTTGAAGCGCTCGTACCCGACGAGGCTTTTCGTATTCTTTTCTGCTCAGGGCATCAGCCACCACGTTGGCTTTTCCAGGATGATACTTAATAGCCAAATCATAATCGTTCAGTAATTCAACCCACCTTCTTTGTCGCATGTTGAGATCTTTCTGATCAAAAATGTGTTGCAAACTTTTATGATCGGTGAATATTGTGCACTTTGTTCCATATAGGTAATGTCTCCAAATCTTGAGTGCGTGCACAACGGCTCCCATTTCCAAATCATGCGTTGTATAATTCTTTTCTGTATCCTTTAGTTGCCTGGACCCGTAGGCAATTACCTTGTCTCGTTGCATCAACACGCAACCGAGTCCTTGGATTGATGCATCGCAATAAACCACAAAGTCGTCTATTCCATCGGGTAACGCAAGAATTGGAGCCGAACATAACATATCCTTGAGCGTTTGGAACGCGCGCTCTTCTTTCTCACCCCATCTGTATTGCACTCCTTTGTGCGTTAAGGCTGTCAAGGGTTGGGCCAATTGAGAGAAACCCTTAATAAACCTTCGATAATATCCGGCAAGTCCTAAAAATTGTCGGATTTCTGTTGGCGCTCTTGGGGTAGACCAGTTCTTAATTGCTTCCACTTTGGCTGGATCTACATGGATTCCTTCCTCATTTACAATGTGTCCAAGAAACTGGACTTCGCGGATCCAGAAGTCGCATTTCGAAAACTTAGCATAAAGCTGTTCCTTGCGGAGCAATTCCAATATAAGTCGCAGATGCTCCTCGTGTTCTTCCTTTGACTTGGAGTAGATCAAAATATCGTCGATGAAGACTATCACAAACTTATCGAGGTACGGCTTGCACACTCGATTCATCAGATCCATAAATACGGCAGGTGCATTGGTTAGCCCAAACGGCATAACCAGGAACTCGTAGTGTCCATACCGAGTTCTGAAAGCTGTCTTGGGTACATCCTCATCACGAACGCGAAGCTGGTGATATCCAGATCGTAGATCAATCTTTGAAAAGTAGCTTGAACCCTGTAGTTGGTCGAAGAGATCGTCGATGCGAGGAAGTGGATACCGATTCTTGATCGTAACTTTGTTAAGTTCTCGGTAGTCGATGCACATGCGGAACGTTCCGTCCTTCTTCTTAACAAACAGTACCGGAGCTCCCCATGGAGACGAACTTGGACGAATAAACCCCTTGTCGAGTAGCTCTTGAAGTTGCGAAGAGAGTTCGTTGAGTTCGCTTACAGCCAAACGATACGGAGCGCGTGCAATTGGAGCGGCACCTGAAGTCAAATCAATCCCAAACTCAACTTGTCGAAATGGAGGCAAGCCAGGCAGATCTTCAGGAAATACATCTTGGAAGTCGCGAACTATTGGGTAATCATCAATTTTGCGCTTGGGATGTGTCGTGTCAGTGACATTCGCAAGAATCGCGAAGTGACCCTTACGGAGGCATTTCTGAGCTTTAAGGAATGAAATAATGCCGGTGACTGTTCCACCTTTCTCACCTTGAACCGTTAACACTTTGCCGTCTTCGAGTGGAATACGAACCACTTTTTCCTTACATAAAATTTCAGCCCGATTCTCGGATAACCAGTCCATTCCTACTATAACGTCGAAACTACCGATCGGAAAGGGCATAAGGTCAATTCCTAATGTATGGCCAGCTAGTTCCAACTTACAGTCCTTAACTATTTGGGTCGTATCATGAAGTTTACCATTAGCTAGTTCTACCACATATTTAGCGTCTAGGGCAATCGGTTTAGCGTTAATTAGTCTAGCAAATTTAGTGGAAATAAAGCTTCTTTCAGCACTAGAATCAAATAAAACAGTAGCAAAGAAACCGTTCAAAATAAATTTACCGTTGATCACGTTGGCATCATTGCGAGCTTCTCCTTGACCCATCACGAAAGCTCGGCCCCTACCGTTTCCACCATTCCCACCATTGCCATTGCCGTTTCCATTACCATTACCATTACCATGGCCACCGTTGTTCCCCTGGTTACCATTCCCTTGTCTTCTTAGTTGAGGGCAATCTCTTTTCATGTGGCCTTGGGCACCACATTCATAGCAACTGTTTTGGTCAAAAATTGCACGAGGCAATCTCGTATTCCAAACTTAGAATGTGGGGTGAGGTGCCAAGAAGTCTGGTTCAAAGATAAAGAAAAAGTAATGCAAATGACACGATGATATACGAGGGAAACCCGGAATCCTGAGAGTTGCCTCTGAGAATCCCAGTAAAAACCTCGGGAGCCGGCTCAAAGCGCCTGCTACCTAAAGCTTTTATAAAGTAAGAATTCGATTACAGTGGTGGAGACGATGATCGAAGGCTAAGTGTTACAGTATTCAGAGTATCGTGTGTTGTGTTTCCTAATTCGATCATGTCCCATTTATAGCTATAAACAGAAATAACTAATTATCCGAGAAATCAGGGATCCTCTTGACCACGTCCATTAGCCGTTTGAGAAAGTTCACCACTCAGTCCACGTTCGTTATTGCCACGTCAGCGCTAATTGACCGATTCCTCAGGGAGGTTAAACCTTGCTTACCTGCCATTGAAATTAATCACGTGGCTATTAGCAGATAAAGGATATTAAAATAAATAACAAGTAACGTGACCTGTCGAAAATCCTTGGGATTCCCGGATTCCTGCATGATCAAGCTTCTCAGCCGGGTGCTTGGAATTCGACCCATAACAATTGCCCCTGAATTTCGCGGGTGTTCGATAGAGGATAACAGCTGTGAAATTCAAATCGTTTCAAAACAATCTGCATGCCCACGTGGACGGCTGAGATCTAAGATACCCTTTTTGATTTGACGGCTTACACTCTACCCCATACGAGATTTCCGTCACACCTCGCTGCCTTAAATACACCATTTATTTTCTCGTTTACTCACCATCTTCCCGAAAACCCTAGAGAAAAGCTCTTTCCGGCATTCAGGTCAGTAATCCTTCTTCCCGGAAATTTTTCTTTTTTCCATTTTGCTTTCGTAATGGTCAAGAGAACTCGTTCTTCCTCTGTTGCCCCCGGTACTCCCGCCACCATTGGAGACTTCATCGATCAGGGCTTTATTCCGGTGAAATCGGAGGAGTCCTGCCGTTTTACTGACATTGACGTGAAAGATCTCAAGGAGTCCGGCCAGTTTCCGTCCAATGCTGTCTTCTTCCAATTCGACCCCCGGATGAAAGCCGATTGGATTTCTAAAACCTGGGTTTGCTTTCTTCTCTACCCCTTCCAAATCGGTATGTCCTTTCCTTTCCCTGCACTGGTGAATGACTTTTTCAAAGTCACCGGGCTGTCATACGCCCAAACCATGCCCATGGTTTGGAAGATTCTTTACTCCATTGACAGCTTGAATCGTTCAAGAAACTTGTCGATAGGAATTCCGGAAATCTGTGCTGCCTACAACCTTAGAACCCATGGAAACAGCCGCTTTGTTCTTCAAGCCAAAACCTCAGACTCCCATCTGATTCCTAGGGCCACCCACAATGACCACGATTGGAGGCAGAAATTCTTCTTTGTCCGTAGGGATTCTATCGTTGGGGGTGAAGAGTTGCCGGTGCAATGGGTGAAGAAGGGTAGGAAGCTTGTGTTCTTTCGTTTCTGTCAATATATTTGTAATTTATTAACTTACCTTCAGTTTCCTTTATTTGCAGCTCCTGTGTTCGAGAAGCTTATTAAACCTACTCCTCTTTCAGATAAAAAGCTTGTGGCTTTTTATCAGATTCCCGTGGCTGAAAGAACCTTTGCGATAGAGAACTCTTTCAGCGAGCCAAGCAATTCTGAAAAAATGTCAAGTAAGTACCGATAGATTTTGTAATATGAATTTATAATAAATTGAAAATCTTAGACTTATCTGTTTCGTATTTTCAACTTCTCAGCTCCCAAGACCAAGATGAGTTTTGATCTCGAGGACCTTTCTGACTACTTTGATGATGATGTAACCACTGAAGCTCCCAAGTCGACCCATACCAAGGTCGAACACACCTCCAAGGCTACTTCTTCCAAGCCCCCGCAGCCCAAAGGCAAAGCCACCTCCACCAAGAAAAGGAGGGGTCCAGATTCTGCTTCCATCAGCCTTCCTGACTGCTTCGAAGGCCTAAACACTACCGAGACCATCAACATGCTCACTAGCCTTCAAAAGCACGTAAGTTCCAGTCTCTAAACTTCTTGATTGACAATCTGATTTTTCTGGTAAGATTCTGATCAGTATCCTCAATCTTGCAGGGTCTCGAGCGCCTAGCCGCAATGTACGCTGATGCTGAAGCCAAGGTGTTGGAGCTGAAGGAAGAGGTGAAAAGGGCCCAAGATACCATCAAAATCCAGGGGGACATTGCTGAATCAAAGAACAAGTACTTCGAGAGGAAGCTGGAGATGGTGCAAGAAGGGTTTGATGCTGCCTTGGAGCTGGAGGTCCAGAAGGGAAGAAGGTCTGCTGCCATAGCCGTTTTTCAGAGCAAAATCAAGATGGCTGAGCAGGCATCCGAGACAGACTTCTCTGTCGGGATCTGGAAAGTTGAAGCTTGGAGGGCAAAGTTGGAGAAGCTGAAGAGAGAGGTCGAAGATGCCGAGGCTGCCAAGCAAGAGAAGGCTCATCCTTCTGAGCAAGAAGGAGAGAGTCCCAGCACTCAACTTGAGAAGATGGCAGCTAAGGGGAGTAGCCTCGATGATCTTCTGAATCAGGAGGGTGGTGAGAAGATGCTGACTGTGGATGTGATCGGCCATACCGGCAAGAACAAAGGGAAAGAGGTGATGGGATCCTCCAAAACCTCCAACAATGATGAAGAACCCTGATGTGCCGCTGTTCAATTCCACTGTCTTTTGTTGATGTTTTGATGTTTCAAACAATGTTTCTTTACGTTTCCTGCACACTTAACAACAATTAACAATGATAGGATTCCGGGTGGAGGGATCTTGAACTTTTCAAGACGAAATCCGGAATCCTAGAACCCAGACAATCAAGCCTCCCAGGTGGAGGGATCCTGAAGTTTTCAGGACGAAACCTGGGATGCTTTATCCCTTTATTTTGCTTAAATATTATGAATGGTATGGTAGGTTTTGACCAACACTTGTCGTTTTATTTGCAAAAATAGTTTTTTTTTTTTTTTTTTTTTTTGTTGACTTGAATAAAGTATATGCTCGGGTTCCAAAAATAGAAATTTAAAGCATAAAGAATCTTTCTTGAATCCACTACCTTAATGGATCCAAAACAAACCTTTTCCTCATAAAAGAATGTCGCATATTCAGATTTTGTAGGACCCAAAGCATGAAGTATATTGAAAGATAAGACCCTTCAATTCTCCTTTCTTTCTGATCAGGATTCCGAATTCCTTAGGATTCCCAAACCTGTCGAAAAGGACTTCGAATAATGAGTCAAAATTACTCGCGTTTTTAATCTTCTCCCGACTGAGATCCGATAGGTTTTAAATTTCAAGTTAAACACTGGGGACAAGCCCAAAGATACTGGGGTTAAACCCAAACAAGCTGGGGACGAGCCCGAAGAAACTGGGGTAAAACCCATCTTAGTGACATGAAAATGTCAAACCAATTGTTAGGAAACTGGGGTTAATCCCACTTAGTGACATGAAAATGCCAAACCAATCGTTAACACGTAAGCGTTAAAAACCTTAGGAATCCAGTCAGGAGCCTCCAGTGACAAGATTATCAGCCACCCTTAAGAATGGACTGGTCCGGCCACCTTGAGCAACCTGAGGGATTACTTGCGCTCCAGGCGAGGGTCGTGCGTCACAGGCGTTTACCCAAACTTGAGAAAGGTGAATACCTTTAAACCTTAGAAGATGTGCTGGACATCTTAAACGGAGAAGAGGTGGCCAGCCTCTGACTGGGGATAAACCCAAAAAGCTGTTGTATAACTTCCAAGCTTCTGCAAAACACTTGAATACTTGGTGAAGGGTGGGTGTCAGCCTTGCTGACACCACTCCGATGCTTAAGTCAGTAATGGTTAAAAAGAAATTGATAAAGCGTATTGAAATTGGATTAGTATACTTACCTGGATTGCTGACTGGGTGAAAATTCGGGTGAGAATCCTGACAGGATTCCTACATAAAATAAGCTTTCAGGTGGATGGCATTCCAAGCTCTCGGTAATAAGTCTCCTTCTAAGTTCATTAGTCTATATGCCCCTTTTCCTTCTTCGGATTCCACTAGATAGGGTCCTTCCCATTTGGGCGCCAACTTCCCATCAGCCGGATTGGTCGTATTCTGAAATGCTTTCCTCAATACCAAGTCCCCAACCTGAAATCGCCTGAGCCTGATATTCTTATTATATGACCTTGCTATCCTTTGCTGGTATGACGCCATTCTGACTTTGGCAAGATCCCTGAGTTCTTCTACCGTTTCAAGATCCTGAAGTAGATTCTCAGAGTTATTCTGGGAATCCTGGAGCGTAACTCTTGCTGTAGGAATCACCATTTCAGTAGGGATGACAGCTTCTGCCCCAAATACCAAAGAAAAAGGCGTTTGGCCAGTTGCATTCTTGGAAGTCGTCCTATCTGCCCAAAGAACAAATGGAAGTTCTTCAGCCCATCTTCCTTTCTTGGAACCCAACTTCTTTTTCAAGTTATTGATGATGATTTTGTTGCTGGATTCCGCTTGACCGTTGGCTTGAGGATGTACTGGTGTTGAAGTGATCATCTTTATCCCCCAACTCTCACAGAAACTCGTAGTCCTCTTGCCAATAAACTGGGAGCCATTATCACATACAATTTCTGCTGGGATCCCAAACCTTGTTAGGATATTTCTCTTGATGAACGAGATAACCTCCTTTTCCCTAACTTGAACGTAGGCTTCTGCTTCTATCCACTTGGAAAAGTAGTCGGTCATTGCAAGCATAAAGACTTTTCCTCCGGGTGCCTTGGGCAGCTTCCCAACTATATCCATCCCCCACTTCATAAACGGCCAAGGTGAGACAATGGGGTGTAACGGCTCAGCTGGTTGATGGAGAATATTGCTATGTCTTTGGCATGCATCGCACTTTTGTGAGAAGTCCATAGCATCCTTCTTCATAGTTGGCCAGTAATAACCAGTTCTGAGGATCTTGGAAAACAATGCTCTTCCACCGGTATGATTTCCACAATCTCCCGCATGAATATCTTGAACTACTTGGAGCGCCTCAGATTTCTCAAGACACCTTAGATAAGGACCTGCAAGAGACTTTCTATATAGAGTATTATTTAAAATAATGTAAGGAATTACCTTCGTGCGGAAGGCTCTGGGGTTCTCGTTTTTAGGAATTTCCCCGCTTTGAATATACTTTATAATAGGGGAGGTCCAGGATTCCAAAACCTTTTCAGGATCCTGAATTTCCATAGAATCCTGGCAGTCCACCTTATTGGATTCCTGAGCTGAAATAGCTGGAGTCAAAACATGAGTGATCGGGATCTTGACATCCTCTGGAATTTTGAGAGATGAGGCCAAGTTAGCCAAGGCATCGGCTTCCGAGTTCTCCTCCCTTGGAACCTGAACTATATTGAAGGTTTCAAATTTTAAAGACAAATCTTTTACAACATCAAGATACTTCGAAAGTTTCTCTCCCTTGGCTGCATAAGATCCATTGAAATGGTTAGCAAGTAATAAGGAATCAACATAAACTTGTATACACCTGATTCCCATGCCCCTAGCAATTTGTAAACCTGCAATAAGCGCCTCATACTCGGCTTCGTTGTTAGTAGCCTGAAATTCACAAGAAATAGACGAGGGTAAAATGTCTCCCTGGGGTGATTTTAGTAGGATTCCGAGGCCCGTGCCTCTGACATTGGAAGCCCCATCCGTATATAGGATCCAAGGCTCCTCAAGTTCATCAAGCTTCCTGACTTCCTCATCGGCTTCCGGGAGGACGTCACTGCTGAAGTCTGCTACAAAATCAGCTAAGGCCTGTGACTTGATAGCCGTTCTGGGCTCGTATTGTATGTCATAAGCACTGAGTTTGACTGCCCATTTTGCTAACCTGCCAGACATCTCAGGCTTCCTGAGCACTGCCTTAATAGGATAGTTAGTTCTTACAATAATAGTATGAGTCTCAAAATAATGTCTTAATTTAGTGGATGCCATGATTAAAGCTAAAATAAGTTTCTCGAGATAGGAATACCTGGATTCTGCATCGAGCAGTGTTTTACTTACATAGTACACAGGATGTTGCTGCCCTTCATGATCTTTGACGAGAACTGCACTGACTGAGCTTCCTGAGACTGCTAAGTATAGGGTTAGAGGCTCCCCATCTATTGGCTTCATCAATAGAGGAGCCGATGAGAGATATTCTTTTAACGACTTGAGAGCTTCCTCATGCTTTTCATTCCACTCGAACCTTTTATTTTTTCTCAGAATCTCATAAAAATCTTTACTTTTTTCTGAGGATCTGGATATGAATCTGTTCAAAGCTGCTATCCTTCCGGTCAATTTCTGAACATCCTTAATTGTTGTAGGAGATTTCAAATTTAGAATGGCTTTAATTTGCTCAGGACTGGCTTCAATCCCTCTTTCCGTCACCATATAACCCAAGAACTTTCCAGCTCTGACCCCAAAGTGACACTTAGAAGGATTCAGCTTCATGTTGTAATGATCCAAGATATCAAATGCCGTTTGGAGATCCTTAGGGTGATCTTCTGTTTTCTTTGATTTCACTACCATGTCATCGATATAGACTTCCATAGTGTCTCCCAATTGGTCTTTGAACATCATGTTTACAAGTCTTTGATAGGTGGCACCTGCATTTCGAAGTCCAAAAGGCATCGCAGTGTAACAATAGATACCTGTTGGGGTCATGAAGGCGGTGTGCTCCTGATCACAAGGTTCCATCCGAATTTGCTGGAATCCCGATGAGGCATCCATAAAGGTGAGCATCTCGTGTCCTGCGGTAGCATCCACCATAGCATCGATGTGTGGCAATGGGAAAGGATCCTTGGGACAAGCCTTGTTCAGATCCGTGTAATCCACGCAGACTCTCCACTTCCCATTCTTCTTCTGTACCACGACCACGTTTGCTAGCCATTTAGGATACTTGACTTCCCGAATCATTTTTGTCTTGAGAAGCTTGTTAACCTCTTCTTGTATGATAGTGTTGGTTTCTGGAGCGAACTTCCTTCTTTTTTGCTGGATTGGCCTGAAAGTAGGGTCCAAACCAAGTTTATGGGTTATAACGTTAGTAGGTATACCTGTCATATCTTCATGTTTCCATGCAAAGGTTGCCCTTCTGTTGGCGAGAAGCCGGATCAATTCTTGTTCGGTATCCCTGGGAATATTAGTTCCTACTAGCACCTTCACTTCAGGATCCTCAGGATCAATCTGAACTTCCTTCACATCCAATTCTTTTTCTTCCTGAAGTTGAAGTGCCAGTTTCTTTGATTGCTATGCTGAGTTAAGCTTAGCTGCTTTTCTCATTGAAGTAAGATAGCAGTTCTTGGCTTCTTGTTGGTCGCTCTCTATCCGAACAACTCCCCAGGATGTTGGGAATTTGATGCACTGGTGGTAAGTTGATGGTACAGCTTTCATTTCATGAATCCAGGGCCTACCTAAAATAACATTGCAACAAGAGAGTGAGTCAATAACACAAAATTTTTGAACACAGTTTACCCCTTCGATATAAATAGGAAGCCGGATATCCCCAATCGTATTCTTGGTTTCTCCACTGAATCCAACAAGGACTGAGGATCTCGGAATTATGTCGCCTTCTGGTATGTTCATCTTTTTCAATGCTTCCAGATGAATGATATTTACTGAGCTTCCGTTATCCACCAGAATCCTGCGTACAACACAGTTAGCAATATGTAAAGTAATGACTAAACTATCATGATGGGGATCCTGGATGTCGCTTCTGTCGGACTCGTCAAACGAGATAAGCTTTTCTTCAGTTAAACGTGAAGTCTTCGTAGGCTTCTCATTCTTCTCATTCTTTGACTGTTTAACATGCTTCCTTGCAGACGAGTAAGAGGTTCCACATATGTCTGAACCTCCTGATATGAAATGAATAATTGGAGCATCCGGAGGCGGAGAAGCTGCTCGCTGTTGGGACTTCTCGGGTTCCTGAGTTCGGCTCTTCTTCCTGCCGAAAAGTTCTTTGAGATGCCCCTTGCTCAACAAATACCCAATCTCTTTCCTAAGTGCAATGCATTCATCGGTGAGGTGCCCGAAATCTTCATGGAAGGCACACCATTTAGATTTGTCTTTCCAAGATCCCTGTTTGTCACCTTTCTTGGGCCATCTTGCCTTTTCTCCTAAATCCTGCATAGCACACATTAGACCGGCAATATCACAAGAGAAACAATATTCAGAAATTTTAGGATACTCTTCATTGTCCTGTTCTTCGTCTACAGCATTGATCCTTTGATTATCTCCTCGAGAGTAGGGTTTGGAGTTATAATATTTCCCGGAAGATTCAGACTTCCTGGAATTTCGATCATTTCTCGCAGCTTCTTCTCTTTGATGAATTATCTTGTCATCCTCTAGACGAATGAACCTCAGAGCCCGACTTCTTACTTCATCGAGGTTCCTGCATGGAGTCATAACCAAATCGTCATAAAATCGGGAATCCTTAGAGAGTCCCATTTTGAACGCTTCCACAGCAGCTGCCATGTCCAAATTTGGGATTTCCAGGGATTCCCGGCCAAATCTGGATATATAATCCCTGAGGGGTTCCGATGGCTTCTGTACCACTCGGTAAAGATCACCTGTGAGTTTCTCAAAAGTTCTGCTGCACGAAAACTGATTATTAAATAAATTAACTAAATGAGAAAACGAAGTTATAGTATTGGGAGGAATACTCAGTAGCCATTTCATGGCTGGTCCTGTCAAAGTTGAACCAAAGCCTTTGCAGAGACAGGCTTCCTTGATTTCAGCGGGGATTGGGTTGATTTCCATCCTCTCTCTATAGTGAGCCACATGCTCTTCGGGATCCGTCGTTCCATCGTATAATTTCATGCTGGGGGTCTGGAAACGTTTCGGAATCTCCACATCACATATGGGCCGTGTAAACCTTGATATCCTGTGACTCTCTAGAGGGACTTCAGGAATGGGCTTGATGATTCCCGGGACGCTAGCTATCATCTCCTTGAGTTTCTGTAGTTCCCTGAGAAATTGAGGTGGAATTCCTGTATCCTGCATAACAGTTGTGTTAGGTACATTATAATTAGGGTTAGGAATTCTCCCTGCATATGTGTCCCTGGTCCTGGGACTTTGCTCTTGTCGTGAGTTTCTGAATACTGGAAACTCGGTTGTTTCAGGATCCTGCATAGGGATGAAATCTCCTTGGTGAACTTCTGAAGGTCTTGCAGGACCGGCATCTGAGATGATGAACGGATCAGTATAGCGGTATCCTTTGGGCTCCTTAGTCTTGGGACGAGGCTGAGAAGCAAAATACTCCCGGTCCCCCATTGGTTGGGATTCCCAGAAATCGTAATCACGCGACTTCGAGGATTCCTGATAATAGCTTTCCGGAATCCCAGACACCTGCTTCTGATGACTGACGATTGGAGGGCACGTTGTGAAAGTTGCCGAGGAGCCTTTATTGGCGGCAGTTGATGCCCTTGTTTTGAGACGATCTTTGGCCAGGGATCCTGACACACCAAAGTCAAGATTCCTGGGATATAAAGGGCTTTCTTCATCGACCGAGCTTCTAGATTTCTTAAGCTCCTCAAGCTCTTTCATCACTTGTTTAGTGGTTCTTTCCTGCTGCTCCGCTTGAGATTTCATCTGTTGAATCAAAGCAAAAATATCATGGTTAGTAATAACAGGATCAATACGCTCACCCTGAGATCCCGAGAAAACAGGAATTTGCGGTCCTTTCTGTTTCGCTACATCTCTCCTTGGGATGGGGGGAAGTGACGCGCTAACTGCTGGCATGAACACTCCGGTGTCCCTCGGCTGGTTTTCAGAGGAGGACATCGTGTTGATCTTGCTTATACTCGAAGATCCCGCGGATATTGATGAAGTTTTCATCTGGGACGACATTGTAGCGATCGAAAACGTAGGATATGATAGAGTGAATGAAGTTTTGCACCGTTTTGCCCCACGGTGGGCGCCAAACTGTTTTGGTCAAAAATTGCACGAGGCAATCTCGTATTCCAAACTTAGAATGTGGGGTGAGGTGCCAAGAAGTCTGGTTCAAAGATAAAGAAAAAGTAATGCAAATGACACGATGATATACGAGGGAAACCCGGAATCCTGAGAGTTGCCTCTGAGAATCCCAGTAAAAACCTCGGGAGCCGGCTCAAAGCGCCTGCTACCTAAAGCTTTTATAAAGTAAGAATTCGATTACAGTGGTGGAGACGATGATCGAAGGCTAAGTGTTACAGTATTCAGAGTATCGTGTGTTGTGTTTCCTAATTCGATCATGTCCCATTTATAGCTATAAACAGAAATAACTAATTATTCGAGAAATCAGGGATCCTCTTGACCACGTCCATTAGCCGTTTGAGAAAGTTCACCACTCAGTCCACGTTCGTTATTGCCACGTCAGCGCTAATTGACCGATTCCTCAGGGAGGTTAAACCTTGCTTACCTGCCATTGAAATTAATCACGTGGCTATTAGCAGATAAAGGATATTAAAATAAATAACAAGTAACGTGACCTGTCGAAAATCCTTGGGATTCCCGGATTCCTGCATGATCAAGCTTCTCAGCCGGGTGCTTGGAATTCGACCCATAACAGCAACCATTGCCATTTCTTCTTGGGACTTCATTGTTACGGTTCTGCCCATTGTTATTCCAATTTCCCCGGTTATTACCATTGTTGTTGTTGTTGTTCTGCCTCGTCCGGTTTTGTTGTTCAGGAATGACTGCCCAACAGTCGTCTGCCACGTGGCTTTTCTTACCACACCTCCCACAAGTTAAACTTTTTCTACAGACTCCCGAGTGATGCTTGCCGCATGTGTTGCAAGTGGGCAGGTTCTGACCATTTCCGCCCTGGCGGTTGTTGCTGCTATTGACACCAGATCGCTTACTTTGACCTTGGGAGTGATAGGATTTCCCAGAGCTGTTGGCCACACTCTGCTGATTCATTGACACCTCAGGAATCTCATTCTCGGCCTTTCTCTTGCCACTCAAGGCAGTCTTCTCGGTGGCTTTCGCAGGTAGAGTTCCCTTCTCAATTTCTTGGTCGGTCAACTTATGAGCTAGACGAATAGCTTGTTGCACAGTTGCTGGGTTGCTAGCAGTCACCATTCCTTTAATTTGAGGCGCGAGGCCTTCCAGATAACGCTCGATGCGTTTGAACTCAGCGTCGACCATTGTGGGACATAGGACCTCATATTCGTGATATCGAGCAGTATACTGTTCGACTTCAGACCCAGACATCTTCAAATTCAGGAATTCACCCTCAAGCTTCTTGACTTGATCACGTGGACAGTATTCTTCCATGATCAGCTCCTTAAATGCTGCCCACTGCATGTTATCAGCCGCTTCTAGCCCAACCATCTGAATTTCAGCGTTCCACCAGGAGAGTGCGGCTCCTTCGAAGGTACCAGTAGCAAACTTCACCTTACTTTCAGCCGGGCAGTTACATATGGAGAAAACCTTTTCGGACTTTTCAATCCACCTAAGGAGTCCTACAGCTCCTTCTTCGCCGGAAAATGTCATCGGCTTACAGTCCATGAAGGACTTGAACGTGCAGTGGTGTTGGTTTCCTGATGCATAAATAGTTCGGATTTTAAAATTAAACAGGTCATGATATAATTGCTTTGTGCCTTAACCGGCATAATAGTTACCCTGTGCGGCATATGCAGCTTGGACGGCTGCCACCGCGGCTTGCACATGTTCAGCAATCATCGCTTGTAGCTGTGCAGGCGTCATGTTTATGCCACCTCTTCCGTTTCCTCTTCCAGACATCTTGCTGAACAGTTAAAGTAGCCAGTGTTCAGTCACAGTTATATTTTTATACATATCCCATAATATGTATATTAGCCAGTTCCCGTTATCCCACTATTAGTCCAGAAAAATTTTCGTGCAAATTGAGGCGTCGTCAAAGAACGTCGTAAATGCTATCGTCGAAGGTCGGCTTCCCATAAAGTCACCGTCGGCGTAGTCGTCGTAGTAGAAATCAGGACGTAGCGTGTAGCATCGTTTCGTCGTCGCTTTCCCCAGAGTAGTGTGCGTATTCGAGTCCGCGTTTCGTATTCGTGTGAAAATTTCCTAAGGTCTTTCCGTTAGACTACTTAGACACGGTCTATATATATACTTATATATATATATTTACATATATCTGTACGTACTAAGCTTTTACTTACACAGCAGAGCGAGTATCCCAGGTTGGCACGTAAAAATTTTGTCCTTGGGAATTTTGTTTATTCGTTTTGTAACCAAGGTTTTCAAGTTGCAGTTTCCAAATCGTTTTCAAAATGATTCCAGTTCTCTGCAACCTATGGCTCTGATACCAATCTGTCGCACCCCCAAAATACCACTAACGGAGTTTATACCGTTAAGGGGCGCGACTAGACCAGGATCCACAACCATTAGTTACAAATACTAAACGAATCAGAGTAAAGTCCAATGTTCATAAATAAAAACAGTTCCAAAAGTTACGCAGCGGAATGTAAACATAAATATCTTAGCACTAGCCACGTGCTTTAATTACAAAACATAAATTGTTATATAAATTCCCAAGTTAGTTCAATAAAAGTAAACATTTTCTTGAGCCATGTCAACCTGCCCCGGATACTCCTCAGCGATCTGCAAAAGTGAAAACCACGCAAGTGTCAACCAAAAGGCTGGTGAGTTCACGGTGGGCTTGTCATGCATTGGCCCGGTCTCATAATCATTTCTTTTGTCAACATATACATACATAATATTTGTTTATGAAAACGATGCTTTTAAACGTCAATTACCGATTATTTAATATGCGCTTAGTCTTGTAAGAATTAAAGAACTCAACCGATATCGCGGGTAGCTAATCCGTCAGTTCATGCACTAAGGAAGATTGTACCAAGCTGACTAATTATTCTGCGGTGTTCCACCGTCATTAATTTTTATTTGCGGACTTTCGTCACTGCTCTTTTTGCCTCCCCCGTGTCCTCCTCTTGGGATCACGGTGTCAAATAGGCTGATATTGTTCCCCGTGCACCTCCAGTGCCCCGGAGCGGAGTTTGTCAAACTCCAGTAGATCTACCCAACATCCCCTCGCTTCCACGAATTAATGGCACAATTAATTATGAGGACTTTTTATTTAACCAAAAACATTCCTTAGAAATCATGTGATATCATTTGGTTTAAAGCCTTTAACCTATGCTAGCCACATTAAAACATTTCACTTTGGGTTTCTTTCGAAACCAAAAATCATTTATCAGTTTTATTTTTCGTAACGACGACTTGATTCCTTCCCCAAGTGTTCCCATAAACACTTGGTGAAAATCAGTCAATTTGTATTCGTCCGGTGCTCGGCACTCGTAAACTTTGTCAGCATTATTCCTAAGTTGTTCTTTCCGTCCCTATCGGGATCGTGTCTTGCGGGTTAGTGACACTCACCTTTGGTTGCTCGGCTAGACTTGCTTAATTATCCTTGGATTGGTTTCTTAATGAAGACCTATAATTCATTTAGGTCTTATATATTAGTCTTGTGTCTAATTTATTTCAAACAACGTTCACTATGGCCCATAACATAGCACGTTAAGCTAAGACACGACATATCGACACACGACACCGATGGCTGATCATAAACAAGGGTTCACATAGTACAGAAATTAGACATGTATCATCATGGCATAATCATGTAAGTCATGGCATAACACTTAAGCAATTTCACAAGTTTGGTTTTTAGGTCAGGTCTTAGTTTCGCTAGCTTAGTTTCGCTAGGCAGTTTCGCTAGGTGCACGGGCAGCACTTTCGCTAGGCAATGCCCGGTGACACAGTTTCGCTAGGCTAGTTTCGCCCGAAACTGCTGACGCAGTTTCGCTAGCCTAGTTTCGCAGGGAAACTGGTTTGAACTTTCGTTCAGGTATTTCGCTCGATAGTTTCGCTCGAGCTGGTCTGGTCAGGTTCCCGGCGACACTATAGTTTCGCTGGTCAGTGTCGCTGGAAGGATACACAATTTCGCTACTTAGTTTCGCCCAGAGAACAACAGTTTCGCTGGTCGTGAAAAACATACGGATTTGCCTAAAAATCAACCTAACAGCTTCTGATCATACATGCAATTCATTATTTAGCATCCATGGGCATTTACTAACATAAATCAAGCAACTTTAACACGTTTAACATGCATTTTGTCATCAAATCACCAAGAACACATATAAAACCCTAAAATGACTAAAATGGCATAAATCTCTATCATGGTTGGATTTCACACGCAAAGTTGGAGACTTTATCACAGATCTAGCATTCCTAAGTATTATCTCAGAAGTATACAAGTTTTCATGAAGGTTTGATCATGCTTTTTAAAGAAAACACATAAAGGTGCATGTAAATGGTTTTCGAGACTCACGGTTTGATCAAGGATCGAATGAGTGAGATGAGATGATGATTCTCCTAATGATCTCCTTAGATAGCCAGAAATCTCGAGAGAGCAGCAGGTGAAGAAGTGGTGTGTGTTTAGTGTGAAATGAGGCAAATGAGGCTACTAGGGTTCATTAAGTTTATTTATATCAGAGGCTAGTTTCGCTGGCAGTTTCGCTGGCTGGCGAAACTGGCTCTGTTCTCGGGTACATTGATCAGTCTAGCTTGCTACCGGGCGAATCTGTAGTTTCGCTCGGTAGTTTCGCTGACTACCAACTTTAGGCAATTTTCACATAATCAAGTATTTACGATTAATCATGCTATACACAATAATAAGTCATGTATTTAAATCACATTGCACATAAAGGTAATCAATGATGAACACATAACACATATGAACGGTTCGGTGATCAACCAAAGGTCATGGACGTATTCGGCCTAGTTATGCATTAGCTACTTATAACGTAACTAACGGGTTTGTCTAACGGAAGTTAACCTTGAAATTCTCGGGTGTCACATTTCTCCTACATCGACATCTTTATATTTTAACCCTTATCCTTAAATTTTAAGGAATAAATATAAGAGATTGGTAAATATACCAATCCAAAGAGATTGATAAATATACCAATCCAAAGAAATTGGTAAATATACCAATCCATTACACATATATGGGTTTTTTTAGGATAAGGAATGTAATGTGAAATGTTTTTTTAAAGTCTTTAAGTTTGAGGGATAAAGATAGTTTTTGGGTAATTATAAATATTATAAATATAGATATAAAGAACCTGATGTGAATGCTCTAATTTAACTAAATAACATGATTTTATAGATTAATCAATCATGTAGAATATCATACACCTCATTCCATATCTCTATCTCTATTCAATTAAATAATTACTATTTATTCTTGTTTAAATTATTTTTTCTCTTTTTACCACTCACATCCACTCAGATCAAATATAAAATAATAGATATGGAACGGGATAGAGTGGGTTTTAATAATTTATTTATAATTCAGGGATAGAGATAGAGATAAGGAACGGGTTATGAATGCTTGTGACACCCACTTACGGACTTGGCAACATGATAGGGTCACTTGCTGTAAGCACATGATTATGAACAGAGATTACAAGCAGCGGAAATTTAAAACTTATGAATACAAGGACAAGTACTACAAATGTAAAATAAGTTAAAAGCAACTTAATACAAAAATATGCTATTGCTAAAACTATGTCAACCTCCAAAACTCCTATAGTCCTTCACTGATGCCTTGCTTACTTGTGAGCCTTTACCTTGCTGTTAAACGTGTCTGCATAACCTATTATGCATACTAAAAGGTCAACTTAGTCTTACGCTGGTGAGTTCTACATTTGAAAACACTGTAGATATATTGAAAATCATATATTTAAGCCTAGTCATCTAAGCATACATTTACAAATAACACATTTATTTGGATAAACTAAAACATCACATACGTGTACAAGCCTATCGGCTTTATACTTTAAAAACATAACGTAACTTCAGGAAGTTTTTGTAGAAGCACTCAACACTGTCGCAAACCTATGGGGTACGTCTAAGCCCTGTAGGGGTTCGTCCCATCCTACTTAAACTAAGACAGTCGTCGCTAGCCCCGATCGTCAGCACCCGTCCCAATTATACAATTGTAACACACACTTATCCAGACCTCACCCACGCGGTGGGTCAACAGCCTGGCTTTACACTTGCTAGGACACTATTCCCAAAATTTACTTAGTCCAAACTCCTTTCGACTCTAACAACCATTTTGAGCAACCACTTATGCCCCCGATCCACCCATGTCCCTAACCTGGCATAATTAGTAAATCACATATGTTTAAGGAGTATTAGATTTGTTTACATCCGGTGAGCAGTGATGACAACCCACACATGAACTGACTCAGGTGCCGCTTCCCATTATGCCAAAAGTGTTCATATATAGGAAGTACCGCAGCGTATCCATCACACCTCGAACATAACCGAAGGCATACCAGTCATTATAGATGTGTAGTCTACATGACTACCGTTCGCACATACCCGACTCAGGTACTGTGAACCATTATACAAAGGATGTTTATATATAGGGAGAACCGCAACATATCCACCACATCCTGGGTACAACGTTAAATGCACCAGTTACCATCTTTGTGAAGACCAACAAAAAGCAGGATACTCACCAACATGCCCAATTCTATTTAAACATACTAATTTTACTAATTGTAATCAGGCTTAGACCTAAAACCATGTCTTGACCTCCACACCATAGTGTGGCAACCCAAAAGCGTTTTTAAAAGATTTTCCTTGCAATACTCGTATAGCCGTAACCCACCTGGAAACATTCAAGCACATGTATTCAAATCTTTTCATACAGACAGATAAGGTAAAATATTCACGTATGCATAACAACCCAAAAACATTTAAAACAGTTTAAGATGTGGGCTCATAGAACTCCCCTTCTCCTAGCACACCTTCACATCGACTACAAATCAATCTCGATGCCCTATAATACAAGACACCCTAAGGGCTACTGTACTGCTTAACAGTGTATCTAAACTATCAGATCCTAACCGAACCCATTTTAAGGTTGCGATAATTTTAATCAACCCCATTTCATAAATAAGCAGAATAACATAAATTCATTGATAATCCAAACAAACAACAAACATAGATAGCCCGTTTTAAGGTCTCAATTAGGTCATCATGCGTCCTAAGTGTTAACAACAAATCATTTATCATCAACAGCTTAACATGCAACATGTATAACATAAAGGTCAACTACGAATAGTTAGTAAGTAAACATAGGTTTTTGTGTATACCATGTAGATTAATGATAAGTGATTCATGTGATAAGCGTTTATCCTAAATTATGTTTAACATGTCAAATGAGTGATGTGTAACCAACCCTTGACAATTAGGGAGCAACCACACATCAAAAATAAGAATACATTTTCGATCTCGCGGGTGTAACTACCGACCAACTTCCTAACCCATAAAGCCACCAACTTCAGTAAC
Organism: Deinandra increscens subsp. villosa; assembly: GCA_039602395.1. Classification (NCBI taxonomy): domain Eukaryota; kingdom Viridiplantae; phylum Streptophyta; class Magnoliopsida; order Asterales; family Asteraceae; genus Deinandra; species Deinandra increscens. Next base: position 3,644,691 of record JBCNJP010000020.1, on the reverse strand, counting down.
TCCATCATCATCTTAACCTTCCAATTCTTGAACCGACCCGGTAGAAATTTAATTTTCTCTAGAAAACTCAACTCCGGGTCATTTCCACTAACAACCACATGCAACCTCCCCACACTTGGCCTAAACTATATATCATCATGCAAAACACCTAAATCACCAAGTGTGGCCTTTTTGCCTACCTCTTCAACAGCTAATTCACTTTCCACACTCACCAACTCTTCGGGTTCTCCTAACAGATCACTCAACACCTCATTAACTACCATGTCAACCACTTCTACACTCTCTACCTTACCGGGTTGCACTAACGGGTCAAAAATCTCAGTTTTATCAACTACTTCAACTAACCCCCCGGTGTTCTCCCCACACTTATCCTCTTCAATCTCATCATCCTCTAACCGATTTGCTACAACCACAAGATCTATGAAGGACATCAACGTACCTATCAAACACACAGATTCGGTGCCCCTATCCTCACGTCTACCCACCTCGAACACAACACTCCCATGATCAACCCTCAAAGTGATGGTGCCCGCAAAAATATCAACTAACGCCCGAAGGAAATGCCTACCTAAAATCAAAGGGCAACTAGCATCATATGCACTGTCAACTACCACAAAGTCTATAGGGAACAGAAATTTATCAACTTGCACAAGCACGTTTTCCACTATTCCTTTGGGCCTAACCACCGACCTATCTGCTAAAGAAATTGTCATCCTAGTCGGCTCTAACTCGCCTAATCCTAGGTGCTGAAAAACAGAAAAAGGCATGACATTGATAGAAGCACCTAAATCAGCTAAAGCACGTGTGACAGAAGAATCACCAAAAGAGCAGGGGATTGTAAAAGTCCCTGGGTCATTAAGCTTCTCGGGCAATTTATTCTGTACTATTGCAGAGCTGATGCGCGAGATGCGGTCTATAAAAATAATCAAGTTTTAAAAACAGTAAATCCCAAGTGACCAACTACACGCTCTGAGCAAGTATACTCATCGTGTGCAGCATAGTACAGGTAAATACCGGATATCAATCCAAGGACGCGTAACAGGCTCTCGATACTGGAACTTTGCTAATATTTAACCTAAAGTATTTTGGTTTTTTAGAAAAACAAGGAAACAGATACGTAAGTAACTAGAAACAACTAAGGAACAAAGCAACGAAATCTAAGAATGAAAATCAGTAATGAGACGGATATCACTCGGATAAGAATCCTCTAAGCATGACTTTGACCTCCAATCTGACTAATCAATATGACAACTACCCCGCATATGATAACTTCCAAGGCAACCTAGACTATAGACACATCCTAGTTACCAAGGTAATCCCAAATAAAAGTCCAGGTAGAAAACTAGATGAAACCGCCTAATTGCCTAGTCACTTCGGTCAAAGCTAACCAAACACACACGAAAGGAACTACACTAGAAAGGTCTCTCTAAGCAGGTCCTAAACGTGACTAATTCTGATTTGAAATCCTAGGAACTTAGGCAATACTAAACACGAAGTGATAAGTCAAAACCTTACGGTCATAAGTGTTCTAACAAACCAAACAAAGTCTAACAACCACCTAATGTGCAAAATGAATCGGTCAACTCAATTTCAACACAAATACATACAAGATCAGCCCCAAATTTGGATTATACAATCATGTAGATGGTCATCGGATCATGCATTAACCTAAAACTATAAAAGTCAAAGGTTAACAATGAGGAATTTAACAAATTGGTTGAAGTTCTTCAATCCAAATCAAATTACCCACATCATAAGATTCAAACAGAAGCTAACGAAGCAAATATGATCATTCCATGGATCCAAATCAGAATTAAAAGACAATTACATCAAGTCATATTGAAAAGTCAAACAAAGAAGTCAAATCATGCTTAAATTCATCAAACCCAAGTGATAAAAGAAGATCTAGACACTAAACATCCTAAAAACAACTAAAAATCCAACCTTTAACATGTTTATAATCTGAGATTTACAAAGAAAAGGAAGGAGAAACAAGCCTCAAAAAGAAAATGGAAACCGAAGAGGTGTAGATCATCAAATCTTCAATCCAAAAGCTCTAATCTTGACCCTCCTAGCTTCCTTGATGATTCCAGATCTTTAATGGTGATTTTCTAGGGTTTTTGGGGTGTTAGCATGCAAAAAACGGCGCCTGGAAGGTTTATAAAGTGGAAAAATAGGGCTGCGATGCAATCAGGTCGCTGCTGGGCTTGATTGGGCCAGGCGCGAAAGAATTTAAAAAGAGTGTAACTCAGTTGTGAACTAAAAGGAGCTCCTGGTGTAGTGGTTAAGTTCGCCCACAGGTGACCCAGAGGTCGCATGTTCGACCCCTGTTGTCTGCATGTTTTTCCTCTTCTTTTTCTATTATTGCGCTGGGCTGCTGTTGAAGCTGTTGGGCTTCCTTCGCTGCTGGACTGGGCTGCTGGGCTACGCAGAACTAGGCCTGGGCTGCTGCTGTTATTTATTGTTTTTTTCTTTTTCTTTAAACTCCCGTAACTTCTTCATCCGAGCTCCAAATCCGCTTCCGTAAATTACGTTTTTCTTCTAAAATCATCGCGCACCAACCAAACACCTAGAATTCAATAAATAAACACACCAATAAATATCACATTATAATATTCTCAATTAAAAACTCAATTTAAATGTGAAAATTTATATTTCTCAAATATTAATCAAAAAACCCAATCTAAAATCAATAATTTGAATATTAAACAATTAAGCACCAATTTTGATAATTTTAATTTAAAAGCTTATTTAAATGCGGGATTTTTATTTATTTATTTATGCGCTAGATGCTACGCATCAAATATCCCCACACTTAAACTTTGCTTGCCCTCAAGCAGAAATCTCATACAACACTTCCACAAGCCAATCGAAAACGCAACGTCCACCCAACCCAATGCAACTACTCAAGCCCACATGCATCGCCAATTCTCAAGATTTACACTTTTCAAAAGATTTATAAACCAACAAGCAATTATGACATTTATTTTAAAAACATGGAAATGCCTACTAGCTCACACACATCAAGGTTCAATCAAACAATGCAACATACCCCTCACAATGATCACTCAACTCGGTGAAATTTAGTGGATAGATGATTAAAAAGATCATCGATTTAAGTGGATCACTCAAGGCCAAACATGCACTTCATTGTCATAAGCTTGTATCGAAATCGCATCTCCACCATACAACATAAAATCGAACATAAATCAAGAGGATTTATTAAGGGTTGTAATGTTAGGCTAGGGTTTAGGGTATGGAATGAGAATGTGAAAGTGGCGAAGTGCTTAGAAATCCGGAAAAGTTAATAAACAAACTAAAAGAAAAACTATTTACATAAATAACTCCAAGTCGGGTAATTTTGACCCGAACACACAAACTAAGAAAAACTATTTTTTTTTAGCTTTATCTTTGGTCTATGACCTCCAATAACGAGCTAGAATTTTCTGCATTTTTTTTCATTTTTTCTTTTTTTTTTTTTTTTTTTTTTTTGCAATCTCATATGAATTCCTAGAATGGAGATTGAGTACTAGGAGAATCACACTTAATCACTTTTTTTTTTTTACTAAATATGACTTGATGAAACTAACAAAGAAATACTCACAAAATCCTAAACTAATCCGGATTCTTCACACAAGGGTTAAAGAACAAAAATCAAGGCTAAACAAAAGGCTAAATGGGTCAAAAAGTGGAAAAATCAAACGAGAAGGAAAAAAGGCTCAACGGGTTTTCTAAGGGATTATGTTAAGGGAAGGAAAAGTGAAACGATCAAAGAAAAAGGCTAAGTCAAAGGGGGTGTAATCCTAATGCCTCTATCATTTCTATGCCCAATTTTAGTTCATGATCTCGACACGCATAAGCAACACAAGTTCTAAAATGAAAGCGCATGATGGCATAACACTCAACCAAACGAAAGTGAGTAAAAAATGTAACATATAATGCAATTTAAGGCTCAAATATCTCACAAAAACGGATGGAAAAGGGCTACCGATATGATGCAAGCAATCAATCCCCCATCCGATAGTTTCACTAAGTAAAGCATTCCATTTATTGATTTTATTTGAAAAAAACACTTGCTTGGAAATACTTTTTCAAGATACTCGAAGAAAAGGTTTTGACTAGAGACAAGCATCGTATACACAGGCGAGCAAAACGTCACGAATTACATCAACGAGCCCACTTCCATGTGCAATAAGACGGGCAAAAAACTCAATTTCAAAATAGGGGGATATGATAAGAAAATTTGAAAATTTTCACAATTTTAGCAATTTCAGTTCAATTGACCCCCATCCCCACACTTAATTCGTACATTGTCCCTAATGTACGCTAAACAAAACAACATAAAGGGGAAAGGGAACTGAAATACTCCCCTGTCACTGTCATGTGCCAGTGTCTGGATGCTGAAAAATGAATCAAAACCAGCTCTTGACTGAAAAGGTGCCAGAGCTGAATCCACAAATGCCAAAAATCCTCCACAATCAAAGTATGCATCATGAAACAGCTCTCGACGAACATGCCAGAACCGTCTCGCCAGTACAAACTATCATCCAAGCACAACCAAACCAAATCAATCACAAATATAAATCAATAAAGCACAAATATCTCGAGTTATGTGTCAACAAATGAATGCAAAATGAAAAATACAACTCGGATAATAACTAAACCGGTGAATCAAGGTAGCTGGCGGTCCCGTGGTGAATCTGGAAGAAAACAAAACCCAAAATGAAACAAAAGCGATCGGATTGCAAAATTTGGCACTTTTAAAATATATTTGAAAATTTGAGTTCTTGGACGATCGATCAAATGCTGGCCGTTTGTTGTGAATTATGAAGTGAACGACCGGCACTTAACCAAAAGTCAACAAGCCTACAACACAAACATGCAAACCGCCCGGAATGGAGATTGAGTACTAGACGACTCGCAATGTGTGCATCAATAGACCTGCTATGCCAATTTGCAACCAAAAGTTCAGCAACACCAACCAACATCAAATACCAACCCACAGAAAAGTAACATTTGATCAAAATAGACCGTTTGTTTGTCAATTATGAAGTGAACGGTCCACTTTGACCAAAAGTCAACCCCAAGAAAAACCCAAATACAGACCGTTGATTGTCATTTATGAAGTGACGGTCTCGTATCATCCAAACCTGAATAAACTCATGAAAACACACTTTGCGAACCGTGGGAATGGAGATTGAGTACCCGACGGATCACAAACTGTGAGTTACCTACCAACCCCATGAAGCAATACCAAAATGATAAGTCCATGCAATTCCAACAGTGGCATGCTTCATAACAACCTGCAAAACTTACAGAACGCATAAAAGAGAAAAAGAAAAATAAACAAACACTAAAGTAAACAAACTAGCTAACAGTAAAAAAAAACTACTAAAAAGAAACATAGCATGAAACAAGCAAAACAAAAGTAACCAAGTAATCGGGTTGCCTCCCGCAAGCGCTGAATTTATTAACGAGTCGTCAGCCGGACTCGAACACTCGTATCTTAATCAGGTGGTTTCTCTTTAATCTGTTTGTCACCAAGCCTGTGTGGACTCCTCGTTTCATCTCTCCAAAATGGTTTTCCAGTAGACAGTGTATGGGGGTTATTCCATTTAGCTTCATCTAGCCACCAACTCTTAAATTTTCCCCGTCCAAATTTGATGGACTGAATATGGTGAAGGAGCGGATTCTCAAAATTGGGGATGCTTGGGCATCCCCACACTTGGTCTCTGCATTGCTCCTTCACGGGGAGGCAAACCGGTGTCTCTATATGTGAATTTACAATAAATATGCTCTCTGCTAACTCATCCTCATGTTGTGACTCTTCCTTAGTTTCCACAATTTGCTCGTCATACAACATGGCCTCCAACTCTTGCAAATCACTATCTGGATCAAACGTATCTGTGTCCTCAACCACAAGCGGCACAGCCAACCAATCGTCTCCAAACTCCTCTAACATCTGATCATCAAATGCATCGTGTGGGTATAAATGCTGAGGGACTGGATCTGCCTGCAACGCATCTGAGTGTGGCTCATCGTAACTGATCTCAAGCTGATCTGGAGGTGGGACATGTGCGGTACTTGCTGGGCTTAGCCTCGATTGCACTTCGTCCATTAAAATCTCCTGCTCATCATCGCTCTCCTCATAAACTTGCTGGCTCTCAGATACAAATTCTTGAAGATCGCCAACAGTTCTCCCTAAATTAAGGGCACGAGCTCCCAAACTGCTCAACTCTTTGGCAAGTAATGTTATATCATGTTCGTTCTTTGCCAACCGAGCCTCATTCTGTTGAGCTGTTTTCTGACTTTGTTGTATGAGCTGCTCCAACATCTCTGTTAGATTCTTCATGCTATTATCCTCAGTTGGGGCTTGTTCGCTAACTCCAAAGTTGTATGCTGGTGACAGTGAATAATTATAATAACCGGTGGGAGGCCCCGCGGAATAATTGCAAAATCGTGCATGATGGGGCTCCCCACAAATATCACATCGCACACGATATCTCTCATAATTTTGCTCAAAGTACCACTCCATGAGATTTGTTGCAGAGAACAGACAAACATAAAGAAAAATAAATCTATCCTAAAAGGCCAAACTAAAACAACTAGACAAGAAAAAATAAACAAAGAAAACAAGAAGATAAACACACTAAAGAAAAAGAAAGAAAAAAAAATAAGCAAACAAATGGTTAAACTACCAACTCGGATCTTTCTCGGAATCTGACGCATCCCCGGCAACGGCGCCAAAAACTTGATGCGCGAGATGCGGTCTATAAAAATAATCAAGTTTTAAAAACAGTAAATCCCAAGTGACCAACTACACGCTCTGAGCAAGTATACTCATCGTGTGCAGCATAGTACAGGTAAATACCGGATATCAATCCAAGGACGCGTAACAGGCTCTCGATACTGGAACTTTGCTAATATTTAACCTAAAGTATTTTGGTTTTTTAGAAAAACAAGGAAACAGATACGTAAGTAACTAGAAACAACTAAGGAACAAAGCAACGAAATCTAAGAATGAAAATCAGTAATGAGACGGATATCACTCGGATAAGAATCCTCTAAGCATGACTTTGACCTCCAATCTGACTAATCAATATGACAACTACCCCGCATATGATAACTTCCAAGGCAACCTAGACTATAGACACATCCTAGTTACCAAGGTAATCCCAAATAAAAGTCCAGATAGAAAACTAGATGAAACCGCCTAATTGCCTAGTCACTTCGGTCAAAGCTAACCAAACACACACGAAAGGAACTACACTAGAAAGGTCTCTCTAAGCAGGTCCTAAACGTGACTAATTCTGATTTGAAATCCTAGGAACTTAGGCAATGCTAAACACGAAGTGATAAGTCAAAACCTTACGGTCATAAGTGTTCTAACAAACCAAACAAAGTCTAACAACCACCTAATGTGCAAAATGAATCGGTCAACTCAATTTCAACACAAATACATACAAGATCAGCCCCAAATTTGGATTATACAATCATGTAGATGGTCATCGGATCATGCATTAACCTAAAACTATAAAAGTCAAAGGTTAACAATGAGGAATTTAACAAATTGGTTGAAGTTCTTCAATCCAAATCAAATTACCCACATCATAAGATTCAAACAGAAGCTAACGAAGCAAATATGATCATTCCATGGATCCAAATCAGAATTAAAAGACAATTACATCAAGTCATATTGAAAAGTCAAACAAAGAAGTCAAATCATGCTTAAATTCATCAAACCCAAGTGATAAAAGAGGATCTAGACACTAAACATCCTAAAAACAACTAAAAATCCAACCTTTAACATGTTTATAATCTGAGATTTACAAAGAAAAGGAAGGAGAAACAAGCCTCAAAAAGAAAATGGAAACCGAAGAGGTGTAGATCATCAAATCTTCAATCCAAAAGCTCTAATCTTGACCCTCCTAGCTTCCTTGATGATTCCAGATCTTTAATGGTGATTTTCTAGGGTTTTTGGGGTGTTAGCATGCAAAAAACGGCGCCTGGAAGGTTTATAAAGTGGAAAAATAGGGCTGCGATGCAATCAGGTCGCTGCTGGGCTTGATTGGGCCAGGCGCGAAAGAATTTAAAAAGAGTGTAACTCAGTTGTGAACTAAAAGGAGCTCCTGGTGTAGTGGTTAAGTTCGCCCACAGGTGACCCAGAGGTCGCATGTTCGACCCCTGTTGTCTGCATGTTTTTCCTCTTCTTTTTCTATTATTGCGCTGGGCTGCTGTTGAAGCTGTTGGGCTTCCTTCGCTGCTGGACTGGGCTGCTGGGCTACGCAGAACTAGGCCTGGGCTGCTGCTGTTATTTATTGTTTTTTTCTTTTTCTTTAAACTCCCGTAACTTCTTCATCCGAGCTCCAAATCCGCTTCCGTAAATTACGTTTTTCTTCTAAAATCATCGCGCACCAACCAAACACCTAGAATTCAATAAATAAACACACCAATAAATATCACATTATAATATTCTCAATTAAAAACTCAATTTAAATGTGAAAATTTATATTTCTCAAATATTAATCAAAAAACCCAATCTAAAATCAATAATTTGAATATTAAACAATTAAGCACCAATTTTGATAATTTTAATTTAAAAGCTTATTTAAATGCGGGATTTTTATTTATTTATTTATGCGCTAGATGTTACGCATCAAGAGCATTGGGCATCAAGTGTAACATCAGATAAAGCTTCAAGTTTCTTCTTACTACTCAACATATCTTTCAAAAATCTAGCATACTTAGGCATCTGACTCAAAACTTCCGTGAAAGGTAAAGTAATCCTAAGTTGCCTAAGAATATCAAGAAACTGACTGTACTCACGCGCATTCTTCTGTTGAATTAGACGTTCAGGATAAGGCACATGTTTCAAGTCATCCCCTGTAATCGGTTGAGGCGCAAATCGAACTCTCTTTTTCTCTCTCACCTCCTCCCACTTCCGCGGCTTCTCTCCATCCGGTGGCTTCGTCACTCTCTCAGCCTCGACGTTCGGTGCGGTACTTGCTGGCGTCACGCTCTCATGCACCCTTCCGTCAGGCGTATCTAACTCTATCTCCTCATCAACCGACTCCTCCTCAACTACCGCCGGAGATGGGCCCTGGACTACTTTCCCGCTCCTAGTAGTAATAGCATTAACATTAGCATTGGGATTCTTGTAAATAATACCGAAAAACTGACCCCCGCGGGAATTTAGCTCTTTCAGTTGCTTTGCAATATCACTAACCGAACGCTGCAAATCCAGGAACGAAGCTTGTTTATTTCTTAGTAACGTGTCATGCTCAGCCAGCTTCTTCTGTGTTCCCTCATCTCTCGCCACAATCTGCTGCAGGATCTGGGTCTGGTTAGCTATAAGCTCTCTAATCTCCTTTAAACCAGGCCCGTCATCTCCTCCACCATAGTTATTCCTCGGTGGAAAACCAGGTGGGTTTCCTCCCTCTCGCCATCCTGAATTCTGGCCACTCCTCCACCCGGACTGGAAAGAATTACCGAACTGGTTTCGGTTCCCAACATAGTCGACTTGCTCAGCGGGAGCAAGCGGGCAGTCTCGGGTGTCGTGAGTGCCTCTACACAGCTCACATTTGGCTTTGATATGGAGTTTGATTTCTTCTAAAGCCCTGTAGATGTTCTCTAACTCCTTAGGCGGCATGGTCTCTGAGCCAATGTGACTGACACTCCGGGTAGATGTAGACGGTGCAAGTGATCTAGTCGGGGCCAAGGTGGCTCTCCGACCTCCGGGTGCCTGCTGTTTAGCAAGCGCGAAGCTCTCGAAAAGTGATTTGCATTCGTCAACGGTGAGCTTCTCCATCATATGTCCTCCGGCCGAGATGTTGAACTCCTTCTGAACAGAATATGGAAGTCCATTGTAGAACTTTTCTATGATCGCCTAGTCCGTCAACCCGTGTTGCGGACATTTGCTCAGGAGATGTAACACCCGAATACAATTTGATGTCAAACTTAACAATTTACCTCATTAAAAATTGGTCCCAGAAAATTTCTTTACAAAACTTATGATTTAACAATCATAAACACCATCATATTGGTTCCCATTTATGAAATATACTAGTAATGAGTTTGACATCTAAAAATGTTCATTAACTTGTACATAAGTTCTTTTTACCGCAATACATAACGGGACGTTCGTCCTTTGGGTGATCGGTTCTTCAATCGTCTTGATGAGCATCCTTCAAGCCTCTCCTTTTTACCTGCAATTTACTCACTTTCAATAGTGAGTTTCTATTGCATAAAACATGTATAAACATCATTAACAATGATAATAACAACAAAATTCAGAAAAGGGTTCCTAGGCGTATCGCCTAGATCTCTATTACTTACAAGTGATACGCTTGATTTTCTAGGCGTATCGCCTTCTACTCCAGTTGCTCCAAGCGATACGCTTGGAGCCAACTTTCCAGGGATTTGGCCGAAATCTGGCCTATTCTATACTTAGCCAATATTTTGGCTACTTCCCCTGTTTTTACCAGTTTTGCACCAGACCTGTTGTGACTTTATCTCTACTCTTAGAATGTCCCAAAGCACATTTTAAGCATAAAGACTATACATTTACATACCTTGGCCATGGGTTACATTTTGATAACAAATCCCGGATTCTCCCGACCCGTTTGACCCACTTAGAGGTTCTTTGTGGCAACTTCATCTCTGCCACTAGAATGTCCCAAAAACACATATTTTTAAGCATAAAGACTATGCATTTGCTTACCTTGGCCATGGTTTACATTTTGATAACTAATCCCGGATTCTCCCGACCCGTTTGACCCACTTGGAGGTTCTTTGTGGCAACTATCAAGGTTACCTTTCAAGATTTACCCCTCGCATATGGTTTACTACTAGAAACATAATGCAAGCAATTTAACACCAAAGCATTTGTATGTATACCCATAGTTAGTTTCACGCTTCCGTTATGAGTCTAGCTTTTCACATTACCCACACGCTAAGTTTTTGGCAAAGTTCATACAAATTTCATTCTACTTGCCATTAGTTCATCTAATCGTTTTAGTTAATAACAAAAGGACCTTTGTTTCTTATTTGACCCGTTAAGACGGGTCCTTGCCCCTGGTTTACCCCAATGCCTAACTCGACCACATATAAGCCTTAGAATCTATGGTTCTGTAACCATTTTATGATTCCCTTTTCTCTTGTTACTTGGCATAGACTCTATCAGCCCATTTCCGCCATTGTAACTTTCATTCGTTCTTTGATCCATCCGAATCTTTTCTATGGTCAAGTTTATCATTGGAGAACCTCTTGGCTTTGGGCTTCACGGTTCCTAGAACCATTCGTCACCCATTTACACAATTCATAGTTTATTCTATTAAATTGTAAATACACATTTACTTATCTACTTCATGTAACATAATTAATGCTACACATGCATTTGGTTCCTACAACCATGATCAATCAATTATTCATTTGGCCACTTTTATGACCCCTATGAATCGATTAGTAAGTTTTATTCTTTGATTCACTATGATGAATCCTTTAGAATCGTTCAACCCATTTAACCCATTAGCATGAATCCTACGATTCATTTACCGCTAATGTCATACACTCTTAAGGCCATGGTTCCTATGAACCATTTAATTATGTATTGTTCTTTGACTCTTTTCCTACTTAGAGCTTAACTCTAAGTATGTTACTTTGTAATTATACGCATTTCAACAACTTGCCTCGTAGGGAAAGTTTATCACATTTCATAAAGATCATGCATTCTATATCATTAGTGCAAATATGAGTCATTAACAAAATGTGTAACATAGCATAGATGTTACCTCGTGAGCTTGAGCTTATGTTCCTTGGGTAGCTTAACCTTTACTTCGTTTACCTCAAAGAATCTTGGCATTTATAACTTCCATCATGCTTCTTGATCCGTTTCAATACAATTTGCCCTATACATAATTCATGTTAAATTCATGGTTTTGTTTTGACTTTCTAAAAGTCCACCATGCTTAATATACATGTGCATAATATTTGTATAAATCATTTCCATGCACCTCACATGATTCTAATACACCCAACTATATGCACATAATGGATTATAATCGACCATTTATGTTCTAATCATCTACGTTAACATATCCAACCTTAACGGGTTATAAAAACTTCTTATTTTTGTGCAGCATTTTACTGCATTGCTGCTGAAATCGACATTTTTGGCCACTGAATAATTTTATTCAGCCTTTCATGTTCAAATATGAATTGTAGTAGACTCATAGGGCTTTCCGAGCATATAAGATACACATTTTTCGGAGTTACGGTTTATTTTATACAATTTTTCTAAAAACAGAACAGCAACTATATTTTTAACCAAACAGCATGCTGGAAAATTGAGTGACCATATTAACGGGTCATTTTGACCCAGTAAACATCAGATTCAGCTTCTAGTGTTCAAACACGAAACATAGTATTCAAAACAAGCTTTTCAACCGTATATCGTACATCCCCAACGGGCATACGAGTGATCTTATACAACACTTTTAAAACAGCCCCTCAACTAGATTTTTATCATTTTTTATGGTTTTATACAAGTCCATTTAACACATTTTATAAGCATGGATTTCACATTCGATGCACATTCCTATTTCATGATCCTTAGTAGTGTAACACTCCTACATTTAGTCATGAATCCACATAATCAATCTCACTTAGGCATTTTATCAAACACTTGGTGTGCATACATATATGCACACACATAACCCCATCCCTTGAATCTCCAATTAACCATTTAACATAGCGTTAGTGAAATCCATCACCAACCCATCATCAAATCATTATATAATACCATATTAAAGCAAGAATTTAACTAATGCAAACAATTTCACCACTCTCTTAAGTGGTCATCTAGCATGGAGGTTCAAGTATGAGAATTTGGTGACTACTTCACCAATTGCCACTCAAGATAGAAATTTATGCAACATATAAAGTTTCTAACATCCTAAGATGCTTAAAACATCAATCAATTTCAGATTGCAAGCCCCTAATTTTCGAGACCTAACATGCATCATGATGGGGTTTTACTTACTTGATGAGAAATTGAGTTTGGGAAGATGAAAGCACTTCCAATTCGCGTTAGATTACGAAAATTACAGCTCAAGCCTCCTAATTGCAGGATTTTAATGTTGGGGAGAAGAAGGAAGGTGGGGGTTCGATGCCCAGGTCGCAGATCAACGACCTCCCCCTTCTTCCTTTTCTTTTGATTAACACACTTTGGTGTAGTTACAATTTCAGCCCCCATATTTTTAGCCTTGGGTTTTAAATTACTCATACTAGCATTTTACCAATTAAACCCCATGTTTTACATAAAAGTAATTTCTACTAATATTTGGGGTTGTTTAAGTTACTAGTATACTGACCGGACGTTAACGGGAATTCAATTGTTTAAAAAAAATTGGGATGTTACAGGAGAGTGTTGAATCGTTCGTAAGCAACCGAATAAGGCTCATCGGGGTCCATCCGAAAGGAGTGGATTTCCTCCCGAGTGCGTGCAGCCTTGGCTGGAGGATGATACTTTTTCAGGAATTTTGCTGCCAGATCGTCCTAGGTGGCGATTGAATTTGGCGGAAGCGTCTCAAGCCACTCGGCGGTTCGAGACGTAAGGGAAAATCGAAACAAGCGCAGATAAATGGTATCGTTCGCGACTCCCGTGAGTCCGAACGTATTGCAAATTCGTATAAAGCGCGAGATATGCATCGGAGCATCTTCGTCCTCACGTCCATGGAACTGAATCGAATGTGCAAGAGCATTGATGACGTGAGACAGAATTTGCCAATTCGCGGTGTTGGCAATGTTTGGTTGCGCAATGGCAAACCTAGCGTCTATAACTCCGGCGCTGGCCTGCTCGTGGACGGTGCGACGTGTCGCCATGGATGAAAGATCGGGGAAAGGTATGGGTTTGGTGTCGCGTGCGATCTGTGTGGAAGTGGATGGTTTGGAATGAGTTGTGGAAATGATGAACGCCTCGAGTTCCGTGCGAAGAAGGCGGAACCGTTCACGAATGTCCGCGTCGGGATCAGAAAGTGGTGAAAGCTCAGGTGGACCTCGTGAACGAGTGTGTGGCATAAAACGGGGAAAGACTCAAATAAAAATTAGAAAAATTTAAACCTAAAAATCTAGACTCAAAAACGGAAACCTAAGACTCTAGACACAGAAAAACCCTAAAAGACTCTAAATTTCCTAACGACGACCTAAGTTAATTTTGCTATTGCCAAGTGTCCCCGGCAACAACGCCAAAAACTTGATGTGTTCGGAACGACTCTAAAAATACTATTAAAACCTAGACCTAAACCTAGACCTAGACACACCTAATTTTACCGAAACTACCTAAACTAGATCGAACCCTAAGGCAAGTGTACCTGCCGGATTATAGTAAAGCTAAGGCAAGATCGGGAATATCGAACCCTAGAGACACTCTATAGACAAAATTAAACTAGGACCTAAGAATTGGAAATACTGAGAATTGAATTTGGGTTTTTGATTTAAGATTGAATTGACTAACTTAACCACCCTCGAATCTAATCTAAAGCACCTTAGGCTAACAGGAGCTACCACTAACAAACTATAATGACTCGGAATAGCAAGCTAAACAATTAACCTAGGGAATTTCCTTTTGGGACAACTCGATCCTAAGCAATTAACCAACTCGACTACCCAATAGCTATCACCCTTTTAAGTCTATTTAGCTAGCAACACACAAGATCCAAATCACCAAATATCAACGAAACCTATGACTACAATTAAGCAATCATGTTAAAGTGCAAGAATAACCCACAAGTTAACTACTTTACCCAAACCGGAAGACATCCGCAAGCAAAGCAAGGTTCAATTAATAACTAGCAACCTAAATCAAGCACATACATGCATCATCACAGCAAATTAATGGAATTGAATAGAAACAAACATCAATCAAATTGTCAAACGTCAAATAAGATCACAAATATCAAAAGTTTATCATTCGGTCTAGGTATTGGTATAGAATTAGCCAACCACCATAGTCAAAGCACAAGAAACTATAAAAACAAAATCTTTAACCCTAAACATGGTTTTAGACTTTAATTAAGAACAAGAATTCGAAGTAAAGAAAGAAACCGGACTGCGCAATTGATTGCAGCTTAGTGATTCCGGACCGATCACCACTTGATTTCACCTTCTCTGCCTTCGAAAATCGCCTCTCAGCCTCTCTCCAGTCGAACACAGGTGCAGAATGACGAATTAAAACCCTAAGATTGATTTTATATCGTGAAACCTCTTTTTGCGGGTTTTAGACATCCTCGCGTATCGCCTACAGGGAAGAGACTCCCAGGCGATACGCCTAGAGCTCGTTACACGACAAAATAGTCGGGTTTAACCGACTTTGGCTTTTGTTGACTGCCACCTTCTCGCGTATCGCTTATCACTCATCCAATCCCAGGTGATACGCCTGGGACTGCTTGTTCAGCACTTCTTCTTTTCTTCTATTCTTTCCAACTTTCTCTCGTGGCCTCGGGAACTCATCAAACTCCTGCAAAACTTATCAAAAGCATAAATAACAGACTCGAGGACTACATTAGACTAAAAGCAACTAAAACTAAGCAAAACCGACTCAATTTGATTCAAACATATAAAGAAAAGACCCCGGAAATGGGATGTGTTTGCAACACATCACATTCAAACTACACATACATCATATCTCATGCATAATAAGTTCTCAAAACACGTACTTGGTTACCAATCAATGTAAATACTCTACTTTAAATACGTTGCATGCATGGATCTATACAAAGCTCATAACTTTATTGCATTTTCATCACAAAAATTCATACTTTAATCATACGCATGCATGATCCTACATAGATCTATTGATTTTCAAAGCGTATGATCATCAAGATAGCACCTTTATTCATAAACATGAAGTGTGTATAGAAAAATACAATCTTTAACAAAAATGCACCAACAAGATAGTGTCTTTACCATGCTAGCACCTAGATCTAATGCAAAGGTAACATTTTTATCATGATTCATGCATTAAAATACTATCTTTATACATCAACAAGCAAAACCTAACATCAACACCATCATACATTAACTTTTATGCATAAAAATCAAATCATTTCCATTGCATATCATTGATCTACACATATCATGGCATGAAACCCTTAGATCATACTTAAATCTAACATAAAAATCGAATCTTGATGCATGCTAGTCAACCAAAATATGAAACAACACTTACCGAACAATGGAGGATGAATATGACGATGTTTTGAGCCTATATCCACTTGTTTTGATCAAAAATCTTCAAGAACATGATAAAGGATGGTGGATTAGGGTTTATAACGGGTGTTGGTGGTTTAGGGGTGAAAAAATGAGGAGAAAAGGGTTGTTATGGCTTAAATACCCGAAATTTGGATTTTCACCGACCTGATGGTCGATGCGGACCGCAGGAATGCCACTAAGAAGGGCTTACGGTACGCGAGTCTTCTCATGGCAGACTTCCCTTAGTCGGTTTCACCGTTTTCGCTCCTCTTTCTTCGCTATTCGCCGTTTTCGACTATGGTTATCTACGTTTTTCACCATTTTCATCCACTATCATATCAACCACAATCAAGCCAATACAATTGAATATAAACATGCCATATATTGAATTACGTTCAAACAACTAATTTCACATAACACGTTTCAGGCAAAATGACGTACGTATCACTTTTTTATTAATCACCAGTGTTCTGAGACTCAACTTTATGCGTGATGACTTGTGATGTGATTTAAGAATATGAGACTCATAAAAAAACCAAATTGAAACACTAGATCCATATACGTGATTTTCCGATAAACGACAAATCCTGCACCAAAATCGCGTAAAACCCGCAAATAGGGGTGATCAAAAACTGGGTAGCCCGCCCAAGACCCGAAACCCGACCCAAGGAAAACCCAAACCTGAACCCGAACCCGAACCCGAACCGTTATGCATATATTAAGATGGGGTTCGGGCCTTTAATTACCTAAAAATCGGGCCTAGGCCCGGGCTCGGGCTTTACCCGAAAATATTACAAAATACCCGACACCTGAAATCAGTTACAATTTTTCTAAAAAGTAAAGATATGATGCGTTTTATGTGTATATTTTTAGGAAATTGAATATATTTTTCAATAAAAGTAGACATATCTATATAAATAAACAATTTTTTCTACATTCAGACCATATTTATTCCTACTTTGTCTCATAAAACAATAAGTATATACAAAAATACAAACATATAACAAGGTTGGGATTTTCTTGAACCTAAATATTTTACCTTTGTTGTTTTTAGTAAAATGGCATGCATTTCTGTTTAGTTAGTGTACAAGAAAGGAATAACAAGCTTAGAATTTCTAACCTAAAATCCAAGATGTGTACTACGTGATGGTGGTTCATGCGACGGTTGTGGTGGAGATTCGAATGAAGATTTTGATGCTTCAAGTGATGGGGATCGACTTGGGGATGCATCTGAGTATTTGACGACTAGTTCAAATGATGGGGAATTGGGGATGCGTACCTTCAAATCGGGCTCGAGCTTTCATTTGAAACCGAATGCCCGAAATCTCAAAAACCCGATACCCGGTTTCAGCCCCTCGGTCCGGTCTTCGGGCCTGCTTTATACCCAATTTCAGGTTTCGGATCTGGTCGTTTTTTCCGATTCGGGTCGGGCTTTGTAATTTGATCACCCCTACCCGCAAATTGCTTTGTTTTCATTTCAAGGAACCCAATTGGTCTATAATCTTATAAATTAAATATTTCGCTTTGAAAAATGATTATGGATCATTTAAAACATATTTTTGGAGGTATAAATACCTGAAAATTCTTCTGGTACTTATTAAATCAAAAATTGAGAAAACGCGAAATTTCAAAATGGCTCGGGTTTCACAACCTGGTAAAATGCTAATGTTCACAGAGTCATGGCTATATGGATCTAGGTTATTAGAAGCGGATTGACCTAGACTATTGTCTTAGGCGTCCCACATGAGTATCTCATGTATAGTATGCCTCCTTATTTTCTATGTCCCTTAGGTGTTTCTTAGTCTTACCTATGTCGATCCTCATCTTGATTCTAACACCTAATACACACGCGTACACTAACCTCACCAGGCTTCCTAGCCTTTTCCCTAGTAATGGTGTCTTATGTGTCATTTTAGGATCTTGATATTTTTTTAATTTTAACTTCCCGCCAGAGTTAGGTTCGTAGCAATGGACATGTATTAACTGGAAAGGTGAAGACACCGGTAGCCGAGGTTTCCGTCTAGGCATGGCATTGCGCTTAATTAACATGTTAAAATAGTTTAAATTGATTAATGTTGAAAGTAATAACACTAAAGCATTACTAGACATGTTTTGGCCTAATAGGTTATAACACTCTCATCGATGCTTTCCAGGTAGGCATCCGGATCCAACGGTTGGTTTGGATTTGTATGCATGCCAGTCCTAGATAGAAGCTCAACTACTGAGGTTTTTTACTCTTCGAGTTAGTAAATACTCGTTACATCAAATGTCATCACATGGTACTTTAAATAAGGAATTTAAATAAATAGGACTATTTTGCCTATTTGGACTAATTTTATTTCGGAAAAGTATTTTACTATTAAATATATATCTCATGACAAATCAAACTTAAGTTTAAATATGAACATTCCTAAATTATATGATTAAAACTATAAATATTATAAGTTTGCAATAATTATGAAAACTATGCTAAACTTGTAGTATTTGCAAAAAGTCATAACTAAATGAAAAAGTTGCATAAGTGCAATATGTCATTAGAAATCAAATCTTATGACACATGCTTCTCATTAACGAAAAGTCCACAATAGTTTTATGTATTAAATCATTCAAGAGCGGAGGTTAATGTAAATTTTTATAATGAAAAATCAAAATAAAATGGGTTCTTCATCAAATGTTTAAACTTAATCAATGATAATCACTTTTAACACTAAAGAAACATTATGTTAGTCTCAATTCCATTTTAGAATCATCGGAATCAGTTCCATGGTTTATAATCAAGATTAGACTAAGATCCCCAATTGTATTATATGCAATAACAATTGACTTAATTTACGTTTAACTCTCCATAAATAGACAAACGACAATAGGGTTTTGAAAAGTTTTAAGAATTACGCAAAAAGAAAATACCCGAAAAGTAAAGTGATTGGAATGTCTTGAAATCGAACGGTCAACGAGCTTGCGTTGACTTCCAGAAACACGAACATAGGCTCCAATTTCAAAATTGGCATAGGATTTTTTATAAGCAAGTGTTCCAGAGATGATATATGGAGGTATTTATCGTTAGAGTGATCTTAGGGTCGAATTGAAGTCGATTGTGATAATGCAAATTGAATAAATAATGAATAAATCAAATTTGATCAAATCGATTTGAATTAGGATGTTGTCTAGGTTTATTTAGTCGTCCACATTCATTAGGGATAACATAGGGTCAAAAACCACATTTAAATTGAGCTAAAATCGAGAATTGGATAAACCAAAATCCCAAAAAAACCGACCAAAATCATGACCTGATGTGCTGATGTAGTCGTGGATCGCGACCATGTAGTAAGTACCCTTTGCGACACGTGAGGGGGGGGGGATACCATAATTTTTTTCGTCTTTTTTCAAATCGATCGAACGCAAACAAGATTAATCAAACTTATTCCTTGGTTTTGAGAATTGATTAGGAACATCATAATGTATATTTGAAATAAAAACCCGAGATTTCCAATCAATATTAACTCGAAAACCAAAATTGCACGAAATATCAAAATGGGTCGGGTTTTGACAAAACGGTTAAAATGCAAATTTTACAAAAAAAACTCTTTGAATGTTGGGTATGTAAACATTAACTCTAATTTTGTGCCTGTTAGGCTTGTTAGAGCTTCAGATCATGCTCAGACTATTGTTTCTTATGAACAAAATCTTAAATCTAGCCTAAAAGATGATTGAGCAAACTTCAAGCTCATATGGATTATTGAGATTAAGGATCTTGATGACACTAATCAATATTCTTACAATGTTGACAAGCCAACATTAAGTCCTTAGTGTTTGATAATCACAAATGAGTTATATGACAACCCTATTTCTGTGGTGAGCCTATAATTTAAGAGGTAAGAAACAAAAAGAACATGTTTTTTAAAAACTTTTAACTTTGACACCCACGACTCAAGAATTTAAACCCAAAGGAGACACTGTCTTCAAACGAAAAGAATTGTGACTGAAACTGTTTTCTGAAACTCATGAAATTTCATCATCATTACACTTTAACATTTAGTTGTCCTGAAACTTGCCATGATAAGAATTTTATACATGATATTGTTTGCTATGTTTGTGGTGAAGTTGGTTATTTTGCGTGAAAATGCTTGAGAATATATGACAAGAAACATGTTATGCATAGTGTTTCTAATTCAAACTTTGTGTGTTATTCTCAAAAGTTTGCTAAATTCCCAACAAAACCAAATTGTATTATGCTTCGTGTTAGGAAACAAAGAGAACATTAGTGCTCTTACAACACTAGGTTTTTTAAGAGTTTTGTCCAATACAGACCTAGATCAGAATGTTCAACATTAAATCAAAACTCTTTTTTCTAAAAACAAAGTCTCACAACCGAATGTTGTGAAACCAAAACCTAAAAGTCAAAGAAAAAAATTTGAAACCTAAAATGGTCTGGATAGTGAAACTACAAGTGGTGTCAAAACCACCCGTGAACGAAGCAAATGACTTCGAATATCATGAAAAGTACTATGTTGATGTGTTTGGCCAACCTAAGTCAAGAGTGACTTTGGTTCCCACATCTAACTAGAACATAATGAGCACATTTGGTATAGTTTTTTCGCCACTGGTAATCTTTGTTGCATTAGCTGCCATATAAAACAAGATACTCTAATAGTTATCCATTTGCACCCATGTTATTTTTTATTCGTTATTTCCAATGTAAGCCACGTTTGTAAGCTATTTGTGCACTGTCTAGTTGAGAAGTGTTCTATAAAGTCTTCGATCCACTGCTATTTATCCCATCCCTTCAAGAATGTGTAAGTCCTCATCATTTCTTCTAATTCCAGGAGCTCCTGCTTGCGTGCCTGATCGCGGATTCTCTTCTTCCATTTCCACCTAAACAATTACGATCTTTATTCTTTTATTCAATTTCCGATGACGGTACACTTCACTTCATTGCACTACACTCTACTCTCCATTCTTGCTGAAGCCTCTTGCCAACCTGGTTCCACGCCATTAAGAAGTTCATTGATCATGATTTGCATTTTTGTTTGAGATAAAGAAAATACCTCCTTAAGTCCGTCAAGCCTGAAGGAGTAGGAGTAATGAATAAATACAAAGAGTTTGATTGTGGAAAAAGTAAAAAGAAAATCACTACTCACAGGTTTCAAATCAAACAAGTATCAACAACAACCCTTTTTTGCTTTTCCGCCCGAGGAGAGGCTCGCGTCTTATTTAGCTAGTTGGTGAGGTAATAGCTTACCAAGACGATGATGAGTAGCTAGTCCGAGATTGGGGACTCCTCCAAAAGAACTCTTTGCCCAATTATATAGTTTTTTTCAAGACCATACATGTTAGGAAAATAATCTTTAAAGGAT
Organism: Deinandra increscens subsp. villosa; assembly: GCA_039602395.1. Classification (NCBI taxonomy): domain Eukaryota; kingdom Viridiplantae; phylum Streptophyta; class Magnoliopsida; order Asterales; family Asteraceae; genus Deinandra; species Deinandra increscens. The sequence goes on along the minus strand of JBCNJP010000020.1, from coordinate 3,623,089 downwards.
AGTAATCCACACCAATGTTTCCTTCCAAAAAGATACTTGAGAGCCATGGTTAAAACTTCACCAAATCTACCAAAAACATAGACCAAAGTTACAATAACAAGACACTAGAAGATATCATTTACTAGAATCAAATATCAAATATAAAAACTAAACGCAGATCATTGGTTCCATGTAAACACTAACCTTAACCGGTTTCTCCACAAAAAAAAAAAAAAAAACCAAGATTCATGTCAATCCTTTCTTATTTTGGGAAGAATTTCTTCTTATTTTCCTGATTTTAGAAAAACAAAGTAAATAGGGTTAGAGAAGCACCAACACAAATTCCTTTCTGTAAATTTCACAGAAACAATCCCTCACGCCAAAGACACCAGCAACAACATCGATTCCAAAACCAACACCAAACAAACAACAAAAACTCTCTCTTCTCTCTCACACACAGTGAGATAAAAATTGTTCCTCCAAACGGCGCAATCAAAGCGTCTTCCTGTGTTTTTCTCATTCTCCATCTCCCCTACACTCCACCCATACACAAACAAACAAACAAACAAACACTTCCCACTTTCCCCATCCTTCTTCACCACCTGATTCACGGACTATTTCCTCTCAATCTTCATCACACGCACCAATTTTGACATCCAACGCCTCAAAACAACAGAGCCGCCGAATTAGGGTTTTTTCGGGTGTTCGTTTGATTCAACGGTTGAGGGTTAGTTTAATTCTGGTTATATCTTCGCAAATATCACGAATTCACACCACCTGTTTCTCGATTATTATTATTATTATTATTCACGGTATCGTATCGGACGGACAGAAGTTAGGGTTTCGATTTGTTTCGCCTGTCTGTTTGTTGTGACGGTTTGGATTTTAGGGTTATGAATATATTTTGTGTTTCTGGATGATATAAGACGGTTTTATTGTTCTGTGGTTGTGCTGATTGAACTTATTTATAAGATGAGGGTCTTGTAAATTCGTTCAGTCTTGAGATATGGATGCATTTTGAACACTAGGAACGGTTGTTGATCTCTGTTCTTGATTGAAATCGAAATCGAAAATCGAAATCGAAATCTCGGTAGATGGGGATGATGAGTCCTGCCTAACTTTGTACCTGATCTTTCTTGGATTCCTTATCTGATAATAGTGGTGGTGTTGAAAACAGTTAGAAACGGTTAGAAACTTAGGGTCAGATTGGAAGCTTTTGTTGTCTCACATGCGATTTCGTAGCTGAATTCCTTAACTGGATGGAACACGCATAAATTTTGTTCGAGGGAAAGGAAAAAGGGACGGAAGTATAATATTCAGATGCACATTTGTCCTTTTTTATTCTGTTCTTATGATGTTCAGCATTAGCTATGGAAAGAAGTGAGCCAACATTTGTACCCGAATGGTTAAAGAGCAATGGAAGTTTAAGCACCACATCCCACCATCAAAGTCCGTCATCTCCGTTGCATTCTGGTAAATCCTGTTATCTGTTATTTAGTTTTTTCTTACAGTTTGGTTATGAACTTATGAATAAATCTGACGGTATTCTTTTCTTAGATGAACAAGTTGTATCAAAGACCACGAGAAATAAGTCACATGTTAACATAAGCGATAATGATTTAGGGCGCCCTTCTATTTCAGAAAGGACAACTTCTTCATACTTCAGACGCGCTTCTAGTAGTAACGGTTCATCTCATTTAAGGTCTTACAGTAGTTTTGGTCGGTATTCTGATAAAGAAAAATTAGAACCTAGGCATCGTGATTATTCTGATCCGTTGGGAAATATTTTACCAAGTAGGTTTGAGAAAGAAGGGCTGAGACGTTCACACTCAAGTGTATCTGCAAAGCGCGGTGAATCATTGTCCAGGAAAGTTGCACCTGACTCGACCAGTTCTAACAAAACTGTCCATAGCCACAGCAATGGTGGTGCTCTACGGTCTGGTGGAGGCATTAGCGGTGTAAAGATTGCGTTTGAGAGGGATTTTCCATCTCTTGGAGCTGAAGAAAAACAAACGGATTCTGAGATTGGAAGAATCCCGTCTCCTGGTTTGAGTAGCGCCATTCAGAGCCTACCAATCGGTAACTCAGCTGGGATTGGCGGGGATGGGTGGACCTCAGCACTGGCCGAGGTGCCTGTGATAGTAGGGAGTAATGGAAGCAACACTTCTGTTGTACAATCAACATCACTTTCTGCAACTACAAGCATGGGAACTGGTAGAAACATGGCTGAAACTTTGGCACAGGGTCCTCCTCGGTCTCAGACTGCTCCCCAGGTAACTTAAGCATCCCTCAAACTTAAGTAATTATGAGAATTGATTTGGGTTATGTTTTGCCAGTTTTGGCTTCAAGGGATAAAATTATAAAAAAAAATTGTTTAAAAGGAAATGGATCACGTGGCTCGAACGGATAGAAAGTCGCCTCAAGTATTGTTTTGATGCATAAACCCATTTAAATCATTTTTATTTAAAATTTTGAAATAATATAAGTTTGTTTAATACTTTAATTATGTTTAACACTAATTATTTATGAAAAGATTTGGATTAAAACCTTGTTGGTAAGATCAGAGATAGATATATAGAAATAAGGATTGCCGAATGCTTTGTATTATTAAGTAAACAATCGTAGTCGAATGATTACAAGCTAGAAAAGAAAGATTACAAAGAAATTTCGGCTAATGGTGTAGAAACTAACTACTACTGCTGCTACTTTAAATAGTAAAAGAAAATAACAGATTCTAACTGATAATCAGGGATCTCCCTGATTACTAGGTGACTTATTCCTCTAGCCGTTAACCCACTAACCCATGTGCATAATTGCACATGGAATTCTTCACGTGTCTAAATGTCTCATCAGTCAACATTCTCCCCCTGATGAGAACATTCCTTCACTCCAATCAGCTCATTCATTTCTGCAAATTTCCTTCTTGGCAATGGCTTTGTCAAAGTATCAGCCTTCTGTATCTTGCCGTCCACATGTTCAACAGCTATTAATCCTTCCTCCACACATTCTCTGATGTAGTGATGTTTGGTAATTATGTGCTTACTCTTCTTGTGAAATGCTGGATTCTTAGCTAAGCCAATTGCTCCCCTGTTGTCAACTCTTAGCACCACAACCTTAGGCTCTTCTTCCATGATTTCACTTAGCAAATTTCTCAACCATATTGCCTGTCTTGCTGCTGCAGAAGCTGCCATATATTCTGATTCACAGGAGGATAAAGCCACAGTTTGTTGCTTCTCAGTTGACCAAGTTATCAACTTGTCTGACAGATAGAATAATGCACCATTTGTTCCTTTCCCATCTTCAGGATCACTAGCATAGGTGCTATCACAGTAACCTATCAGCTTGTCATCTCCCCCTGCACCATATTCAATTCCATAGTCAACTGTACCCTTCACATACCTCAGTATTTGTTTCACTGCAGCAAGATGAGCATCTCTGGGAGCTTGCATAAACCTGCTCACTATCCCAACAGAGAGACACAAATCTGGTCTAGTGTGTACCAGATATCTTAAGCTTCCAATCAACTGTCTATACTTGGTTGCTTCTACAAACTTGCTTCCACTTTCACTTGTTAGGACCAACCTATGCTCCATTGGATAGCTGCATGGGTTGCATTCTTCCATTCCTCCCAGGCTGAGAATCTTCTTAGCATAAGCAGATTGCTTCAAGCTAATTGTTCCCTTCTTTTGCATAACTTCAATTCCCAAGTAATAAGTGAGCAACCCAAGATCATTCATTTCAAAATTGATCTTCATCTTCTCCTTGAAGGCTGTTACATCTTTCTCCCTTGTTCCTGTAACCAAAATGTCATCAACATATATGCCAAGAATTAGTATGAACCCTGATTTCTTGATTCTGTAAATCCCAGGTTCATGTACACATTTCTTGAATCCCATATTCTTGAGAGCTGCATCCAATCTAGCATTCCAAGCTCTTGGTGCTTGCTTTAGCCCATACAAAGCCTTATGCAACCTACAAACATAGTTCTCCTTTCCTTTTGCCTTGAACCCATCTGGTTGCATAACATAGACTTCCTCCTGTAACTTACCATGCAGGAATGCACACTTTACATCCAAGTGATGCACAAGCCATCCTTTAGAAGCTGCCAGAGCTATTATGAGTCTGATGGATTCAATTCTTGCCACTGGTGCAAAGGTATCTTCATAATCTATACCTTCAACTTGCACATACCCTTTTGCCACCAACCTAGCTTTGTGCTTGGTCACATTTCCACTTGCATCTCTCTTTACCTTGAAAACCCACTTCAACCCAATTGCCTTTTTGTTTGGAGGCAACTTAGTTAAAGTCCAGGTCTTGTTCTTCTCAATGGATGCAAGCTCAGCTTCCATTGCTTCTCTCCAACTGTCTTGAGAGATTGCTTCATTGTAGGTTAATGGTTCTTCATCCATCAGCAGCAACTCTCCATCTCTGATGTCTTCTACATTCACCCCTTGAGCTCTTTCTTGAACTGAACTCATACTTCTGAAGCCTTTCACTGGTGATTCTTCATCTGCAGCAACTGTTGAGTGGTTTCTGTTTGCTTCTAGTTCCTCTTCAGAGAAGATAGTCTTGTATGACTGTGAACTACCTTCTCCAAAAGGAGTTGGAACAGCAAATGGGAGTGTGTGATCATCACCATATTCCTCTGATTCTTCACTGTTCTGATCAGTTTGAATGTGAGTCCAAACTGTTCCTGTTGCTTCTTTGTCTTCAGTCACATCCCAGTCCCATCTCTTCTGTTCATTGAACTCAACATCTCTGGATACTACCACTCTTCCAGTATTGGGATTGTAAAGTCTGTAAGCTTTACTTCCAGGTTCCTTCCCCAAATGCACCAGCACTTCACTTCTATCTTCAAGTTTGGCCACATAGCCTGTTCTTTTTGCATAGGCTAAGCAGCCAAACACCTTCAAATACTTTAAGTTTGGCTTTACTTTCTTCAAGGCTTCATAGGGTGTTGCATTCTTCACAGCTTTGGTAGGGATTCTATTCAGCAAGTAAACTGCATGCCTCACAGCTTCTCCCCACAACTCATCAGGAACTTTCATAGTCTTCAAGAGAGACCTTGCCATCTCCATTACACTTCTATTCTTCCTCTCTACCACACCATTATGTTGTGGTGTGTAAGGGGCTGTAGTTTGCCTCTTAATCCCTGCTTCTTTACAAAACTTCATAAAATCATTAGCCATAAATTCCCCACCCCTATCTGTTCTCATTATTCTTATTACAAATTTTTCTTTCTCAACTTTCTTCTTAAAGTTCTTAAAGTTATAAAAGGCTTCATCTTTTGATTGTAGAGGATACATCCACATGTATCTACTATAATCATCAACTATGAGCATAAAATAACTTTTACCTCCCTTTGTCTTTGGAGATATTGGACCACACAGATCCACATGAATGAGTTCCAGAGGTTCTTTAGCTCTCCAAGTTGCTTCATTTGGGAATGGCTTCCTGACTTGTTTTGCCACTATGCAGCCTTCACACATCTGTTTTGAATGACTCAGCCTTGGCATTCCATCAACCAAACCTTTGCTTGACATCTGATTCAGCACCTGAAAATTAGCATGCCCAAGCCTTGCATGCCATATCCAAGGCTCTTCCTCCAAACAGGCTTTCAAACAGATTGGTTGTGCATAATTTATCTTTACTTTATACAACCTGTTAGTTGATCTCTGTACCTTCATAACTAACTGGTTTAGTTCATCATACACTTTTAAGAATTCATCCTTAATCCACATACTATAGCCCTTTTCTGACATTTGTCCAAGGCTTAGTATGTTGCTTTTCAATGCAGGAATATAGTAAACATCATCTATCATCAATTGATCACTATTCTTGCATTGAATTAAAAGTGTACCTTTTCCTTTGATTTGCACCTTTGACCCATCTCCAAATTTGACAGAACCATTCACTGATCTGTTCAAATTAGCAAAAGCAGCAAGGTTTCCTGTCATGTGGTTGCTTGCTCCATTGTCCAAGTACCACATTCCATTGTTATTACCATCTTCATACTTTTCTGGATGCACCTTTTCTTCATTCAGCAACACTGCTGATTCTTCTTCTTCATCTCCACAAACACATAGAATTAATGTAGGCTCATCTTCTCTGTCTCTTGTTAAATTGGCCTCCTGATCTGTTTTCTTCTCACTCTTGCATTCTGATGCATAATGCCCAAAGTTTTGGCAATTATAGCATTTTATGTGTCTTTTATCTTTTCCTTTCCAACCTGTGTTTTCTTGTGGAGAGCCACCAGATCCTCTGCCTCCTCTACCTCTATATGAACCTCTTCCTCTTGAACCTGATCTTCCCCCTCTTTCATTGGCCGAGACTTTCCCTTTGTTTGGTGTTGATCCCTGGAAATTCTTACCTTTCCCTGTGTTCTCAACTTTGCTATAGAGGAGAGATGACTCACTGCTGGAACCTCCTTTCCTGAGTTTCAGTCTATCCTCATAGGCTTTCAACCTGCCTATAGCTTCCTCAAAGGGCATCTTGTCAGTATCTGAGTACTGCTCCATTGAAGCTACTAAATGAATGAATTTATCAGTCACTGTATCCAGCAACTTCCTCACCAGATCTGCATCTTCAAGCACAGCTCCCACTGAGTTGTACTTTGATATCATTCCAGATAGCTTCCCTGCATACTCATCAATTGTCTCCTCTTCCTTCATACTCAGTGATTCAAACTCCACCTTCAGAGTATGTAACCTTGCCTTCTGCACCCTCTCAGCTCCTACAAATCTCGTCTTCAATGCTTCCCACACATCCTTTGCAGTCTTCTTCTTTGAAACTTGCAAGAGGATAGCTTCTGGGATTGCTTGGAAGATGTAAGCCCTCGCCTGCTTACTCTTCTTCTCTTCAATGGCTGCACCTGTCTCAGGTTCCACAGCCTCCCACAAACCTTGAGCATCAAGCACAGCCTCCATCTTGATAGCCCAGGTTGTGTAATTTTCAATTGTCAACACAGGACATTGAAAAGAAAACGGATTGTCTTTCTGCTGATGAGTGACTACAGACATGGTGTTGAATCTTGGATACTTTGGCATAAACCAGGGGTTTTGGATCTGATTACAAGCTCTGATACCAAATGTTGGTAAGATCAGAGATAGATATATAGAAATAAGGATTGCCGAATGCTTTGTATTATTAAGTAAACAATCGTAGTCGAATGATTACAAGCTAGAAAAGAAAGATTACAAAGAAATTTCGGCTAATGGTGTAGAAACTAACTACTACTGCTGCTACTTTAAATAGTAAAAGAAAATAACAGATTCTAACTGATAATCAGGGATCTCCCTGATTACTAGGTGACTTATTCCTCTAGCCGTTAACCCACTAACCCATGTGCATAATTGCACATGGAATTCTTCACGTGTCTAAATGTCTCATCAGTCAACAAACCTGTTTCAAGTCACCTGTCTACTACTTCTACCAAATGTTATCCATCTGCCCTGTGATCATACCCGACCGACCTACTTTGCCACTCTATACTTAGAAATTATGATGTACTTAGTGTTTATTTATGTTCATGTAGTTGTCTGCTGGAACTCAAAGGCTTGAAGAGCTTGCAGTCAAGCAATCCAGGCAGTTGATTCCCATGACTCCTTCAATGCCTAAAGCCTTGGTAAGAGTGTTTTTGAACCCACTCATTATTTTTGTCAAACCCATTATATATATTTAGTTTTCAAATATAATATATGCTGTCTTTTTACATTGTACATTCTGGTTTCATGACTTCCAACACTTCTTGCCTTCTTGGTGCATAAATATATTAGCTATTAGTCTCCTCGATCTCCCCTAATTTTTATTATGTTTTTTTATTCATTAGTCTTCATACATCCAAGCTTCTTGTTATCTGTTTGTAGGGTAAGGCATTATGAATTTATGATGTCCTTTGAATCTCTGATCTTATTTTGTTATGAGCTTAGATATCATGATATTTTTTGTTTGTTTTGTCTATCTTATATGATAACATGGTTGTGCAGTATGCACGTATAGGAAACAAAAATATAAGTATAGAACACTTTAAGGTGTCGAATTCTATAAACATTTGATGCAACGATACCATGAGTCCATATGAAAACTAAGAACTATAAACTCAATTGCATAGTTGTGGTTGAAACTTGTATACTGTTATTGGTTGATATTCGTATGATTTATGTGGATTGTCACAACACACTTCTGTTCATATTGTCACTACTGTCAGATGAAGGTAATTGTTATATATTAATACGGTGAAGTGTAAGATATATTATCTTTTTATATAGTAGTTTTTGGTGGGTGTCCTGTTCTTTATATTTGGAAACTTGAGAGGTAGTAGGAAGCATACAATAAATAAATAAAAAAACCATATATATTTGGTTTCTTGAAACTAAGAGAAGCTACATCTGTTTGTTGTTGGATGCTTAGTAACTTTGTAGCAACAGAAAAAAATGTTATATTACATAGATTAAGGTAGTTCAAAATACAATAGTAGGCTGTTTGACAAACGGACACATTCTTGTGCATTGATATTATGTCTAACGTATTAATTTTTAAACTTTATTAGGCGTTGAGTGATAAGCCCAAGACAAAGGCTTCACAGTTACAACTTCAGAGCTCTCACCATGTCAACAACGCACACTCCCCTCGACCGGTTTCTACAAAGTTGGACTCTGTAAAGACTTCTGTGGGAAAACTTCATGTGCTTAAACCATCACGTGAAAGGAATGGTGTGACACCAACTGCAAAGGACAACTTGAGTCCACCAGGTGGTGGGAAAGTACCAATTAGCCCTCTTGGTGTACCCTCTGCTGTTGGTCCCGCTCCTCCGGTGAGAAACAATCCAGCTGCTTCTGTTGCAGAACGCAAGCCTGGTGTAGTTACGCTGGAGAAGAGACCCTCATCTCAAGCTCAGAGCCGAAATGACTTCTTTAACCTCATGAGGAAGAAATCTATGACCCCAGTTACACCTGATACCGGTTCAACAGTCTCGGCTAGTGACAAGCCTGATGAAGCTGAGACCTCTACTGTAACTGAAGGTGATTCTGAACAGTCTAGTGAGAATAAAGCCTGCAATGGAGATGCTGATGTGGCAACTGAGAGATCTATTACTACTAACGATAATGGGAAAAGCAATTCGAATTCGGATGGTATTCTCTACTCGGAGGAAGAAGAAGCTAGATTTCTACGTTCACTGGGATGGGATGAAACTGCCGAAGAGGAGGAAGGTCTCACGGAAGAGGAGATAAGTTCTTTTTACAGAGATGTAAGTAAGGTAAAACGAAATCTGTGAAAACTGAAAACCAACTTTTAAAATGCATGGATCTTTGATCTTTTTGTATGCAAGACGGTTCTTTTATTAGCAGTAGAGATGGCAATTTTAAACCATTTATGTTCTATCCCTAACGGGTCAATTGGTCGAGCTATGCAAGGTGTAACTAAAAAAGTAAATGAGTCAAATGGATTGAATCATCCAAAGTGTATTCAAAGGCGGAACAAAATCCTAAATTACTTTATTTAAGAGAAGTAGATTTGTTTTGATAATAGTACAGTTTTTGTAGGCATATATCACAAATTATCTATAAATAAAAAAACGAACTGTAAAGTGTCTGATTCATACCAACCCCACCTGGCCCATTATAACCTTTATCATTAAATTATGAGTTTTGGCTGGTGGCACAATCAGTTTGACCTGGCCATTTGACCACCTCTAATAAGTATCATCTAGTTATGTGACGAATTGGAGGTGGTAATTTTAACCCATTTACTTATAAAGGGGTATTTTGGGCTGTTTATTTGTTTCATTTTTTTTTCTCAAACGGGTCGCAGATGGAAGTTGTTCAGAGTCTATCTACAATTTAAAAACCTTCTAAAGCATTGTTCACAAAGATTTAGATTATTATAGTTTGTAATATTGATCTTGTAATCATATAACAAGTTTCAACCTGGACTTTTGTCAAGCAGTCCATCTTGACACCTCTAATGACACTTTATTGATCTCGAATTCTGAACGAGTTTCTTGTTTTTGTGTGTGTGTGCAGTACCTGAACCTGCATGCAGCCTCCAAGATCTTTAAAGGGACTCAACCAAAGTTACTGATGACACAGATGGGAAAGAATGGTGATATTTCGCCAGACTCGAAGATGGAATCATGAATTTTACTGGAAGAAAAGGAAAAAAGGGTCTTGTTTTTTGGTTACTTTTTCTCTTGATATGGGGATGGAAGTTTTGAGTCAGAGGGAGGGGAGAATAAGTAGTACATATACTGGTTGAATAGTGTTTGTTTAAGCTGTCTGTCCTACCCCCTCTTGAAGTGTGGGATTTTTCTGGCAGAGAAAATAGGAAATAGGTGCTCAAGAAAATTTGCTTCCAAATGTGCATGGAAATCTGGCTTCTTGTTGGTTTTGCTTCTTTTTATTTTTACTTGACAAGGGCTCAAATTGAACAAAAATAGCTTGTGGTTTATTATTTATTATTATTATGAAAGGAAAGAAAATCAAGAAATTTACTTTTTGTTATGTAAAGCGGCTTTTGTTGTGTTTTTTTTTTTTTTAGCTCGAGCCTAACAACTAACAAGGCTCGTGCTAAGCTAAGCATCATCTAAAACTCGAGCTTGACCTTATGAGGGTTATGAAGATTGCTAAATATTTTTACAACTAAATGGTACGAGCATAATATTTAAAGACCTTAAAAGATAAATAAGTGTAAATGTGAGACTGCTAGTTGCCAATGTTAAAAGACGGATTATTATTTTTTAATAGGCAAAACATGAGATTATTTAAATTCAATTTTCTAAATTTTTTTTAAGTCATATTCCTTATCCTTAAAAATGACTCATATATGTGGAATGGAATGAATTGTTATATTTAACAACTAGTTTTTTATCCCGTGTGTTACACGGGTTAATTCAAAATTTTGTGGTGATGTCAAGATTTTTTTTTTATTAATTAAACTATGACCAAACTTTTTGTTCATTATATAGTATAGAGTATAGATAGATATAGATAGATGTAACTTAATAAACTATATTATATATTAAATTAAGTAATTAAATAATTGGTTATTAAATAATTGGTTATTAAATAATTTAGAAGACAATAAATTAAGTATATTATATTTTATGATTTAAATATAAAGATACTAATGTAGGAAATGATACTTCTTATACTTTTTCTTTAAAATTTTAAAGATAACGTGTAATATAAAGAAATTAATATGAATGCTCTTAATGTTTGTTCCATTTGTAATGGTAGTTGTGTTTGTGGCGTTTTTAAAGCCCTTGTAATACCCAAGTTAAATTCTAGTTTTTGTAATTTGGTAATCGTAATAGTCTAACAAGAAGATTACAAGATAAAGGCGAGACATAACACGATGACTCAAAGATAAGATGGAGATTTTGAAACAAATGAGAGTGAATCAACACAAGACCAAACTTGTGGTTGATTGTCCTTTTTTAATCCATTACATAATGCCTCTAAGTCAAACGGACACTTTAGACCTTGATTGACCATTATATATTTTGTTGTTTTTATTTATCTTATGTGGTTGTGTGACAGTTTAGGATAAATTATTCAGACAATTAAAACGTGCTTTAAATAGTCTAAAACAAGTTCGACACGATCTAAAACGACAAAATATTAAAAACTGGTTATTATGAAATGTTTGAGTTAAAGAGTCAAGTACCTACAAACCGTGTATTGGATAAAAGTAAATGATAATTTATTTCAAAGCCCTAAGCATTTAATAAACAGTTTATTAATAGATTAAAATCAGTTTGTGATTATCGACACACTTCTTCTTAATCCTAATAAAGCAATAGAATTTGTGTCACATGTCTCATTTAAAAAGGTTTCATATCTTCCGTCACATGTCAAGCTCACATTGAATTACCAAATTAGTAAACCATCAATTAAGATTAATTACCAATTTTTTCTAAGCTAAAATTTTATTTTAAAATTTTGATAAAATTAATGTAGATTTGATTAATTACTCAATAATTTTAGTCTTTTGTGGAAAGTAACAACTTATCAAACATAATAAGTTTCTTAAATGTATTAAAGTATTATTTTATACATTATAAAAATTTTATATCAATCATAATTTTAAAATTTCTTGATCATTGTATTTATCTTATATTATAAATCTATATTAAGCCCGTATAGTACACGTGTTACTAACCTAGTATTAGTATATGATATTAAAATTAAGTGTCTTGATAAACAAAACCATTTATTAATAACAAACAATTTAATAAAGAGGTTATTCACGGTATCCTTCTCGTGATGTGCTGGTGCATATGAAAGGAAAGGAACGATTGCCGGTTTAACGATGCAACCCCATCCGTGTTTAGGGTCCTTAAAGAAACAAAACTGTGATGTGGGATTTGGTTTGACGGTAGGAGCCGTAGAAGAATTGACTTGGTCAATTTGTGTATAATGTAATATTTTTGTTTTTTTCTGGTGTAACCCCCAGCGCCTTGCCGGGTGGCTTTCTTCTTGGTGATAATAAAATGCTGTTAAAAAAAAAAAATAACAAACAATTTAAAATATGGATTTTAAACTTATGTGACATTGGCATGCAATTAATGCACATAATATGTTTTTTACCCTATAATCATTAAACATCAAGGGTGTGTTTAGTATGAGGTAATAGAAAGAACTAGAGAATTGAATGGACGAGGTAATAGAAGGAACTAGGGAGTTGAATGGATTAGGTGATAGAATGGTCTTAAGAATGAAATGGATCATTATCATTCCATATTTTTATTATCATGTTTGGTTACTATATGAGAATGAAATAAACCATTACTTCGTGTTATTTTATAGTTAGTAAAAAGCAAGATAATTGAATACAATTTTACCAACGTTTCAATTTAAAATTAATATATTTAATTTATATTAAAATTCTAATTTTTATTTTTAATTTTAACTTTTCTTAATTTATTTTTTATTAAATATTTTCATTGTTATGTTTTAATTTTATTATTTTATTTTTATTTTCATTACTATTTTTATTTATTGTATTATACTTTTATTTTATATTATTTTATTATTATTTTATTATTATTTTACATTTTTTTTATATTTTTATTTTTTCATTTTATATATTTGTTCGTATATTTTTTACTTTTTATTCTTCATTTTTCTTATACAATTCCAAGAAAAAAATCAAACCGGATAAAATTTTCATTCCATTCCTAGAATGAATCGAAAAAAAAACATTTTCCCCCTAAAGAAAGCAAATCTTTAAAAATGGAAGGAATTGTATTTCTTATGTAATGGTCCATTTCATTCCAATGTGCTACCAAACATGTCATTTTTTACCATTCCGATGTAATTATCCATTTCATTTCTACATACCAAACACTACCTAAATTATATATCTATTTCAATCCATTTGTCTATCACCTTAATTTGGGACACTTAAACCTATATCCTCAAACCTTTAAGTGTATGTGCTTCAGCTTTACACTTAGGCCTACGGTTGTTGGGACAGGGGGTGATCATGATATCGAGTCTTGGGCCGGGAGTCACACGCCGCTGAAATAAGAATGACTAATCGCTCACAGTCCATACGAGACTAGAGGTGTACATTTCATTATTTTTTATTAGGGTATAACCCGACCAATTATTGATCAACAAAGTCAAACCTGGTTTGAAGCATTCGGCTTCTAATTGTGACGTTTTAAGGTACTAGATTCGATACTTGGAACATTTGGCTTCTAATTGTAACGTTTTTACACAACTTTTTTAATTTTCGTTTTTTACGTAGCGCTTCACATTTTTTGTATTTAAGTTTCTTTACGCCGCACTCTAGTAATGCAATTGTTTTTTTTTGTACCGTATTATCCCCATGACAACGCACTGGGTGCGAAATTTAGTTTTTATTAATTCGATAAACAATTAAAAAACTATTAAACTGATAAACAATAATATTTTTTTTAACTCTTGATGAAATTAACCGTTAATACGTTAACATCTATGAGCCCAGACATATGGTCACCATCGTTACGACATATTCAAGCACGATGAGTGTCGTAATTTGTGAACCTAAACCTAAAACAACATAACCACGAACTCCTTTACGCTCACAGTTCATACGACATTAGAGGTGTACATTTAAGTATTTTTTGTTAGGGATAACTAGACCGGTTATTGATCTAACAAAGTCAAACCCAGTTTGAAACAAAAACCATTTCGGATAATAACCGGTTTGTGTAACACTAAAATCTAAATCTGTAAACCGATTACCTTAATAACTGAACCAGTTAACCGAGAAAAATGCGTTCAATAACCAATATTTTTTAAAATCAAGTTAAAGTTTAAAGAACATGTTATCTTTAACCTGTCCATGGTTTAAAGTATCAACATGGTTCCTAACCGACGATTTACATAGGTCTATAACCGTCTAGAGGTGTACATAGGTCTATAATCGTCTAAGGATGACTAATCGCTCACAGTCCATACGAGACTAGAGGTGTACATTTCATTATTTTTTGGTTAGGGTATAACCTGACTAGTTATTGATCAACAAAGTCAAAGGCTTCTAATTGTGACATTTTAAGGTACTAGCTTCGATACTTGGAGCCTTTGCTTCTAATTGTAATGTTTCTACATGGTTTTTTTAATTTCCGTTTTTACGTAGCGTTTTTTTTTTGTATTTTAGTTTTATTTACGTCGCACTTTAGTAATGCAATTGTTTTGTGTACCGTATTATCCCCACGACAACATACTTGTTGTAAAATCTAGTTTTTATTAATTTAGTAAACAATTAAAAAACTATTAAACTGATAAACAAGTATAAATTTATTTTGAACTCTTACGGGGATCCATCGGGATGAGGCGGGGATCGACGGTGGCGGTTACGGGCGTCGGAGATCCGGTCGGCGACGGCTTGGGAGCCGGCTAGGGTTCACGACGGCGGGAATGAGAGAGAGAATTAGGGTTGAGATTTCAGAGACTTATCCTGTAATTCACTCTCCTCCCTATTTTATTATTAAAATCGCGGACCGGGGACCTACGTGGACTAGGCCCGGTCGCGATCCTATCCACCAAACTAATCAGTATGTTAATCCGGTAACAACTGATTAGCCCATTTAATTAAATTGTGAGCGTTTTAGGGCGAAATCATTTTGTCGTTTAATTAAATAAAGAGTAAATTACAATTTACGTCCTTTGGGAAGTATGCAAATTTCACTTTTCGTCCTTAAACTAAAGAAATAACAGAAAACGTCCTTTATAAATATGGTTTGTTTCAAATCATGTCCTTTCGTCTAACGGACATTAAATTTGTCCGTTAAACCAGGTCATGTGCAAGACACATGAGGGCAATGTGGTCATTTATTCTTTTAATATAGAGCAAATTACATTTTACATCCTTTAAGAATTACAAAAATTTCAATTTACGTCCTTAAACTAAGGAAATAACAAAAAGGTCCTTTAAGTTTATACTTTGTTACACCTTACATCATTTTCTCTAACAAACATTAATTTTTTCTGTTAACCTATGTCAATTGCATTGCACATGAGGATATAATTGTCTTTTTTATATTATAGGGCCATTTTGTAAATAAATAGAAGTATAAAACTTATATGAATATAATTCTTTTTATAAAATAAATGAAAAATCTGATCAGACCAAGCGTCAATATCTCCAGTCTCCATCACATTTTAATTCCTCCATGGCACCGCTGCTTCTCCACCAAACCCTTTGTCGCCGCCCCGGCTCCACCTCTGACCATCGTCGCACCACACATCTACCTCCATCGTAATACATCATGTCACCATCCATCCTACACCCGACCAATAAAAACCTATTCGTTCATGAAGATCAAACTCCCTCAGCAACAAGTCAGAAATACATATCCCACAAAGCATTTACGATGCAGGAATTACGATGGATGGTGATAGGAGGTATTACGATGGAGTTGGATGTGTGGTGTGGCGATGATCGGAAGTGGAGGTGGGGCGGTGACAGAGGGTTTGGTGGAGAAGCAGCGGTGCCATGAAGGAATTAGAATGTGGTGGACATTGGAGATATTGAAGTTTGGTCTGATGGATTTTTTATTTATATTTTTATTTATTTTATAAATAAAATTATATTCATATAAGTTTTATATTTTTATTTATTTACAAAATGACCCGTACAATATAAAAAGACAATTATGTCCTCGTGTGCAAAGGACCTGATATAGCTTAACAGAAAAAATTAACGTTTCTTAAAAGAAATGATGTAAGCTGTAACAAACTATAAACTTAAAGGACTTTTTTTGTTATTTCTTTAAGTTAAGGATGGAAATTGAAATTTAGGTAATTCCTAAAGGACGTAAAATGTAATTTGTTCTATATTAAAAGAATAAAATGACCATGTTGCCCTCATGTGCCTTGCACGTGACCTGGTCTAACGGAAAAAATTAACATCTGTTAGACGAAAGGACGTGATTTGAAACAAACCATAAATATAAATGACGTTTTCTGCTATTTCTTTAGTTTAAGGATGAAAATTGAAATTTACATACTTCTTAAAGGACGTAAATTGTAATTTACTCTTAAATAAATAAACAAATATTTATTTAATTAATTAAATCGTTCGTTTAATACTAATTAACGGGTAATTAGATTTTAAGTCCGTTGCGGGTATAACTCTTACGGGTCAATATCGGGTCAGGTACGTTAATTTGTCGGGTCAGGACACCATATTCCAACAACAACATCATTAGAGGTGTACATTTCAGTATTTTTTGTTAGGGTATAACCAAACCGGTTATTGATCAACAAAGTCAAACCCGGTTTGAAAAAAAAAACTGTTCAGATAATAATCAGTTTATGTAACACTAAAACCTAAATCTGTAAACCGACTAGCTTAATAGCCGAACCAATTAACCAAAAAAACCCTTTAATAACCGGCATTTTTTAAAATTGCTTTTAAATACTTCAAAAACATGTCATCTTTAACCGGTTCATGGTTTAAAATATCAACCCGGTTCCTAACCGACGATTTACATAGGTCTATAACCGTCTCTCCGATAAACAGTTTATATAGCGGTTAACCAGTTTTCAACTGATTTAAAAACCGGTTCGGATTGTAAAACCGAAACTTTAGGAACGATAATATGGACTTATTAGATCAGGCCCAATAACTTCTTCCTCGTCAGGCTGGAAGGATTGATGTGGCCCACACTCTCACCTTCGATTCCTTCCCTGTGAGTTTTATCAAAAACCACATCCCCCATCCTCACTGATTCAAGAATTCTCGATCTACAATCATTATTGTCTTCATCACTTCAATCAATATGTCTAAGGTAAACTTATCAATCCAACCTATGATTTACTTTGGTTGCTTTTGGAATGTGATTGTGACCGATTTATCCTAAATTCCCAATTCTCTCCGTTCGATTCGCTGCAATTCGTGAAGGTTTAGTGTAATTTCAGTAATTAGGGTTTATAAATTGAACAATCACGAACCTTGATCTGTGAGAACTGGAAACTGACTTTTCTTTAGGGTTTAGTTTTGTTGATGATTGGTTGTTGTGATTTTTTTTGTTAGGTGAATGAGAAGGATGCAGCTGTCAAACCTCAGAACTCTGCTGGTATGTGTTTGTTTATGATGTTGTGTTTAGTAGTTACTTAGTGGTGAAGATGATTTATATGAATAAATATTTTGATAAGAGAAGATTGATTGATGGTTATGTTAGTTATTTTATTTAAATTAGTTTTGTTTCATGAAATTGTATGTTTCCATAAGCATTTATACTAGATTAAGCTTATAAATTCTGCTAAATTATGGTGGAAGAGCTCTCATGAAGTTTTGAAGCTTGAGTATTCTATATATAGCATATTTGTCTGTACTGGCAGAATAAGCGATCTCACACGAATACTCTTATCTGATAACGCGTCTTACAGGAACCCAAATAAGTTGGTATAGTTTTTACACGATGAATATGAAACGACAATCTGAGGACACTCTCTAATCCTTGTACTAGGAATCAGAGGACATATAGCCATTCATAACTCTTGATGAATCTTGATTGGATTTTGATCAAGGGTGAAATCTTTAAGTATTCAGAATGCTTATGGTGATGAACAAATGGTTGCACAGTGGTCTTAACTCATAATCATAGAACATTTTAAGAGCTTAGATGAATGTATGGTGAAGTGTATACGGTGGTGAGTAAGGTGTATATGACGGGTCTCCTTTAATATCTTCTTTCATCTCCTTGGATACGTAAATCCAACTACCCAAGAGAGTTTGTGTAAAGGTTGAAGATACGAGTCACATCATAGAGAGAGAAGGATGCTGAGTTTATTGAAATGCAAAAGCAGAATCCTTCCAAGCTCATCTTCACACCTAACCTTTACACCATATCGGTTAGACTATCGTTTAACTATAAACTATTGGACCCGAGCCAAATTCAATTCAGTCATGAGTTTCTTACTATGATCAAGGTCACTGGTTAATATCTCAACTCTGTGTTTTTTCTTGATATATCTTAAGTTGAAACCCTATCTCAATCAGTTTGGGTTCCTTTACTAGCCAATGGCCCCTTCCCACATCTCTTCCAAAGATGGAGAACTGGATTCAAAGGTTCCTGTTGGTCCTAGCTTTGTTGACTTGTTTATCTAAGTATTTAGAACAAAGTAGTCATTCAAACTTATAAGTTCTTAATAACACAAGTGTAGATGATTTTAGATTTGGAAGTATTTCTTGATGTGGTTGGATTTGAAGCTTCTTCTTGTTCATTGGTTCTTCTTGTACTGTTTTAGTTCACTCTTTCGTGTTCTTATTTTTCTGAGTTTGAAGGTGTACTTTCGTCCTTGGTTTGGTGTTTACGCCAATGGAAGTTCCCTCTTGAAAGAGGAATTCGATCTCATATACTATAAAAAGAGCTTCCAGATATCAGTTTCTTCTTCTAATTCAACAAGAATCGTCAGCAAAACGTTTCATTGATCTCATAAAGAATGGCAAATTAACCTGATGAAATCATGTTATGTGGTTTTGATTGCATAGTTATTGGATATTGTTAAGTAATTATATATCATGATTATAATTTAGTCTGTTTGACTTAATAGCTTACTTAACTTTGTTATTTTTTAATATTTTGATTGATCTTTTCTTAAAACAATCACCATTTAGGGTGTTCGGCGTTCAGACCTGACTTGATAAAACCTGAATTCAAACCGAACCTGAACTTGGTTTTCTCTTCAGATTAGAGATGATTTTCGAATTCAAATTTCAGATTTCGAAACGAGTTACAATTTGCAAATTGTGAGTTTCGAACTGAACCCAAACAGAAATCCCAGTTCAGAATATATAAAAATAAATACACGCACAAAAAGTATATATAGCATTTGATGTTTTCTTTCTGTGGCGCCTCAACCCTCATCCCTCAACCGAGTTAAAAAACCCTAACCCTCTCAAGTTGCGAGTCTCTTTTATGCTATTAACATTTTTTTTTCCTTCCTAATTTAATATGTTTGAACTAACCCGAATATGAATCGGTTTATTATTTGAATTCGAATTCACTTTCAGTAAATCACAATTCAAGGAAACCTATTCAATCAACCCGTGGAACCCAAAAACAATTCGATAATGCCATTCATATCATGTTTGCTACCATCTAGATTCACCAAGTTGATTAGAGGCATTTCTGACTGATGTGGATAATTATATCTGATTTCTTTTGGCCTATTAATAAGAAGCATGATTGTACTCTCAGATATGTTTGTTAATTTACAGTTTCTTAATACGTGTTTTCCCATGCAGAAGAGAAAACTTCCTCAGAATCAAGCTCTGCAGATAGACAACCTGCACCCGCTACCAACATGCCTGGAGCAGGATTTCCTGGAAATCCTTTTGACTTCTCATCTATGGCTGGTCTACTTAATGTATAATGCATTCTTTAATTCCCATGCATGACTTAATAATTTACATACATAGATATACAGACATACATACATACATATATATACATATATATGTGTGTGCCACTAGGGGTAGCATGGGTTGGCTTGGTTATGGGTCAAAATCAAACTTATAATTGATGTTGCGGCTTCTTGGTTTTCATAGTTGTTTGGTTTCGGCTACAAACGGTTTGGCTTTTTTTGATTATAGGGAGGTCAGTTAACTGTAGATTCTGTGTGTGGGTCAATTCAAGATCATTATAGTAAATAAATCCAGTCAAATTTGGGTCTTTATAAAAGCAACAAGCATGGTAATTTCTAAATAATTTTAATGGAACTTTTTCTGGCATATAATATATTTTAATAAAATAAAAGCATATAAAGGTTGGGAATAAATGGCATGTTGGTTATTTATACTATAAAACCATAATCGGACTACAAAATTGGTAATTCAAAAAACTATAACTGAATAATTGGATTCTCAATTCGTTAAGTTATTTCGGTTCTGTTTTTTTCTGTGTTCTTAGTTATGGTTCAGTTATTTGGTTTTTCTGCTATAAAATACATCTAAGACATTGATGGGTCCTGCAAATAACATTCTTCAGTCTTTTCAGCCCCTCTGTGTAGTTCAGTTGTGTTAAAAATTCGAACGCATAAAATACATCTTCATAGGGGTAGATGCTAGCATCGTTCTAGTTTTGCCTTTAGTCTTATGGTTCTTTTAGTTTGATATTCTTTATCCCTAGGAACTTGTATGTCATGATGCTATTCCTATCTGCTTATGATATATGTTGTTGCTACTTGATACTTGTTATATGTTGTTTCTTCTTTCTGGTATGCTTCTCACTTTAGACTTAGGGGCTTTTATGTTTGCTGCGCTTTCTTGTATACTTTACCCTTGACATTTGTTCCGGGTTGTTATCGCATATATGTTTTCCGAGCCAGAGTCTCTCCGGCTGCATCCTCTTTATCCTATGGGATAGAGGTAAAGTTTGCCCTCATCTCACCCTCCCTAGATCCTACTCTTTGAGTGGGATTTTGCTGGGTGTGTTCGTTTGCTTATTTTGGTGTACAAGTAGAGAAACCTCATGTACTAGTAATAATCCTCATTGTTCTGGGTACAGGATCCAAGCATCAAGGAATTAGCGGAACAAATAGCAAAAGACCCGTCTTTCAACCAGATGGCCGAGCAATTGCAGCAGACTTTTCATGGTCCTGGTGCTGTTGCTGGTGATGGAGGTGGTGTTCCCCAGTTTGATACCCAGCAGTACTATTCCACCATGCAGCAGGTCATGCAAAACCCGCAATTCATGAACATGGCTGAGCGCCTTGGTAGTGCCATGATGCAGGTATTAGTAATTCTCCATTTTTTTTTAACAATTTGCTCATGTATATTTGACTACCAAAAGCATTTTATTTGCAGGATCCATCAATGTCTCAGATGCTCGAGAGTTTATCGAACCCGGCTCAAAAGGACCAGCTTGAAGAACGCATGGCGCGTATCAAAGAGGATCCATCCTTAAAACCCATCTTAGAAGAGATAGAATCTGGTGGTCCAACAGCAATGATGAGGTAAGTTCTGTTTGTTGGGGGAAAATGGAAATAAGAACCGTTTTGGGTTTTCTGAAATATAATCAACTACAAACTAGGTACTGGAACGATCAAGATGTTCTAAAGAAACTGGGTGAAGCAATGGGTCTTGCAGTCACTGAAGATGCTACTGCTTCCACTGGGAATCCAGTAGCAGATGAAGCTGAAGAAGATGCAAATGATGAAGAGTCTATTGTTCATCAGACTGCTAGTACTGGTGACCTTGAGGTATATGATTTTTTTTTTAACATTCATCATACAGTCAGTTCCAAACCACATCATCCAAGGGTTAAATGCTCTTTTTATAACTTTTTTTTTATAATTTTATTTTTTTTATTATAACATTTGATCTAATTTGGTTCCAAATCTACTTCATCATAATTAAGTAGTTTGTTTGCTTTAAAAGAGGTGGCAAAATGGATGGTGGGTCAGATAACAGGCAATATTTTGTACAGGTTGAAATTGGCTGGTCTGGCTAACTAAAAGGCAATTCTGTCTACATTGTTATTTTTTTTATTAAAAGTTATGTGTGCCGAATATTAAAATCCATATTTTTTATTGCATGTTTTATAATTAACTAGGGTTTGAAGGCGGCGTTAAAATCTGGTGCCAATAAAGACGAAGAAGACTCTGAGGGAAGGACAGCATTACATTTTGCTTGTGGATACAGCGAGGTAAGATTGTGGCGAAAGAGCAGATTGGGTAGTGGGCCAAAACGAGTGAGTTTGTGGTTCGGGTTGGATTGGGTTGACCCGAAATACTCCTTGTCTTGTAAGCAAACAGGGTATACACTATACAGTACAAGCAGATTACTACAATATTAATCTACTTTATTTGCATAAAAAGATTTACAAGGTTTTATGCGTTGAAAATACACTGTGCCAACTGCCATAAAAACAGTATGAAGCACGTCTCTTGTACAATGGCAGATTTTGTGCATCTGGTGTACGTATAGCTTTTTAGGTTGTACATAGAGATTATTTTAATACTAAGTCGTATATAGAGGTTATTTGTATCTAATTTTTAGGTACATGATGATAGAAACCTAACATAAATAAAAAATATATAAATACCATGCACCTTCATCGCTCACCTTGCGCCTAGGCTTTGAGACCCTATTGCCTCGTGGTGCTTTGTGCTTTTAAAAAATAAACTCTGAACAAATTGCTACATGGTTCCCCTTCTAGCTGGATAAAATCTTTGACTTTACCCGTTTGACCCGTTAGAGATATAAACATAACCCAAATCGACCTATCATAAGTAATGACTGAAATTGAACTCTGATTGTAGGTGGAATGTGCTCAAGTTCTCCTTGAGGCTGGGGCAAAGGTGGATGCATTAGACAAGAACAAGAACACCGCTCTCCATTATGCAGCTGGTTATGGCAGGAAAGAATGTGTAGCCCTCTTGCTCGATAATGGTGCCGCCGTGTAAGATTTCCATCTATCTAACCCACATCTCGTCATCGTTTTAGTTTTAGTTTTAATTTTAGTTTTTGGTTTTCATTTTATGGATTTAGTACTCTGCAAAACATGGATGGAAAAACGCCTATTGATGTTGCGAAACTGAACAACCATAGTGATGTATTGAAGCTGCTCGAGAAGGATGCTTTCCTATAAGCAGACAACCTAAATGTACAATTCACAATGTTTCTTATAACATTTAGAGCAATGTTTGTGTTGAACCAATTCATTTCTCGGCGAATGCTATGAGTGTTTTGTCGCGGTTTTATTTGTTTTCTAGTGAAATTACATAATTGACCTCGTAGTCATCTTTGTGTGTTCTTGGATATATTATTACTTGACTTTATGTTTATGTTAAAGTTCATTCCTTTAGACTTGCAGCCATCAATTCAACACTCAACAATGTAATTGGCTTTACATCCAGTGCTCTATAGATGTCACACAATTCATAAATCTTCAACATACATTTAAATTCATCAAGTTGTTAATATTGATCACAAAAATCTATGACTTCAACATTCGTAACAGAAGGGTCACACTTCATATGACTCCCAAGTCTCCTACATTAAGCGGGTCACACTCTTTATGACTTCAATAACAATAACAAACGGGTAACACTCCATATGACTCGGATAATGATAAACAAATGGGTCAAGTTTACATCCCAATTCATGCGACACATCACGGTCCCTGACCCGTTTAAGGATCTTTTCACCAAACACCTCTTATTGATTTGGTCATGTGAACTTTTACACTTCCTATAATTTACCGTGTTTCTAATCTCACATCACCCATTTGTCAAATCAGTCTTAGACGGTTATTCGACATGTGAAAGGTACGGTTTTTTCCCCTGACAAACCACAACCTAGACGACCGTCCAATATATTGTTGGACGACTGTCCGTCAGCTGGTGTGGGATTGGAATTCAAGTGGTGTGTATACCTAAGTAACCCCCCCCCCCCCCCCCATATAATAAAAAAACCACCACACAATTTTATCACTTTTGGTTAAATGACGCCTACAAATTTCAAAAATCCATGGCTTTGTAGCATGGTGGTTCCACAAAAATGGTTAGGGTGTTTTTTTTCTTCCAATTTAGCGTAATAAAAAAAACTTATTTATCAATGTGTATCATTTACAAAAAAAATTATCAAAATGAGTATTTTCTAAAAAAACCTATTTATCAACGAGTGTCTTTTTTCTATACACCCTGTATAACCCAATACGGGGCGGGTGTTGAGCTAGATTTCAGGGGTGTCCAGTTTATGATACAATTAAAATAAATACTTTGATAATACTAATATTTTCAAAAATTAATTTGTACAAAAGTGTCTTGTAATTATTTGAAATGAAACATTGTTTTTGTTTTTATAATCTTTTTCAAAGAATTAAAACAATATTATTATAAATAAAAGACAAGAAAACGTCTCTGTTTTTGTTAAAGATAAAGAAAAGATTTTTTAAAAAAGTGTTTAGATTAACTTTTGTGATGAGAAAAATCAATAAGTTATTTTTAAAAAAAATTTGTTTTAACTTTTATATGTAAAATAACTAAAGAGGGTTAAGTTGATGTTTGTTAGCCGTTAAAAAAAATCCCAAACAGGCAAACATCACCTTAAAACACATTTTATAAAATAAAAACCCAATAAGAAATGTTATAAAAACCCTATAAAGAGTTGTTGTCTACTTCTCAAATGAATACAAGTAGAAATCCCTGAATTCTTCTCTGGCGGGAAAACACAAACAAACAAAACCTTCTTCACCTCTCAATCTCTGCAAACGATCGATATGTCGAAGTTCGATTACCCCAGGCTCCCCCGGGGAGAGATCGTCGGAGTCCTCGCCGATTGCCGAATTGCAACAGTTTCCGAAGATCATCTCAACAACCCTACCGCCGACTTCGTATACGATGTCTACACTCAAATCCTCATCCACATCGGCTGGATACAGTACGCACTATCTCTATGCCCTAGCTAATCCTTTTTCATTGTAATAGCGTTTCAATTTCCCACCTATTTCTTCAATTTTCAGGGAAGATAGCGGCCTAGTCCAATTTGCAGACCTAGAGCAACTCGAGAACCCTGATTTACACGTTGATTCGGTTAGAATGATGAATCTGTTTAGTAAGGTCAGGGAACTTATTTCTGCTCTTCATTGCCCGAGGAAGTTCACGTTGAAAGACCTGATTAAGCCGGAACCTGATCGCACTGAGTTGTTTCTTAGTGCTATTCTCAACTTTATCCTTCACAGGTATTTTTTTCTCTATACATTTTAGGGTTTCTTTCCTGCTCATGCTATAGACTAATTGTTAATTAATATTGTTTGAGTTATGGTGTCATGTGTTTTGGAATTGTGCAATTTCAAGCTACATAGGTCATCTTGTGATTAGGGAGGGTAATGCAAGCTCAAACATAATAAGCATATAGTTTTGGAGAATAGTATTCCCCTACCAAAGTGATAGTTGTATGAATGTAATTGGTAGCACTTATCTTGTAATTCGGTAATTCCAATTGTACTTATACGCCTGTTTTAACTTGAAAATGATATCCACTTCCAACCATAGTTGTCAAAGGCACCTTGCAGCCATCAGGTGCTCCCGCGAGATTCTGGCCAAGTTTCCGCCAGATTTTGTAAATTAGCCTGGAACCAACCTAAAACAGTCCAAACTAGCCCTAAAAAAGCCTAAAGCTTGTCTAAACCCCCTAAAAGTGGCTTGTTTATGCTATGTGCTTAGCCTGAGAAATGTTTTACTATTGTCATCTTAGTACTCTAACTTATTTCATTTTCTATAAACATTCTAGAGAGGCGAGAATGAATCTAATAAGACCGGTTGTGGAGGAAATGACAGTTCTTGATGAGCAACGACAAGAACTGGAGGCTAGAATATCAAAGGTCAGTCTAAGAAACATACTTGCTTAGTTAATTAATCAGGTTGAGATAAGGTGAAGTAACTTAACCTATATTCATTGTAGTCAAATGCAGACATAGCAGAGTTCAATGAATCAAGAGAGAGGGAGATGCCTTTCGTTCAAGAAGTCGACAACAAAATCAAAGAGCTGAAACAGACCATTTCAGGTCTTAATAATCACCAAATGTCCCTAAAGTCTGCAATTAACAAAAAGAAGGACGAACTTAAAGAAATGAATGAGAAGGTATGCATGTTTGTGGTGTCTGGAATTAAGATTTGTTACGAAGTGAAGTGCTTGACTATTTAAACATGTTGACTGTGTTTGTATGCGCAAGTGAACAACACTTGCATTATCACCCAACTCATTAAGAGGTAAAGGTTAATCATGTGTTATTGGTTAAACAAATGTCTATTGCAACTTTGATACTAAAGATTATTTTATATTCACATATCAGAGACTTTTTTACAAGCAACTGATAAAGCAAATGCCTTGAATATTATTTGGTACAAATTTTGCATGTCCTGCATCCCTTTAATCCATGAGCATACATTTCTAGCTACTTTCTGATTTCTAACTCTTGACGGGCCCATGCACATGTATAATTGCTGAAAATACAAGATTCTACATGAACTATGTTAAAGGGTCTTGCCTGTTTAAATGCTAATTTGGTATTGGAGTTTCCGTCAAACTGTTGTCTTACTATGATAATTAGTTATTTTTATGTCTTTGCTTGAAGTCTTACAATCTCTCATGGTGTTCAGATTTCTAATGCTGAGTTTGCTTTGGTACAAAGTGCTCAAGAAAATGCTAGTCTGCGTTCCAAAATTGTTCAGTCTCCAGATAAATTACAGGTACAAGTTACTCTAGTTTCGCATCTTTAATTATTGTAGGTTTTTTATGAGTAGAAAACATACACTTTCTCATCTGAATGCCATTTGCAGTATTTGAGATTGTAATTCTGTTGAAATACATCTATACATTAGATTGAGCTTTTTAAGGAGACCTGCTGCAAGTATCATAAATTAAAACACCCCTATTGATTCGTAAAATGTTTTTTTGGTTTATATACAATGTTTGCCATCTTTTTTGTTAAGTTAGTTAAAAGAGTGGTCTAGATATTACAAGGAAAACATTTTTTTTTGCGAATTCATGTTCCGTGGCAATAAAGTTTTAACAACTCATGCACACACTTCAATGAGGTTACAGTTCCCAGCCATGCTGCGTGAGACTTCTGTTTGCCTTGATATTTCATATTTTCCTAAATTTCCTTGAACTTTAGGTTTGGTTTGGTTAATTTAACTGGTGTGGGGTGCTTATTTGATTTGTCAAGGACGAAATAGAAAAGGTCAATTTGTATACTGACCTGTTCCACATGCTTGACCCGCTGAACTATTTCAAATCTAGTTGTAGTTTATTTATCTTTTTGGTTAGCTGTGCAGCATTTTATATCTTCAACTTCTATTTCTGCAGTTTACAGAGAAAATCATGTTAATGCTGCCTCAAATGTGCAATATATAATAATCTACATTTTCAGTTTAACTGACTTCAAGGGTTTTAGGCATAAAAAAAAATACAATTTGGGTGTCTTTTTGTCAATAGCCCTCAAGGCCATGGTTAACCACTAACTTTATAGAATAAAAATGCTAACATGGATCATTACTTATAACTTACTTTAGGTGATTACATATAATTTACTTGATCTTAGCTTTAATTAACCTCAATCATTCTTAAATTGGCCACTCTAGCCATGCTAGTTTACACTTTCAAATTCTAAGTGAACTCTGACCAAGATACGGAACAGAGGTGGGAAAATGGGTGGGGGCAGGTGGTCTTAATGGGTCAAATTGGGGTTTCGGTCAAAGTGAGTTACTTTATGTGTGGGTCACAATAGTTCAAGTCAGATTGAACTGATCTGCCAACACATTTTAGTTTTGACTTGCTACAATTTTTTTATAAATAAATAGGAGATCCCCTCCCCCAACACAAACATGCGCATGCACGCACACATGTTTTTTTAAACTTCTCTAAACTATCTGTTGTTTTGGTATTTCAAAGAGGGCACTGGAAGAGAAGAAAGCAGCTCTAGTTGATGCAAAGAATGCAGAAAGAGCAGCAATGCAATCTTTTCATGAAAAAACTTCCGTCCTTGAAGTATATACAAAGGTATATATATAGTCAGTTATGTCAATTTTATTAATTTGTAGTTGTTTTTTATGTACATGTAGATGCTTAGTGGTTAGTTAAAACTTGTTCTCTTTAACTCTTGAATCTGGAATCCTTTTTCATATCATAGGGCTTTCTCCTGTGAAATCGCTTTTCTCTTTGTGACTTGAGTTCTGAATATCTTGATGATTATATTAAAGCTAGGCAATATTTAGACCAAATTACATAAATGGACTATGTGGTTTGGTCAAAGTTTTGTATTGGTCCCTAGGTATAAAAAGTTAAAAACATACACCAGTGATGCATGTGACTTGCACTTTGTCATGGATTTGGTCCTTAGTTTGGATAGACTTTAAAAGAAGGCTGTTATATTTTCCAAAATTACTATTTAGTCGTTTATTATAAGATATTATTAACTGAAGACCAAAGACAATATCTTAGGAAGGAATTACTATCAAACTTGCATATTTAGTTGAGTAAACGATAATGAAATCTTTGTGTGTGTTTTTCTCAGGCTAGCAAGAAGTTGAACAAACATTTGAAGTTAATGCAGGCATTACAAGAGCAGGTTATATTTTGCTACAACTAACATGTTTTATAATTTACTAGGTTTTACTTAGAGGTGACAGTTGCGTCCCATGTACTTATGAATAGGTCAATCTGGGCCGTGTTTTATGTCAAACGGGTCAAAACAAGAAAGAAAATTAGCTAAAAGGAGTACATGTGAAACACAAACTTTATGTTTGGAAATTTCAATAGTAATCCAGTTTCCTAAATGTTCCACTAAAGTCTGTCAAAGTTTTTTTGTGCATCTAAAGTCTTTTTATAAGACATTCCAATCTTATGAAAGTTTTTTATAAGTATTAATTTTTATAAAAAATTATGTTACCTACTCTTTATTATTATTTAGTGATCTGTAAATAATCACGTGTGAACTTGTTTAGTTACTCCACATTCTCCAAAACTTTTTCTTTCTTGATTCCAATTACTTAGTTGTTGAACAGGTGAACTCAGCTAAACAGGTTGAGAAAGATGTGAAAGTTCTTAAAGCCAAGATCAGTGATGATGTGGTGCTAGATAAATCACTTGAAGCCAAATTATTTGAACACCAAGGCAGAGGTGCTTCTTGTTAACTAACTTCATAAACCACCCAAAACTAAATTTTAATTGTATTTTTCTTTTATCAGCGGACCAGATAGAGGAGTTACTAAAACAGTTGGAAAAAGAAAGAGATCTCAACTGTGAAGAGGCTTCCAAAGAGCTAAACAATGTGAGATCACAAGTGGAATATAACCGCCGCGGTCTGGAACAAAGAGAACGTGAAGTAGAAGCTCTTGTTACAGAGGTATGTACAAAAAGCATTTTTAACAACTTGAATATAGTTGATGTATATTCCATTTTTTTTTAAAATTTTAAACCTCTTAAAGGGGGCTGCAATAATTGAAAAGATCAATATTGAGAAAGATTCAGCAGAAGCTAAAAAGCAAACGCTACTTCATAAATGTGAAGAGCTCACTAACACAGTATGATTCCTCCTTATTATTTTTGTTATCTTTTGCTTTTTAGTTATCTTAATAACCTGAAGCATTGTATGTTGTGTGTAGTTTTTCAAGTACTCAAATGCTATCGGGGGCTTGCTTTCTAGGATAGAAGCGGGAGCTTCTGAATGACTATTTGCGCCACAACGTGTGCATTCTTAATCCACTTCTTTGTATGTTTATTTTATTTTATGATTTTCGATTAGGCTACTGATCTTGAATTACTCTGTTAATCTTGGAGCTTGAATACCGTAATGCGGTCAATTTTGCTCATTTGCTTGGATACACACTAACGCACTGGATTTTCCAACAGCTGCTACCGCCTCCGAGTCAAAAGTATTCCTGTCCCACACTTCTAATTGAGTCTCGTATTATTCTTCTCACCAACGAGTGTTTTAGGTCACTTACGACTTCTCTAATGTTTAAGGACATAAAAATTCATTGGTTTATCATGTTCACCTCCTTGTCTGTAACCAGCCTTTTTACGTCCTTATCAAGCCCTTGCATTTTTATACCAACGAGTTGACCAACATCCATAGTTTTTTGGACCTCCGATGTCACTTTGTTTGTCATCTCGTTTCTTCCGGTCCGTTTCATGTGAGAAAGTCTCCATAACGATGGAGTAATAAATCCTTTGTAAGTAAAGAACTGAATAAGAGAAACTAGATTTCAAGCCCATGTGCTACAGCTTGTTTTGATCAAATGAAGTACACAATTTAGAAGTAGCATTTGTTTGATTTAAGTTCAAAAACATTGTTTATAAAAGCAAAGGCAGATGCAAATAACACTATTATTATCCTGATTAAATGGTTTAGTTGGTTGCCCATTGAGATGTTGATGATTTAATAACCTGTAAGAAGTTAACCAAGTAGACAATCTTACATTCCTTTTAAGATGATCTGATTATTACATTAGGATAATCACCAATAGTAAATTTGGTTAAGGAAACAAACTGTGAGTTGAGTGGTAGCAAATGTAAAAAATCGGAATCAAATCATTCTCACCAAGTAACCATACAACTATGATTCACGTGCATTTGTCTTAAGCACGTGCATAGACATTCTTGAGTCATGAACTTGAACGAATGTATTGGGATTTTATCAAAAAAAAAAAAAAAAAAACAAGTAAAAGGAAATGGGTCATGTAATTGGTATATGTTAAATCCTAATCTTGCTTTAAATTGAAAAAGGTGAAAAATATTAAGCGAGTAAAAATACTAAGAATACTGTATTTTTACAAACTTTAAAAATATATCGTTCAATGAACGGATTACTCTAACCTGTTTGTAAAGCTCTTAAAAAGATTTCATTTTTTACTTTGTTTTTGATAGTTATCACAATTTATTTCCTTATGATTGACAAAAGAAAATTTGGAGCTCTTGGCACTTGCTAAGAATTGCAAATTGCTTTATTTCGTTATAGGTATGTTTGAGGTTCTTGACATTATAGGTTTCACTTGATATAGGAGTTCATTGTAGACACACATCTTCGTCACAACGCGTGAGGGGAATTTTTTAACCTTTCCGACAATTAAGGGCAATTCTTATGTCTCTCATCGGTCTGAATCCCCACCCCAACATAACACTTAGTATATTTTGAAAGAAAAAAAAAACGGCGGAATACACACATTGTGTATAATATCTTTACTCTCAATTAGAAAGGACTCGTACATATTCTGTAAAACCCCTCTAAATACTCAGTCAGTATGAAATGAAAAGTTCTTAACATTAATACAAAGCATTATGTATTAATTAAATAATTATGAAAAGTTCTTAATGTTAAACTACTGCCTAAACATACCCTTAACTAGTAAAAAAGAGACACATTATGTATTATGGTCAATCATAATTCATATATGCTCAATCAATCAAGAAGCCCACGTCAACAGCCACTCCCACAGTGACACTCTCCGCGTAGCAGAAGACGAATTAAGCTGAAAATGGCCGCCGGCGACACCCCCCTAAACCTGGAGCAAAACCAAGGTCAGTTTTCAGACGATCTTTCTCTATATCCACTTCACTAAATTCACTTGCTTGCTTTTAGGGTTAATTTCTGACCCATTAAGCCGATCTTTCCCTATACCCACTTCAATCTTTATACTAAATTCACTTGCTTTCAGATCTGATTTTTTAGAAGTAAAGTGATATGTCTCCTCAAGTTATAGAAGCAACAAGATTCTTTTTAGTTTTTGAACTAGCTTTTTTTCTTTGCATTCTTGTGAGAATGCATTATTATAAAATCTACACTTTGCAAGTTTTTTGAACAAGATTGTCAAGTATGATGGTATTAACACAAACTTTCGCGAACTCAAGTTTTCTTTCGTTTTCCAGAACTTCTTTCAGCTCGAAAGATATAGCTAATATTTATGGTATAAAAATATAGCAATTAGAGACACAACCATGTGAGAGTACTAATAATGAAGCTGTAAACTAATATTAAATACAATGATGAGTAAACTATGCTGGAAAAAGATGCAAACAACCATGTAGTACCTATAAATAAAAGAGCGATAGACAGGTTGAAAGAACTAAGAAGCACTAATATATGGCAAGTACCTATTACCCTTCTAGAAAAAGGTCTATATGCTCTGCAAAATCTAAGGCAAATAGTAGTATAGGAAAAAGTTAAGGCCCCAAGACCGATCTATACACTCCCCAAAAAGTCCATACTCCTAATACCACGTTTAAATAGCTAACATGATGTTCCATTTATTGGAAACTGATGGTTTGAATGGTCATTGTTTAAAATAACTAACTAGACGCTACATCATCAGTTTTCATAAAATTAGGACATTACATTAGTTTTTTTACAAAATGGGCACACCATGCCAAGATATGCAACCGGTGAAACAAGATTTCAGAAGAGTTTCATAACAATGAAACAAAAATGAAAAATGAGTGGTTAAACCTCTTTAAGAAAAGTTCAAATGACTTGGAATCAAATGATAAAACTTGGTTACTATCTAGTGACATTTGTTCACATTTTCATTACCTTTTTTAAATTTTCCACCAAATACCTTCATTGTTTTTATGGTGTTTTGTTGTGTAAACACAAGATGACTATATACAAAATTGTAATAGTAGTAGTAGTGTTGTGCATACCTAGATTTAGTTCTGTTATGGTAGTGCATATTTTGGTTGTAAAACCTAGAGAGCTATCAGCTACCATAAGGAAGAGGATCAAAATAGGAATTCAGATGTTAAAAGTGATTAAAAACTACAATTTATCAATTAAATATGATTAAGTGTCTTCATGATCATGGTATCAATTCAATTTCTTTTAATAAAAAGATGCAAGAGTTTGTAAGCATTTAAATACACTTTTGATAACTTTTGACCCAGTTCAACCCATTTGATACTTTCAGTTTTCACTGTAACGAAGTTGTTTAAGTTTAATTATTTGACAAGGGATAATTTTTATGCAGTTTCTACTTTTACCTCGGGGGCTGAACAACAGAAAATAATTATAAAAAACAATTGTGGCGAGAAGCTTGTGGGCTTGTTGCACGAAACAGGGTCCAAAGAGATTGTAATCGTGTGCCATGGCTTCCAAGGCACAAAGGTATTTAATATTTTTGAGAACTTTTTATCTTCTAATTACATGATAATTGGGTAAATAAGATAAGGAGCATATTCACGCTGCTACAGCAACCAAAACACACAAAAAAATTGTGCATTTTTATCATATTACATTCTCCATTTTCTATATTGACCCATTTTCACGTGTACCCGTTTTTGTTAAAACCCGTTTTGATACAAACTAAAATTATCATTTTAAAACGACCCATGGTGACCCAAACCCGTTCTGACCTATTTCTCTTCCTGGCTCGACCCACCCCTTTGCAAGGCATGTCGTTATAATAAATAAAAATTAAATTTTTGTTATTATGTACTGATTTTATTATGAACGTGTTCTTGTTTTCAGGAATACAGTATGATGGTGGAACTCGCTTGTGCATTGGAAAAGCAAGGGATCAGTGCCTTCCGCTTCGATTTTTCAGGAAATGGGTAAGTCGAAATGTTTAACACTACACTTTGACTTTTGAGGTCAACTAGAATAATGGCCAACTTTAAAGCTGGTTTAAATCTTTTCAGTATCACGAAATTCTCTAATCATGTGAAACTTAATACACATACTATAAACAAAAGCACTTTATTGTTAAACTTGTGTCATATTATTATCAACTTTCTATCTGACTAGTAATATATTCAAACTCACAATTCAAAAGTCAAAAGTCAAAAGTCAAAAGTCAGATGTATCTTTTCTTTCTTATCATTCAGGGAAAGTGAAGGCTTATTCGAATTTGGTAACTACCGTAAGGAGGTTGATGACTTACATGCAGTAGTTCAACATTTCGCTGCAACAAATCGTGATGTAAGTGCTATAATTGGACACAGTAAAGGTATGCCATTTATGCTGATATGACTTTTTAAGTTTAGACGTGCTTTAAGTCTTTTACTTTTAAAATTAAATAGATCACGTATGTTTGATATTATTGATTGAATAATGAGAGGATTACAAGGAGATATAAATAGGGAACTAAGTTACAAAGAGGACCCTCTAACTAAGGACACATTAACAACCCTAGAAAGATTATTTATAACTATGACTATCGATGACATTAATACGCCCCCTCAAGCAAAGGCCGGGGAACGACCTGAAGCTTGGACCGCAGAAAACAGAAACGATCCGTCAGAAGAGCCTTGGTGAAGATATCTGCAATTTGATCTCCTGTGTTGATAAAACGAACTCGTAATCCCCCCCTAGCAACCTTCTCACGAACAAAGTGATAATCGATCTCAACATGCTTAGTACGAGCATGAAAAACAGGATTGGAAGAGAGATAGGTTGCTCCAAGATTATCACACCAAAGAACCGGAGGTGTAGCGGACGAACAGCCAAGTTCGGACAGCAAAGATTCAAGCCACATAATCTCAACAACTGTATCACCAAGAGCCTTGTACTCGGACTCAGTGGAAGAGCGAGAAACAGTCTTCTGCTTCCGGGCCATCCAAGACACAAGATTACAGCCTAAATAAATGGCAAAACCACCTGTGGATCTTCTATCAATGGGGCAACCAGCCCAATCCGCATGAGAAAAGGCAGCAAGACTGTTCCAAGACGTGTCAGTAAAGGCATGCATGACCAAGGTAGAATCATGACGAATGAGTAAACCATAGTTAACTGTCCCCAGAAGATACCGAATAATGCGCTTGACCGCACTCCAATGATTTTCAGTGGGAGAATGCATGAACTGACAGACCCGATTAACAGCAAAAGTAATGTCCGGGCGAGAGAGGGTGGCATCAGTTTTATCCCTTTTTATCCTGTAAACCCACCTGCAATCAACAATATTAGCCCCTTCAACAGGGGGAACCAAAGACCATGTCCCGTTAGAAATCAAAGCATTAAACTCGTCACTCATGGCAACACGCCACTCTTTAAATTTGTTGGCGGCGGTAAAAGTAATAGGTTCGGTGGTGGGAGGATCAAGGGAGTCGGTAGTAGTGTGAAAGGCAGAAGGATTAAACCGGTCAGTTTGCTTTGGATTTTGGCGAAGATTGGAGGGTCGGGATCGAGGCTGTTTGTCGGAGTTGGGATTCGAGGGAGGTGGTTGAGATGGCTGGTCGCTAGGCATAGGATCCGTAGGAGGCTGAGAGACGGGTGGAGGAGGTGGATCGGATGACGGAGGAGTTGGGGCCGATGGTAGAGGTTCCTCAGGGACCGGTGGTGATGACTGTGAGTCCGATGGAAAAGGTATAGGGAAGGTATGAGAGGATGAGTATGAGGAATCGGAAGGTGAAGGTGAGGAAGGGATGTTTGAAGGTGCGAATGGAAAAATGTTTTCGTTGAAGCGAACATGACGGACGACATAGAGTTTGTCATAAGTAGGATCAAAGCATCGATAACCATGATGAACCGGACTATATCCAAGAAAGATGCAGGCAGTAGAACGGAAGTCCATTTTGTGAGAATGATAAGGACGGAGGTATGGAAAGCACTGGCAACCGAATACTTTTAGGAACGAAAGATCCGGAGAACGTTTGTGAACACGTTCAAACGGAGATGTAAGCGAAGTAGATGTGGAAGGCATGCGGTTTATAAGATAGACAGCCGTGTCAAACGCATAATGCCAAAATCTTTGAGGAACATGAGATTGAGCTAAGAGGGCAAGTCCGGTTTTAACGACATGGCGATGTCGCCGTTCAACGGTACCGTTTTGTTCACTTGTGTGGGGGCAAGAGCGACGATGGACAATGCCAAGTGAACTAAGATAGGTGGATAAGTTGCGGAATTCTCCACCCCAATCGGTTTGAACACTTTTCAATTTGGTGTTAAACTGACGTTCTACCATAGTGACAAATTGTTTGAAGATTAAGAAAACATCAGATTTTTGTTTTAAGTGAAAAATCCACATAAACTTGGTATGATGGTCAACACACAACAAGAAATATCTATCACCATTAGAAGATAAGGTAGGAGCGGGGCCCCACACATCACAATAAATAAGATCAAGAATATTATTGCTTTGAAAAGATGAAGATTTTAAAGGAAGTTTAGACGATTTTGCAAGTTGACAAGATGAACAAATGTCTTTGAAAGACTTGTCTGAAACAGGAAGTAAATAACGTGCTAACATATATTGTAAAACTCGATGGTGCGGATGCCCTAAACGCTGATGCCAAACAGATGCGGGAGCACGTATGGCAGAGAAGACAGTCTTGGGAATGGAGTGAAGTTGAGGAAGAGTCATGGAGTATAAGCCATCCTTACTTGGACCCATGAGTAGGGTATTGCGTGTAGACATGTCCTTCACACAAAAGAAAAAAGGGTGAAATTCAAAGAAGACATCATTATCAAGACAAAATTTTTGCACAGAAAGAAGGTTATGTTTAATGTCAGGAACGTGTAAAATATTGTTCAAAGAAAAGGTTTTGGATGGCGAAAAGATTTTTGAGGAGCCAATGTGTAAAATAGGAAGACCTTTACCGTTACCAACATGAAGTGAGTCATAACCATGATAGGGTTCCGAAGTACCAATGCTAGAGAGATCTGGCGTGACATGATTGTTGGCCCCTGTATCTGGAAACCAGTTGTTGCTGGATGCCTGTGAGCGATTATCTGCAAAATTAGCTTGTGGCCTAGCTCGGGTGTTGGAGGAATCCATATGAGGGCACTCAGTGGGAAGATGACCAATGCCACAACGATTGCAATGCCCATGGACTTTATTAGTAGTAGAGGCCCACTCAAAAGGACCTCGACCTCGGGATGGCATTCGGTTGTTGGAAGAACCACCTCGTCCTCAATTGTAATAGTTACCACGACCACGATTAGTTTTGTTAGTAAATAAAGCTTGTGAAGGAACCGAGGGAGTGAGACTATACCCGAGTTGAGAGGCCAACTGCTGGACGGCCAAAAGATGAGAATTGGAGGCGGTAGAAGAGTGAGCCGAACCAGAGTTGGGAACAGCAGCGGCTGTCTTGAGTGGATCAGCCGAAACCGAAGTGAAGACCGCCGGCGATGACTCGGTTGGTTGGTTCTTGTGAAGCATGTAGTCGTGATCGGATAAAAGAGCCGGTAAGTCGGTGAGGGTGACCGGCGTTTCACGACCAAGCAGATTGGATTTGAGGCCGTTGTATTCTTCACGGAGGCCGGAGATGATGAGCATAACAAGGTCTTCTTCATCCATACCTTTGCCAATATTCTTTAGATCAGTAGCAAGAGCTTGAGCACGATTGATGTAATCAGAGGGTGTTTCGTCACCTTTCATGACGATCCTCATAAGCTGAGTTTTAATGGTGTGTTCCCGAGCACGTGTAGAAGGAGCATGGCCACGTTCCAGATTATCCCATAACTCCTTAGCAGTGGTACCGTTCACATAATTGAAGGACTCTTCAGAAACGGTTGATATTAAAAGAGTGCGGATGTGGGCGTCGTTGTGGCGCCAAGCGGTATAATTAGGGTTCGTTTGAACTTCAGCAGGACGAGCGGCGTCACCGGTGCCGGATGCAGGGACGGTAATGGTGGGAGGAGGACAGGGGATAGTACCATCAATGTAACCGATCATGTTGGTGGTTTCAAGAAAAGGAACGATCATTGTTTTCCAGTTGTTGTAGTTTTTCAGCTTTAGGGTAAAGGGGAATTTATGATTCATGTTGGAGGCTTTGTCGGTAGAGGAGAAAGCAGCGAGAAGTTGTCGGTAGTATGGGTGGTTTGCGATCGAGGGGCTGGGTGGGAAGGGGGTTGGCGGCAGCGGCTGTCTTGGCGGCAGCGTAGGGTTGGGTAGGGTGGGAGTTGGCGGCAGCAATTGCTGGCTGTGATACCAAAATAGATCACGTATGTTTGATATTATTGATTGAATAATGAGAGGATTACAAGGAGATATAAATAGGGAACTAAGTTACAAAGAAAATTAATAAAAAAATCAATGATCTTTTTTAATACCCACATTAGTAAATATTGAAGGAAAACCAACTTGTATATTGTTGTATATTGATCATCCTCAAACTTGTTGACCCAACCTTCTTTACTTTTCTTTTACTCTATCTGAAGCCCACAAAATATTATAACCAATCAACTTTGCCCACTAATTAATTTAGCCTCTTCAATTTAGCTATTGATTATCAAGTTGGCTTGCTTGTTGTCTTTCTTCCTTGTTCAAACGCCAACAACCACCAGTAGTAGGGGTTGTTGCCGCCTTGAAAACCGTTTCAAAAACCCAAAAGTGCTGCTGCTTTCCCGAACCTATGCCCCATCCTCCAAACCGCATTGATCTGTCAACGAGTATGCTGCTACCTCTCAAAGACTCCCCCACATAACTTCTTGTGGCTCTTATGCCAATTGTTGGAATTTTGAGATCAAAACATAGGACACAAAGGTTTTGTGGTTAACTCTAACTATGACTCTTTATAATTTATTCAACCAGAAAAAACCACAACACAATGAATAAACCTAACCTCTATTCACACTAGACATGACTTGAACAATAAGTTGGTCACTAAGACTCAAAGGCCCACTTAAATCAGATGGGTTGGAACTGACAAATTGATCAAAGAAGGGATGTGGGCCGAAGAGTGGGTCAAAGAAAAGTGGTTGAGATCGGTGCACTGAAGAAGGGTAACCGCCCCACTCTCTTGTGAGGGCTTAAGTAGTAGTTTCTGATTTCAATTGTTTCTTGTCTTGTTAATTTCAGTTCCATTTTACATATGTAAACTAGGAGAGCAGCCTCTCTCGAATTTGCCTTATTTGATTCAACTTCAATTGTGTTCTACTCAACTTTCTGGTTTCTATCAAACTCACTAGATAAACACGAACACAAAAACTTAAATTATCTCTAAACAAATAAATAGATGATACTAAATAAACTCAATCTATCTTTATCTGCATACTCTGACTTACTTGATAACCCATTAACCCATGACATCAACCAACTTTATCCAAACCGTTTCACATATGAACTTGAATCAGGATTAACTATATATCAAAAAGCATTAGACATGACACTTCGCATTATTAAATTTGTAAAGAAGTTTCTCATTGAGTTACAACTTTATTACTACCAAACTTATAAAACTTCATCTTATTTTAAAGTTAATACAGTTCACTATTAAGTTGCTTTAAAATCGGTTATATATGAGAACAAGGTTGGCCAAAAAACTAAATATTTCTTTTTTATGATTATGTTAAACCTTAACTTATTTGTTTTTTAAACCTTTTTGTAGGTGGGAATGTGGTGGTTTTATATGCATCTTTACATCACGATGTACCAACAGTTGTCAATTTGTCGGGTCGTTATAAGATGGATAGGGGCATTGAGGAGCGATTGGGAAAAGATTATTTGGAAAGAGCGAAAAAAGATGGCTTTATTGACATCAAATCTCCTACAGGTTAAACATTTACAGTTTTTTGTGGGAGAATGGGTGGATCGAAATGCTTTGGACAACTTATCGGATTGGCTGGCCCAAAAACTTTTTCTTTCCATTTTTCATAAATAACTAAACTGGGTGATTATGAAAACATATATTATAAAAAAACCCATTTAGACTCTCACTGAATTCACATATATCCCCTTTGATTATATTTTTGCAAGATTAAATATTGAAATCACTGGACTTCTAAAAGTCCTTTTACCAAGTTTAGGGATTTGATCATGCAAAAAAAAAAGACTTTTTGACTCACCCCTAACTAACCTATTCACAACTACACGGGTCGAAATTGCCACATGATACATCACAGGTGACCCATGACCTGCATGTAGAATCACATCTATTGTTCTGATTATTTAGGAGAAGTTGCATTTCGTGTGACGGAAGAAAGCCTAATGGAACGACTGAACACAAACATGCGTGAAGCGGGGCTTAAAATCGACCCAGATTGCAGAGTGTTGACTGTTCATGGATCAGCTGATGAAGTCATTCCAGTTGAAGATGCTTTGGAGTTTGCCAAGATTATACCAAACCATGAGTTAAGAATCATTGAAGGGGCTAACCATTGTTACGACAACCACAGAGACGATTTTTTTGCAGGAAGCCATAGAGACAAATTGGTTTCCATTGTTTTGGATTTTATAAAGGCCAAGATGCATAGAGTCACAACCGTCATTGAAGAACCAGTTGTTGATGAACCAGTCGTTGATGAACCAGTCATTGAAGAACCAATCATTGAAGAACCAGTCGTTGAAGAACCAGTTCACATTGTTTGAACCAGATGCATGTGAAGCAAGCTATGTTTATTTCCGTGTTTTGTTTTATCACTTTCGTCTCCAGGTATTTTGGGTATACCGAAGTTGTTAATGGGATGAGAGAATAATGAGATGTTCTTTTTTGTGAGAAACTAATAGTAAAAAAGTGTGTTTTGTAGACCATATGAATTCCTGTATATAGGCATTGAACCATGGTTGCGACTCTTACCGAAAGAATACAACATATGGCGGTTGTATAACTGCTTATGTTATCGGGTCAAATTGGTAAACTTTTGGAAGCAACAGTTGAAGTTGTTACCATTTGCAACTGGAATGACTGGTGATGGTGAAATAGTAAACAAAAAAGTTAGAAAAAAAAAATCTAAATAGGTAGAACCAGAATGTACTTCTTAGTTCTTCCACACATAGCATGCAATTAAGCAATAATAAAAACTAAACATGCTGTGTTTTTTTTTTTATTTATAAAAGGGTGTCTAGTTGCAAGTTAAGCAGAAAAAAGGAACGATAAAAATAAAAATTAGATACGAGTTTCACTAGCTACTTAACAACTTAATTCAAAAACATATAAAACAAATAAAAAACTCATCAGATTAAAGCACTTGCATGAATGAAACATTAATTGCATTGTGTGAACTAGAACCAGTTGTGATCGCTTCTTGAATGACTAGACTTTGGTCATATATACTAAAACTGACTCTGTTGTCTGCTGTGGTCATTTCTTGAAAGACCAGATCTTGTTCTTTGAACCAAACTCATTATTATTCAAGATATCTTCATTATCAAAGTCAAAAGAATTGCTCACATGCTCCTTTTTAGGTTTTTTTTTTTTTTTTGAACAGCGACTTCATTCAAAGAAAAGATTAGCCAGAAGCTAAGAGAACAAAAAATAGAGTTAAAAGTTAAATTTACACCAATCTATCCATTCTAAGTTTCTCCGCTTCGCTTTAGTTTTGAACCATAAGAAGCTTTCGGCTTTGATCTCCTTGAGCGTGTGGCTAATGGAGGGATTCACTTTATTGTACACCACCTCATTTCTCACTTTCCAAAGGCGCCAATAATGTTAACATCTTTTCTTTTTTTACTAAAAGTAATACCACCACCGATCTCCCTCGGTGGTGTTCTTGGTGACCTTGTAAACACTATAATCCATAGATTTTCACCGAGCAAAAATGCCAACTTCGGTGGATTTTCACCGAGACCAACACCAAATCACCCTCTCTCTATCTCTCTTTTCCAACCTCTCTCTCTAACTTTTTCTATTAAATTAATATTAAAAAGTGTCTGGTGGTGTGAGATGGGTATTATTTGAAGAATGTTGTGATTTCATTGATTGATTTGATCATACAATTGATAGAATAAATACCCCAAAGTTTCCTAACCAACTAAACAATAAATTAGGAAAAACAATATCACCAAATCAACTAATTTAAATAAATATATATATATATATATAATATATATATCCGATAATACTCCCCCTCAGCTGGATCGAAAACTGTCAAACGGATGTCTTGGTAAGCCCTTGGTGAAGATATATGCGTATTGATAGACGAAGTGTGAGGAGTTTGGGATGATAATGTGGCAAAAAAAAGGTTTGATGTCTTGATGGAGGTATTACTATTAATCTGATGCTTGATTATACGGTTGATGATGATATAGTCATGCGAAGCCTTTAAGAAATAGAGATATGGCTTGCTTGGAGCACTGTTTTTTGACAGTGAAATTCCTACGCAAAAGAAGGTTTGGATTTCCCCTTGTAAACATTAGGAATATGTTCAATACACTTATTATTAGACATTTGTTTGCCAACATAAATTTCAAATATGTTTGGAAGATTACCCGACTTATATTTGAAGTCAATATATGGGTAAAGTTCATGTAAGAACCATTATCTATTGTAAGAACTTAATAACCAACTTAAATGAGGGATAATTGAGAAATTTTGTCCTTTCTTTTTAATTCCTCCACTACAAATGATTGTACAAACTTGTTCCTCCACTACTACAAATGATTGTACAAACTTGTAAGAACTAAGGGAAAATTATTTCAAATAAAGTTTTTGGGTAATTTGATATTTTTTTAAATATTATTTCACATATATCCACCCATATCCACCCGATGACTTAAAAAAAGTTTTTTTTTTGTTTTTTTGCATGTCCGACTATGTTGCATATATGCAACATATGAAACATAAAATGTTGCATATATGCAACATGGTATGTTTCATATGTTACATATATGCAACATACCATGTTGCATAAATGCAACATTATATGTTTCATATGTGTAACATGGTATGTTTCATATGTTGTATATGCAACATACCATGTTGCATATATGCAACATCATATGTTTCATATGTTGCATATGTGCAACATTATATGTTTTCATATATTGCATATATGCAACATAGTCGGACTTACAAAAATAAAAAAACAATTTTTGTTTAGTTTTTTGTTTTTTAGGCCGTTAAGTTGCCATTATGTGTATAGACATGAAGGAAAAAAGAAGAAGAAACATAAAAATTATCTAAATAACCTTCATTCAATTGAAATTTAATGATTCTTACATTAGTTCTTAAGTTCTTACAATAATATTGGTTTGTACTAGAACTTTACCCGTCAATATATTATGATTTCTATGTGTTCATACTTTATTTGTATCGAAATAAATAATAATTTTAATTAATCAAAATTAACATGATAAATGTTTATCATGGCATTTAAGTTGTAATTTTTGTGTTATAAATTAAAAGTGGTGTGGATATTTAATTAGAAATGGATTTTAGTGACACAGAATTTCTGTCACGAATTTTTTATTTATTTATATAACGTTTATCTTTTAAAAAGATGTATATAATTTCTTTTATGGTATCTTATTTAACTTTTATCTTTAATATTTAACTTTTAGTTTTAACGTTTTACATTAATTTAAAGTTTTCATGTTTATTTTTTTCTCGCCTAAAAAGAAAATAAAAAACAAAATATTTAATATATTTTTAATTATTTCTAACGTTTATTTTTGAAAAAAAAAATTAACTTTTTAGTTTTAACCTTTTAAAAAATAAAATAAACTTCTTTATAATTTTTAGTGTTAGCTTTTATTTTATTTTTTCAATTTCTTTTTAAATTTATAAATTTTAACCTTTTTAAAAATATAATTCAATTCTTTTTAACTTTTTTATAAAAGAAATTACAAGTTTTAACGTTTATATATATTTTTTTAATTTTTAGTTAACATTTTTCACCTATAAATATCATCTCCTCTCACCATCTTTCTCCATACAATATTCATCTATAAATTCGAGTGTTATAAAGGTTGAAAAATTAGAAAAAAGCTTAAGTTTTGTTTAACATAATATATTCGGATGTTACACAATGTTTTCTTCAAATAGACGTCATATTTTAATTTT
Organism: Deinandra increscens subsp. villosa; assembly: GCA_039602395.1. Classification (NCBI taxonomy): domain Eukaryota; kingdom Viridiplantae; phylum Streptophyta; class Magnoliopsida; order Asterales; family Asteraceae; genus Deinandra; species Deinandra increscens. Next base: position 3,579,454 of record JBCNJP010000020.1, on the reverse strand, counting down.
ATGACGATGAAATTAGATTATTTAGAAATATAATTATAATAGTTTTTAATTTTATGTTTATAACCCGAAAAAGTATTTTTTGAAAATAAAAACCTTACATAAATTTATAAGTTTAAATACTCTTAGAAGCCTAACAACTATTTTTTTAACTCACACTTTTCAAAAACTTCATATAATCATTTTATATATTCTCTGCAAGTAGAAGCCTATGTTTATTTGAACTTGTCATTTTATAATTTTTTTAAACAATCAGTTTACACATTATCTCCAACCATCTATTTTTTAAGAAGTATCAAAAGTCGGTTATGAAACTGAAATATTTTTTTCTAAAGAACTCTGTTTTTAATAAAATTTAGGTCAAACTGTTTAGAAAAAAATTATAAACAAATATGTATTTAATTTTTATTAAAAGATCACTAAATATAAGTTATTAACAAAAAGCCATTAATCAGCTTAATTAATTAAAAGAAATAAAAATAAAAAAGTTTAGTCCACTTATTCTCACCAACTTCAGATTCTCGTCCTCTTTTTTTCTTCCTATTTTGATTATTTTGATGGGTCAATGATGATTTTGAAAAGGAACGAGTTAAAGCTGTTTTGGAATTTTGATGTAAATAGTCAAGGGGTCTCTTAGCGACACCTCTTAAAATTTGGCTGACACTCCTTATATAGGTGATTCCGAGGCCTAAGAGTGACCTCCAGGGATAAAAACCTCACATAACCCCTAAGAGTCACCCCTAGGACATGTGCGGTCAACAAAACCCCGAAAAACCCGGGCGAATATGCGGAAAACCCGAGCAAGTACGAGGATGTGATTGAGAGATGTCACAGTGGTCGTTCACGGTTACCTTTTAATCACCTAGCGTTTTGTTATCGAGTGATTCGTTCGTGTGTTCTAATTTGACTGGTTACCTTTTTACATGATTTTTCTGTTATTGTGTTTTTGTTTACACAAATATATACGATATGACTTAGTTGGCCTACCTTTTAACATGATTGGTCCGTTGCGGTGTTTTTGTTTACACAAATATATACGACATGACTAAGGTAGCCTAAAAAGAAGAAAATAGGATGGTAATGAACGGAATAGATCAAACAAATTAGTTTGTGACTTTGTGCTTGATCCCGAGTCACAAAAAAGAGTTTAAGGGGTTCCTTCCTTAGAATGCATCGGTTTTGCACCGAATTATGATCTCCATAGTGTGACTAAAAAAAAATTGTTATAGCTCACAAAAAAAGGACTATGGGTGAGGTGTTTGAAGTACAGACCTTTAGGTCACACATGGGTCTCCGTGTGACCCCTAGGGCAGGAGTTTTAGTAAACACCACTTCTATGCGTGAGCGTTTGGGCTTAAGGTGAGGTTCTCTTAGAGACACCCCGTATATAAGTGACCTCAAGACCTCCGAGTGACCTCTAGATGGGGTGTATCTAAAGAAAAAGGGGATGTCTCTAAGAAAGAAAGCCCATAAATCACTATTTACGTGATTTTCCCATAAATAGCAGACAAGATTGAATGATTTTCCGAGCCATGCACTTTAACCTCGTATATATTCTCCCAACTACTCCTCCGCCTCCCCATCTCCAAACATCCTGTCTCCCAACCCCTCCAACAGCAGCTTTTATATAATATGACTCGCTACCCCAAAATTGGTTGATAAGCAGCAAGCAGCATCCCGTCATTACTCGAAGAAAACCGCTCGAAAAACGACTTAATTACTCTCCGGCTGACCTGAAAATGGCCACCCCCGTAAACCTCGAGCAAAACCCAGGTCAGTTATCAGACGATCTTTCTGTCTTTATTTGTATCCACTTCACTAACTTCAGTTGCTTTTATTTTAGGGGTTGTTTTCTAACCCATGCATTAAGATAGAAGCATATAAGATTCTTTTTAGTTTTTGAACTAGTTTTTACTTAATTTGCAAATATATTAACCTGCTTTCTTGTGAGAATGCATAATAAAAGCTACACTTAATTTGCAAGTTTTTTTTTAACAAGATTGTCAAATATATATGATGTTCTTGCAGACTTTTGGTTGAATATATGCACTTTGCAAGGTTTCAAGGCTATCAGCTATCATAAGGAAGAGGATCAAAATAGAAATTCAGATATTGTTAAAAGTGATTAAAAACTACAATTTATCAATTAAATATGATCAAGATATTAATTCAATTTCTTTTAATAATTAAAAAGAATACATAAGAGGTTGTAAGCATTTAAATACACTTTTGATAACTTTCGACCCAGTTCAACCCATTTGACACTTTCAGTTTTCACTGTACTTAACCAAGTTTTTTAAGTTTAATTATTTGACAAGGGATAATTTAATTTTATGCAGCTTCTACTTTTACCTCGGGCGCTGAACAACAGAAAATAGTTATAAAAAACAATCGTGGCGAGAAGCTTGTGGGCTTGCTGCACGAAACGGGGTCCAAAGAGATTGTAATCTTGTGCCATGGCTTCCCAGCCACAAAGGTATTAAATATTTTTTTTATCAGTTTTTATGTTCTAATTACATGATAATTGGGTAAATAAGATAAATAGCATACTCAAGCTGCTACAGCAACCAAAAGACAAAAAAAGAAAGAAAAAAAAAGAAAAGAGTGCATTTTTATCATATTACATTCTCCATTTTATAAAATGGCCTGTTTTTTTTTTTTTCACGTGTACCCATTTTTGTTAAAACCCGTTTTGATACGAACAAAAATTATCATGACCCATTGTGACCAAACCCGGACTCGACCCACCCTTTTGCAAGGCATATTGTTTTAATAATAAAAATAAAATTTTTGTTATTATGATGATTTTATTATGAACATGTTATTGTTTCCAGGAATACAATATGATGGTGGAACTCGCTTCTGCATTGGAAAAACAAGGGATCAGTGCCTTCCGCTTCGATTTTTCAGGAAATGGGTAAGTCTAAATGTTTAACTAAAACTACACTTTGACTTTTGAGGTCAACTAGAATAATGGCCAACTTCAAAGCTGGTTTAAATCTTTTCAGTATCACGAAATTCTCTAATCATGTGAAACTTAATATCATACTATAATCAACTTTCTATGTGACTAGTAATATATTATATATTCAAACTCACAATTTAAAAGTCAAAAGTCAGATGTATCTTTTCTTTCTTATCATTCAGGGAAAGTGAAGGCTTACTTGAATTTGGTAGCTTTCGTAAGGAGGTTGATGACTTACATGCAGTAGTTCAACATTTTACTTCAACAAATCGTGATGTAGGTGCTATAATTGGACACAGTAAAGGTATGTCATTTTTGCTGATATGACTTTCTGAGTTCAGAAGAGCTTTAAGGGGCTCTTTGGTTGGGCTTAATGGGATCTGTATGGTCCAGTAGCTGACCGATTAAGACATTTTTAGAGATTAAGACTGATCGTTTGGGCGCCCAGGATCAGACCGAAAAATCCAGCCACAAATGTGAAGCTGTAGCATACAGACGTGTGAAGAGGGAGCTGTGCGAACCAACTTTCTCGGAAAAACCGGCTGCGAACCAACTTTCTCGAAAAAAAAAAACGGGAGCTAAAAAAAAACAAAAAATTGACAAAAAACAAGTGTGTGCTGAACCCCGGTTTTCGAAGCTGCATTCGTGCGGACGGGAAGACAATTTTATCAAAATTGCACCCCCCTGCGCGCGGATAGATACCGAAGTAAAACACAACATAGGAACTTAACATGTCATGTAGGTTTTCATATATAAGTTAACAATGATTTAGTTCTCACACCAATGTGGGACAAGCTAAAGGAAAGGAAAAAAATAGACTTTTTGTTCAAATCAATATGGGACAAGGTAATGAATGAAATTTTTGGTGTTTTGTTCCCACACCAATATGGGATAAGGTAATGAAAGCAAAAAAATAAATTTTTTTGTTCTCACTCTAATTTGTTAGTGTTTTTTTTACCATAGAGACAAGTCATTCAGATGTCCAAACAAACAACACATAATGATTTAGCACCTTATTGATTCAGCACAGCTTTACCATACAGACAGCTTATTCATTCAGTACCAAATGATTCAGCACGAACCAAACAGCCCCTAAGTCTTTTACTTTTAACATTAATAAAAAAATCAATGATATTTTTGATAACCCAGGACATCAACCAACTTTATCCAAACCGTTTCACATATGAACTTGAATCTGCAGGATCAACTATATATCAACAAGCATTAGACATGACACTTTGGGTTACTGCCTTATTACTACCAGACTTATAAAACTTCATTTTATTTTAAAGTTTATACTATTCACTATCAAGTTGCTTTAAAATTGGTTATATAGAAGAACAAATTTGGCCGAAAAACAGAATATATATTTTTTTATGATTATGTAATTAAACCCTAACTTATTTGTTCTGTAACCCTTTTTGTAGGTGCGAATGTGGTGGTTTTATATGCATCTTTACATTACGATGTACCAACAATTATCAATTTGTCTCGTAGTTATAAGATGGATACGGGCGTCGAGGAGCGATTGGGAAAAGATTATTTGGAAAGAGTGAAAAAAGATGGCTTTATTGACATCAAACCTCATACAGGTTAAACATTTACAGTTTTTTGAGGTGGGAGAATGGGTCGGTCGAAATGCTTTGGACAACCTATCGGGTTGGCTCGCCCACACACTTTTTCTTTCCATTTTTTCATAAATAACTAAACTGTTACATTTGATTATGAAAATATAAATTATAATTCTCACTGAAATCACATATATGCTCTTTTTTTGCAAGATTAAATATTGAAATCACTGGACTTCTAAAAGTCCTTTTACCAAAGATTAGGGATTTGATCATGCAAAAAGAAAGACTGTTTGAGTCATCTGACTATTGAGGATAAACCATAATCCTAACTAACCTATTCACATATATACGGGTCAAAATTGCCACATGATACATCACAGGTGACCCGACCCATGACATGTATGTAGAATTACATCTATTGTTCTAATTATTTAGGAGAAGTTCCATATCGTGTGACGGAAGAAAGCCTAATGGAACAACTGAACACAAACATGCATGAAGCGTGGCTTAAAATCGACCCAGATTGCAGAGTGTTGACTGTTCATGGATCAGCTGATGAAATGATTCCAGTTGAAGATGCTTTGGAGTTTGCCAAGATTATACCAAACATTGAGTTAAGAATCATTGAAGGGGCTAACCATTGTTACGACAACCACAGAGACAAGTTGGTTTCCATTGTTTTGGATTTCATAAAGGCCGAGATGCATGGAGTCACAACCGTCATTGAAGAACCGGTTCCCATTGTTTGAACCAAATGAATGTGAGGCAAGCTATGTTTATTTCTGTGTTTTTTTTTATACAAATTTATTACCTGTCTGATTTTCAAAGATTTTATATTTGATCTAGAACGTATTTGGTGATGATTTGTGAAAACAATAAATATATATTATGGTAGAACGTCTCAAAAGTTTTTCTTGAAATTTTGTGAAATAAATGTCGGTAAAGTGGCGTGTTTTGTACATGATGACTCATAAACGAGCAAACTCAGCTCGAGGTTAGTCAGCTTATAGTTTTGTTCATGGTAGAGGGTTGTGATATAGGTTTTAAGATTTCAAAAAGTCTGTGTGTCACACCCCCAAATAACCACTAACGGAGTTTATACCGTTGAGGGGTGCGGCTAGACCAGGATTCACAACCACTAGTTACAAATACTAAATGAATCAGAGTTAGTTCAAAATCAGTTATAAAGTAAAGTCGCAAATACAACGTAGCGGAATAAAATATTGCCTTAGCACTAACCACGTGCTTTACATAAACATTGTTTTAAAATTTCCAAGTTTAGTTTAAACAGAAATAAATATCTTCTCGTGCCATGCCAACCTCCAGCGGATACTCCTTAGCGATCTGCAAAAGTTTAAACCACGCAAGTGTCAACCTAACGGTTGGTGAGTTCACAGTGGGCTTGTCATGCATTGGCCCGGTCTCATAATCATAATTTGTATCAAGGTATACTTACATAGTATTCGTTTGTGAAAAGCAATGCTAAATGTTATGTCTTAGTTTATAAAGGAATTGTCCGTGACCTACGTCATCGGGTATGAACTAGTTTTGTAAAGTTAAAGTGCTCAACCGATATCGCGGGTAGCTAATCCGTTGTTCCATGCACTAAGAAAGTTTGCACCAAAGCTGACTATAATTTATTGTAGTGGCCGAGCCATCTAGTACTGCGGACCTACGTCATCGCGGTTTTGCCTCCCCCGTGTCCTCTCGGGATCACGGTCAAATAGGCTGATATTGTACCTCCGTGCACTCCCCGTGCCACGGGGCGGAGTTTGTCAAACTCCAGTAGATCTACCCAACATCCCCTTGCTTTACAATTAATGGTACAATTAGTTGAGGACTTTTAAGTTTTCAAGGCATCCTTAGAAATCATGTGATATCATGTGGTTTAGACTTTAACCTACACTAGCCATATTAAAACGGTTTACTGGATTCTCATGAATCTCAAAAGTGTTTTCAGTTTTGTTTTAGAAATCGTTGTTTTGGTAATTCGCAAGTGCTTCCCATAAAGCACTTCAAGTTCATCAAGTGGGTGCCGAGCACTCCAGGTTTCCAAATTTATCAGGGAGGTGCCTAGCACTCTCGAGTTGTCAGCATTGTTTTACTTTTAGGTATTCGGTGTGACCCAAACGGGTTCACGGTAATCGGGTTAGTGACACTCACCTTTGGTTGCACTGCTACACTTGCTTAATAATCCAAGTATTGCTTAACGAAGACCTATGAACACGTTTAGGTCTTAAGTATTAGTTTTGTGTCTAATCTTTACTTAACGTCACTATGGCCCATAACATAGCGCGTTGGAACTATGACTCGTCATACAAACACACGACACCAATGGTTGATCATAAACAAGGGTTCATACATATCAGGAATCAAAGCATGTATCATCATGGCATAATCATGTAAGTCATGGCATAACATTCAAGCAAATTGTATAAGTTTAGATTCTGGTCACAGTTTCGCTAGCCTAGTTTCGCTAGGCAGTTTCGTTGTGTACACGGGCAGCACTTTCGCTAGGCAATGCCCGATGACACAGTTTCGCTAGACTAGTTTCGCTCGAAACTGTTAGCACAGTTTCGCTAGCCTAGTTTCGCCCGAAACTGGTTTGAACTTTCGTTCAGGGAATTTCGCTCGGTAGATTCGCTCGAGCTGGTCTGGTCGGTTTACTCAGCGACACTACAGTTTCGCTGCATAGTGTCGCTGGAAGGAGATGTACATAGTTTCGCTGGACAGTTTCGCCCAGAGAACACCACAGTTTCGCTGGTCGCGAAAAAACATACGGATCAGCCTAAAAATTGACCTAACAGCTTCCATTCTCACATGCAATTTATTGTTTAGCATACATAGGCATTTACCAACATAAATCAGCAAGCTTTAACACCTTAAACATGCATTTTGTCATCCGATCACCCAAAATACATATAAAACCCTAAAATGGCTAAAATAGCATAAATCTTTGTCATGGATGGATTTCATACGCAAAGTTGTGAACTTTATAACAGATCTAGCATCCCTAAGCAACATACTAGCAGATCAAGCAGTTTCATGAAGGTTTAAGCATGCTTTTTAAGAAAACTCAAAGAAAAGGCATAAAAGAAAGGTTTTGGGACTCACGATTCGATCAAGGAATCGAATGGATGTTGTCTTGAGGCTGAGATCTTGATGTTTGGTTGTGTTTCTCGACTGACCAGATTTCCAGAGGTGTGTGTGTGTGTTTTGGAGAGAATGGTGCAACAAAATGAGGCAACTAGGGCTTTATGTTATTATATATCAGGGCCTAGTTTCGCTGGCAGTTTCGCTGGCCAGGCGAAACTGGCTCTGATCACAAGTGAGCCAACAAGCTGCCGGGCGACATTATAGTTTCGCCCGGTAGTTTCGCTGGTTACCCAAAAGTGGTTAATTTCACGTTCTAAGCAAGATAAACACGATTCACAAATTGTCATGCTATTCATAATATTAAATCATGCGTTTAAATCACGTTGCACATAATGACATCAATAAATGAACACATAACACATATGGGCGGGTTCGGTGATCAACCAAAGGACGTGGACGTATTCGGCCTAGTTAAGCATTAGTTACTAAGTTAACACTTATAACGTAACTAACGGAGTTTGTCTAACGGAAGTTAACCTTGGAATTCTCGGATGTCACACTGTGATAGATTCTCTCAATAGGGTACTACTTTTTTTTTTATCACTTTCGTATCCGTCACACCCCAACCGATGGCGGAATTTACGTCGGGGCGTGATGATTGTCCAAATGTTCATGACACTAATTAAAGTTTCAATACTTAATCATTACCAAATTCCAAGTCTTACAGTATATTCAAATACGCATCACATAACATACTGATAGAGTTCGATTTATTTAATCTAGGTCCAAAACATCCTAGATGTAGCACCAATCAAATATGGCTCACAGTGCATGTCCTGAAACATGTATAAAAATAGAGAGGGTCAACTAAAAATAGTTGGTAAGTAAACATAGGGTTATAATTACATAGAGTATATTGAAAGCGATTTAAATGTCAATGTAGACTCAAACATGTATGAATAAACCAATATTGAATTTGAATGTGCGTAACCAAACCTTTGTTGACTAGCGCCCTTAACTAGCAAGTTAAGTTAATGAAAATAGGTTTCAATCACCCGAATGCCGAACCGGTCAAATTCAGGTGGGTTGTCAGTCAAATGGATCCATCATTGTTACCATAGGCTTGTATGTTAATGATTACGCTTGAAAATTGAATTTGCATATAAAAACCATAGTTCAACATATAGCATGTAATCACACAAAGACATAGAATAAAATCGCATGATTTGTAAACGGAATAAAGAATTTGATATTTGAATATGTATACATGTTCCATCCCAAAACTTGAAAATGAAAAAGGATTATGAGTACTCACCTGAAGCAGTGAGTGAAATATGGAATTAGTCCGAGTGATATGAAGGCGACCTATCCGTGTCATAAATTGTGTAAAGACACCTTAAGTCTTAGCGATATGAGTCAAATGTCTAAGTCATCTACTTAGACTAACCGAGTCATTTTAAATTATTTAACTCGTTTAACCGTTGGTGATAATTATTTGTTTTAATAGAAGTATATTTATTCTACAAAAATAAATATACGTGTAATTGAATATTCAAGTAAATGTGATCTCATAAATACGAGTTATATTTCGAATGAGTTGGATAAATAATATTTTTGTCTCAAGTTGTGTCCGTTATTTAAACTCAAACGAATATATATTTATTCAAAAGAAATATACATTTTACTAATAGTTAACTTTTAATAAGTCTAAGTCTCAACTTAGTTTATATAAAATCCATTTTAGTAAAGTTACAAATGTTTATAGTGATAATGGACTTAACGAAGTTCTTTTAGATATAATATTAAATTTAATTGAAGTAAGTGTAATAACTAAACTTGAGACACGTTTTAATGTAACAAAATTTCATTAATGTTTTATAAAATAAAACTATGAATATAAATTTTATTATAGTAACTTGATTTAGGTGACCGAGGGGTCAAATTTAATTCTCGTCCCAAGTATTTGTTATGAGGTTTAGAATTCTTTTTGTGCCATTAAAATACAAGATATTTAACGTGAAATTTGTGACAAAACCCCGAGGAAGAAAAGTAGATGAGTATATTTTATTTTAAGATTAATACACGAGGTGTTTACATTTAAGGAGTATAAGTTTAGTTAAATATAAGATTAGTATTTTTCTTTAGAGATTATAGTTAACCCGAAGGCTTCACTAGTTCAAAATAACAACATAAAAACAATAACGAACGATTACTCACTTAAAGCAAGCAAGGAGAAGGAATGTAGTAGGAGAATGTTGAATCCACTCGTGAGTCTTCAAAAGGTAGATAATTTATTTCTGTCGTGGAATTGGAAGGAGAATTGATATATCTTCGTGAGCATTTTTGGGAGTAAGAAATGAGTTTGAGTGTGTTTATTTTTTGTTCAAGCATGCCGTATTTATATACGAAATTTTAGCCCTTGGTAATCCTTTGGTAGTCCTTGGTAATACTTGGTAGTTCTTGGTAATCCTTTGGTAGTTCTTGGTAATCCTTGGTAATCTTTTGGTAGTTCTTGGTAATCATTGGTAGTTCTTTGGTAGTTCTTGGTAGTCCTTGGTAATCCTATGGTATAAGTTTAATATTTTAAATGTTTTATTTATAAAAAATCGATGAATAAAATTATAAAAACTATATATATATATTTTTATAATCTTTAGTATTTTACCACCATTAATGTATAGTGTTTGTATATAATTCTTGTGGGTGAACAAAAATATATTTAGACTAGCTTTATGCAAAGCAAATTTTTAATAAAATATCCGTAATCAATTTCTTTAGAAATTTTAAATAGATAAAATATTTTAAGTGTTCACTCTTTTTAGTGATAAAGTAGATATTATAGAATTTTTAAAGTCTAAGTTTCACATAAGCTTATGTACTTGTTCTCTAGAATGAACTCACTTTTTTCTCATGCTTTGATGATAACGTCTTTCTTCTCCATTGAAGCTTCAGCAACAAGAAGGTCTCGAGAAACATTTTTTTTTCGAACATCAAATAATATAACAACTAAAAGGGCTAGCAAGGTGCTAGCACAGTACATGAACAAAAAAAGAAAAAGAAAGAAAACCACTACAACATAGCACACCTACCAAAGAGACTAGGAAAGCAAGATAACAACCTACAACCTCTAAAACAACCGTACACCTTGTAACCCATACATACCCCCACAAAATCCCATAAAAAACACAGCCCTGCATCCATCCTTCAAAAACTCCACAGCAAATAGCAATCCTACAGCACACAGCCAATAACATCATCACATACAAGAGAATAACATGTTTAGCCAAGAAGGATAACCCGATCGAGAAAAACATTGATATATTGAAGATCTCATCGGTAATTCTTTAAGCAAAACACCGCTGATACATCACCACCAATATAGAACAGTCCCATAAAACAAAAAACCCCACGACCTGCCATCCTTAACTCCGGAGCTCAAAGCCATTAAAACCCTACGCAAGGCAGCTCAACTCGATAAATGACCCACACCAGCATCCCCAACTCCCATTGCAGCCACTAAGGAAACCCATCCAACCTCAAAACAGCCCCCCGAGACCCCCTCAACGAAACCCATTCACACAACCGCAACACACACGTGAAAAAATTTAATCCACGAAACGAAAAAAAACTCATATTGCAACATGAAACAAAACATACCTTGTTGGATCGCCACTCCACCCCCAACCCCCCCCCCCCACCCCACCCCACCCCACCCCCACCCGTCCTAATATGCACACCAAGACACACGCATCTAGTGGCACCCGAGGTATTCCCCAAGACGCACACCCCCCAAAGAGATGCACCCATACATAACCCCGCCCCCCACCCCACCCATTTGCATAACTAGAAATGTCACCATCTACACAGAGCCCACACCGGCCATGTTCAAGAGGAACTCTAACACCAGCCACTAGGCAAACTCACATGAAGAGCCCAACACAAACCACACCACAAACAATACACCCATATGACACACAGCGACACTCTATCCGCAAAATCACCCCCAACCATCTCATACCCCCCCCCCCCCAAAGCACACCCGTCCACACCACCAAAAAAAAATGACGCCAAAACCCAACACAATCAGCCTCCACATCCCCTGAAAGATCCCATCATCCCCTTCCATACAACCACCGCCCACCATGCTCTCATGAAAAACTCACACCAGAACGCCTCTAGAAAGACACCCCATATCTAGCTCACCCCACTCCGATCGAAAGACCCCCCACCACACCATAACAACCCGATACAATCACCCAACAACCATCCCCAACATCCGCACTGCCACAGCCAAAGGTTCCTCCTATCATCAGACACCATACCCCCAGCACAAGCCAACCACCCCCGCATCAGCCTTGAGGCTACCACAGTCCATGATACACCTCACATAACACCCCAATATTCACGCCATGACGATCAATCATTTTCCAACGTCAACATAACACACTCCAAAAGAACCACCGCACCACGATGAATAAAATTATAAAAACTATATATATATTTTTTTATAATCTTTAGTATTTTACCACCATTAATGATCAATCATTTTCCAACGTCATTGAAGAACCGGTTCCCATTGTTTGAACCAAATGAATGTGAGGCAAGCTATGTTTATTTCTGTGTTTTTTTTATACAAATTTATTACCTGTCTGATTTTCAAAGATTTAATATTTGATCTAGAACGTATTTGGTGATTTTAGTGAAAACAATAAATATATATTATGGTAGAACGTCTCAAAAGTTTTTCTTGAAATTTTGTGAAAAAAATGTCGGTAAAGTGGCGTGTATTGTACATGATGACTCATAAACGAGCAAACTCAGCTCGAGGTTAGTCAGCTTACAGTTTTGTTCATGGTAAAGGGTTGTGATATAGGTTTTAAGATTTCAAAAAGTCTGTGATAGATTCTCTCAATAGGGTACAACTTTTTTTTATCACTTTCGTATCTGTCACACCCCAACCGACGACGGAATTTACGTCGTGGCGTGATGATTGTCCAAATGCTCATGACACTAGTTAAAGTTTCAATACTTAATCATTACCAAATTCCAAGTCTTACAGTATATTCAAATACGCATCACATAACATACTGATAGAGTTCGATTTATTTAATCTAGGTCTAAAGCATCCTAAATGTAGCACCAATCAAATATGGCTCACACTGCATGTTCTGAAACATGTATAAAAATAGAGAGGGTCAACTGAAAATAGTTGGTAAGTAAACATAAGGTTATAATTACATACAATATATTGAAAGCGATTTAAATGTCAATGTAGACTCAAGCATGTATGAATAAACCAATATTGAATTTGAATGTGCGTAACCAAACCTTTGTTGACTAGCGCCCTTAACTCGCAAGTTAAGTTAATGAAAATAGGTTTCAATCACCCGAATGCCGAACCGGTCAAATTCAGGTGGGTTGTCAGTCAAATGGATCCATCATTGTTACCATAGGCTTGTATGTTAATGATTACGCTTGAAAATTGAATTTGCATATAAAAACCATAGTTCAACATATAACATGTAATCACACAAAGACATAGAATAAAATCGCATGATTTGTAAACGGAATAAAGAATTTGATATTTGAATATGTATACATGTTCCATCCCAAAACTTGAAAATGAAAAAGGACTATGAGTACTCACCTGAAGCAGTGAGTGAAATATGGAATTAGTCCGAGTGATATGAAGGCGACCTATCCGTGTCATAAATTGTGTAAAGACACCTTAAGTCTTAGCGATATGAGTCAAATGTCTAAGTCATCTACTTAGACTAACCGAGTCATTTTAAATTATTTAACTCGTTTAACCGTTGGTGATAATTATTTGTTTTAATAGAAGTATATTTATTCTACAAAAATAAATATACGTGTAATTGAATATTCAAGTAAACGTGATCTCATAAATACGAGTTATATTTCGAATGAGTTGGATAAATAATATTTTTGTCTCAAGTTGTGTCCGTTATTATATATATTAACAAATCAAATTGCTGGGGTTGTGTGTGTAATCATTGTACTTCGTTTAAGCCAATTAAATGGCAACAACTGTGATATTTTGTACATGTTAATTTTCATTGGTTTGGTGGGGCGGTGCCACCGTATTATAGTTCCACTAGATTGTTTTTCTAGGTTACACGTGAAACCTGATTCGCCTGATTGATACCGTTCAAAAAAAAAAAAAAATCCAGTTTCAGAATTTAATACGTTTGAATTAAATAGATAGATCCGTTTCAGTCGTTGCCTTCACCCGCTTTGAATTGATGAATTTCAGTCACTGAATCGTATGCGATAATCATTGAATCTCCGGTTTTCTTTAGTTAAATACATCCGTTTTGGATTTCAATCGCTTTATCGAATGGAAACTCAACGGCGTTCTTCAATTTTGTAGGACAATCGGGTATTTAAGTTGTTGGTTCTTAATCAAAGCTTAAACAGCTTCCTCCAACCTCGATTCTAAAATCTCCAATCAGACCTCAATTTGACTGATAATCCTTTATCGAGCCGTGGTCGTTCAGGTCAGTCTACCTTATTTACGTGATTATGTGTGTGATTATATGTTGTTTATCTTGATTTTAATTGAATGCAACCTACATTTAATTGTTCAAATTTGGGATATCATTCAATTATCTAAGTTTTGATAATGTATAAAGAGCAAACCCTCCGATTGAACATTGATGTTCTTATTTACTATGAAATTTGTCCTTTTAAGGCCCTTTTAATTGTCTTATTTTTTACATATCTGTAATGTGTTTTTTCAGTGATAAAAATATTCTTTGAATAACAATTTTAAGTGGACCTGCTGCAATTAAATCGTTTTGATTTTGAAATATCTTGATTGTTGTGTTTTTGAACTATTCATAAATGGGCTGCCAAATAATTTTCTGCAACTTTCTTTAGTGCCAGGTTCATATTAAGGTGTCTTCGTTGTTGATCGGCATTATCTCTTTAAGGTAACTATTGTTTTATGTTTATGGAACTTCTCATTTATGTGAAGTCTCTGATTTGATGAAGTCTGCTCATTGATGCATGACTTTGTTCCTAATTTTGGTTTTATCTATGATTCATTTCTTTAAATTCTTTTAGTAAAGCAACATTGTTGCACTTACATCTCCTGATCTGTCTACATTTTTAGCTGATGAACAAAAGTTATTACATGTTAATTGGTTATGGGTTAAAATAAGAGGTTCTTATAAATTTTTACATTTGATAAAGTTGAAAAAATTGTTGATATACTGATTAAGAGTTCGTATTTCATGGATGATGTTTGAATGAACTTTTAACTTTGAAATCAGTTCTCTTAAATTGTTTGAGAACATGGACATTCAAAATTGTATATATTGCTATATTTTCTGTTGGTGTGCTCTAACGTTGTGATAGTAAGTTTTTTTCCCTTCATTTGAGCTTCTCTGCTACTTATTCTATGTATTGATAGTTGAGCAAATATGCAATAGCATCAAATTTAGGCTTTAACATTCCACTAATGTAACTACATATTTCCAGTTTATCTTAGCCGAGTTGCAAGTGTCAGCCATGTGGTAAAGAAGAATGATTTAAGTTTACTAAAAATTATGCTTGTAGGTTAAAGGTAAAAACAAAACCATGTTTTCATATCAAAACTTCTATATGTAAACTATTTCATATTGATATCTTACATTTTCTCCTCAACTAAGCAGTGGCCACTTAATGGAGATCACACGATGGCAGAAGATCGCATTGTCATTTGTCGGAGATGGCACCGTTGGTAAAGTTATTGGGATTACAGCGACAAAGGGTAACTGAATTTACAGGTGCACACATCTGTGACTGAATTTTCTCTACTGACTTTGTTTATATGTCCCTATTATATTCTCTACCTCTTTAGCCACTCATCACATATCTATATCTAACTTTGGATATCCTTTCATAAGAAATATGAAGTCAAGATACATCAAGGGGTTGTATTTCATTTTATAAAACCAATCTTTATTAATTTGGCCAACGAGTTCAGTAAAAATGCAGTTTAGTTTTTTTTTAAATTTAAATTCCATGTATTTCAATAATTACTGTCTTTAGACATTCACACAAATTTGTCTTCACAAACCCTTTTTTTAATTGATTATGTGCTCATAATACTACATATGCTAAATGCAATAATGAATTATGCTGACTAGATAGTTTCCTGAAGTCGTATGCTCTGTTCCAAGAGGTTATAAATTTTGTTATTGGCTCTTTATGCTTAAACAAAAGGTTGTCTGTATGTTAGTCAATTATTGCTATTAACATGGACTGTTATTTTCAAAGATGAATATTGTTGCACAATAAATCCATTTTCATGTCTTTTTTTTTTACTTTCATTACATATTTACTTTGTACCTCTTTACCATATGCTCTATTCTATACCATTTTAAAATTTAGATATCTTCATGAGGTCTAATTTCAGTTTTGAAAAAATAAGTGTTAGCCAACATTATACAACCTTTAAACTGTAATTTTAATGCTCTCAAGCAACATCCAAGATATAATTTGGATGTAAAGGTTTAGATTAATACAATAAGAGACAGCAGCAAGACTACTGTGAACTAACTCCTGTACTCTATCTCAATGACTTAAACTTTGTGGTTCTCTAATGATCATTTTGACTATCCTTTTATTTTCTAAATAACATTCAATATCAAGCTCCCCACCGCAACGCGCGGTGGGTATCCAACTTGTTTAAACTCAAACGAATATATATTTATTCAAAAGAAATATACATTTTACTAATAGTTAACTTTTAATATGTCTAAGTCTCAACTTAGTTTATATAAAATCCATTTTAGTAAAGTTACAAATGTTTATAGTGATAATGGACTTAACGAAGTTCTTTTAGATATACTATTAAATTTAATTGAAGTAAGTGTAATAACTAAACTTGAGACACGTTTTAATGTAACAAAATTTCATTAATGTTTTATAAAATAAAACTATGAATATAAATTTTATTATAGTAACTTGATTTAGGTGACCGAGGGGTCAAATTTAATTCTCGTCCCAAGTATTTGTTATGAGGTTTAGAATTCTTTTTGTGCCATTAAAATACAAGATATTTAACGTGAAATTTGTGACAAAACCCCGAGGAAGAAAAGTAGATGAGTATATTTTATTTTAAGATTAATACACGAGGTGTTTACATTTAAGGAGTATAAGTTTAGTTAAATATAAGATTAGTATTTTTCTTTAGAGATTATAGTTAACCCGAAGGCTTCACTAGTTCAAAATAACAACATAAAAACAATAACGAACGATTACTCACTTAATGCAAGCAAGGAGAAGGAATGTAGTAGGAGAATGTTGAATCCACTCGTGAGTCTTCAAAAGGTAGATAATTTATTTCTGTCGTGGAATTGGAAGGAGAAATGGATATATCTTCGTGAGCGTTTTTGGGAGTAAGAAATGAGTTTGAGTGTGTTTATTTTTTGTTCAAGCATGCCGTATTTATATACGAAATTTTAGCCCTTGGTAATCCTTTGGTAGTCCTTGGTAATTCTTGGTAGTTCTTGGTAATCCTTGGTAATCCTTTGGTAGTTCTTGGTAATCTTTTGGTAGTTCTTGGTAATCATTGGTAGTTCTTTGGTAGTTCTTGGCAATCCTTTGTAGTCCTTGGTATAGTGTTGAAGTTGTCAAATAATATCACCAGTGGTTTCGTGTTGAGTTGACTCGGGTATGACCTTAACCTGTATAACATATATATAAATATATATATATATATATATTATATAAAATGAAACGAGGGTAAAAAATAGAATTTCATGATAGGCTTGAATAAAGATTGAAATTACATGGATAACTGAAACGGGTCAGGTTACAAATATGGAAAATATGCGGATGTCACAGTATCTTAGGTATTCAGGGACGACTTAACAGATTTACAGACCCGAAGCAAACTTCAAGTTCGGAGCCTTTTGGCTTTTCAAAAGATAATAATAAAGTACAAAACTTATAATTGGAAGTTATTATATAGTGTTTGTATATAATTTTTGTGGGTGAGGTTATTGTGAGAAGTTTAGTTTAGATAAGAAGAATAAGAAGGAATTATAGCCATTAGATCTTCAATTAAATGAAGATCTATGGCTTAAAATTTTCCTGCGTAAAGTAGAGAGAAAAACTAAAGAAAATAAAAGATGGAAGGGTATTTTTGACTTTTTATCAAATTCCCCCCATTTGTTAAACCTTCATAACTTTTAGATACGACATTATTTTTTAAAAAAAAATTACACCATAAAAACGAGCGTTTTTTATCTTTAAAACACATATAGTGTTGCTATATAAAAAATTAATTTTTTTTACTCTTTCGATTGTATCAAAATGTTCAGATCATTGTGTCATTGTGTCGTTG
Organism: Deinandra increscens subsp. villosa; assembly: GCA_039602395.1. NCBI lineage: Eukaryota > Viridiplantae > Streptophyta > Magnoliopsida > Asterales > Asteraceae > Deinandra > Deinandra increscens. Next base: position 3,561,468 of record JBCNJP010000020.1, on the reverse strand, counting down.
TGTCATTGTGTCAAAATGTTCAGATCATTGTGTCATATTGTGTCAAAATGTTCAGATCATTGTGTCATATGGTGTTAAAAACCGAAAGAGTAATTTTTTTTAATTTTATATATAGCAGCATAATATATATACTTTTGACACGACGACACAATGACACAATGATCTGAACATTTTGATACAATGACACAATGATGTGTCAAAATGTTCAGATCATTATTTCATATGATGACAAAAACCGAAAGAGTAATTAATTTTATATATAGCAACACTGTATATACTTTTGACACGACGACACAATGACACAATGATCTGAACATTTTGACACAATGACACAATGATGTGTCAAAATGTTCAGATCATTGTTTCATATTGTGCCAAAAACCGAAAGAGGATTTAATTTTATATATATCAACACTATATATACTTTTGACACGACGACACAATGACACAATGATCTGAACATTTTGACACAATGACACAATGACCTGTGTCAAAAATCGAAAGAGTATTTTTTTTTCATTTTTTATATAGCAACACTATATGCGTTTTAAAGATAAAAAAATGTTCGTTTTTATGGTGTATTTTTTTTTAAAAAAATAATGTCGTATGTGAAAGTTATGAATGTTTAAAGAAAATGGGGGAAGTAGATAAAAAGTCAACAAAAGTGGCTAAGACTAAAATACTCCTCCTTCCTTTTTTATTAGATCAAGATCCAATGGCTGGAATTCCTTCTTATCCTTCTTACCCAAAACAAACTTCCCATTTGAACCACTCCCATTATATAGTGTTTGTATATAATTTTTGTGGGTGAACAAAAATATATTTAGACTAGCTTTATGCAAAGTAAATTTTTTAATAAAATATTCGTAATCAATTTCTTTAGAAATTTTAAATACATAAAATAGTTTAAGTGTTCACTCTTTTTAGTGATAAAGTAGATATTATAGAATTTTTAAAGTCTAAGTTTCACATAAGCTTATGTACTTGTTCTCTAGAATGAACTCACTTTTTTCTCATGCTTTGATGATAACGTCTTTCTTCTCCATTGAAGCTTCAGCAACACGAAGGTCTCGAGAAACAATTTTTTTTTCCGAACATCAAATAATATAACAACTAAAAGGGCTAGCAAGGTGCTAGCACAGTACATGAACAAAAAAAGAAAAAAAGAAAAAGAAAGAAAACCACTACAACACAGCACACCTACCAAAGAGACTAGGAAAGCACTACACATTATAACCCATACATACCCCACAGAAACCCATAAAAACACAGCCCTGCATCCATCCTTCAAAAACTCCACAGCAAATAGCAATCCTACAGCACACAGCCAATAACATCATCACATACAAGAGAATAGCATGTTTAGCCAAGAAGGATAACCCGATCCAGAAAAACATTGATATATTGAAGATCTCATCGGTAATTCTTTAAGAAAAACACCGCTGATACATCACCACCAGTATAGAACAGTCCCATGAAACAAAGAACCCCACGACCTGCCATCCTTAACTCCGGAGCTCAAAGCCATTAAAACCCTACGCAAGGCAGCTCAACTCGATAAATGACCCACACCAGCATCCCCAACTTCCATTGCAGCCACTAAGGAAACCCATCCAACCTCAAAACAGCCCCCCGAGACCCCCTCAACGAAACCCATTCACACAACCGCAACACACACGTGAAAGAATTTAATCCACGAAACGAAAAAAACCCATATTGCAACACGAAACCCCCCCCCCCCCCCGCCCACCCGTCCCAGTACGCACACCAAGACACACACATCTAGTGGCACCCGAGGTATTCCCCAAGACGCACACACCCTAAAGAGATGCACCCATACATAACCCCCCCCCCCCCCACCCCCACCATTTTGCATAACTAGAAATGTCACCATCTACACAGAGCCCACACCGGCCATGTTCGAGAGGAACTCTAACACCAGCCACTAGGCAAACTCACATGAAGAGCCCAACACAAACCACACCACAAATAATATACCCATATGACACACAGCGACACTCTATCCACAAAATCACCCCCATCCATCTCATACCCCCCCCCCCCAAAGCACACCCGTCCACCCCACAAAAAATATTAAGCCAAAACCCAACACAATCAACCTCCACATCCCCTGAAAGATCCCATCATCCCCTTCCATACAACCACCACCCACCATGCTCTCATGAAAAACTCACACCAGAACGCCTCTAGAAAGACACCCCATATCTAGCTCACCCCACTCCGATCGAAAGACCCCCCCCCCCCCCACACCATAACAACCCGATACAATCACCCAACAGCCATCCCCAACATCCGCACTGCCACAGCCAAAGGTTCCTCCTATCATCAGACACCATACCCCCAGCACAACCCAACCACCCCCGCATCAGCCTTGAGGCTACCACAGTCCATGATACACCTCAGATAACACCCCAATATTCACGCCATGACGATCAATCATTTTCCAACGTCAACATAACACACTCCAAAAGAACCACCGCATCATGATGAATTCACTTTTAATTTTTTCTTTTTCTCCCCCTTTTTTTCCATTTTCTTTTTTTTTCTCTACTCCACTTTTTTCTCTTTTTTCTTGTTTTTCCTCATATTTTTTCCCTCTCTTTTTTTTCCTTCTCCTTTTTTTCCCGAGCACAAAACAACATCAGGTCTCAACCCAGCACTTCACACACAAAAAAAAAACAAACACGATTTATTGCCACACAAAAAACGCACAAAATATACCACACATAACTCCACAAGACCAGAAACAAGACCAAGCATTCACAGGCAGAACAAAAACACCACAACCCCTACCACAATGACCCAATCTCCTAAAAAGAAAGAGAAAAAATCTAACAGTGACACATACCCCCCCCCCCCAGGACACAAAACAACGACTCCCAACGACACTCGCCACACCACATAATGAGAAATGGCCACAAAGAAATAACCTTGAACAATATCTGCAACACTATAATGGTTCACAGTAGAAAACAACAACCAAAAACCACCCCCAAGACTATGCCACCCAAACACGATGACTGAAAATAACCATAAAAGTAAACGCAGCATCACACACCACCCCATAACAAAGAAAAAACCACGACGCACGACAAAAACCAAGTTAGAATACCACCCCCCACCCCACCCAAAAAATCCGAAACGTCCCCGTCACTTATGATAATGAAAAGCTTCTCCACTGGTCTCATGAGACATCTTTAAAAACCCCTCTATTTTTTATCCACAAAAAGCTATTAAGTTTGAGTTCCTCAACAACCTCCTTATCGTCGGCCATTTTTTTTTTTTAAATCCTTCTATTACACGCCTTCCAAAATAAGCCAAATAGTTGATAGAATGATACCATGTAAAAGTTTTCTATGATTTTTACCATTTGTTGCATTAGCATGCACCTTCAAAATATCCCCTACCGAATTACACACCACATGTGGACATTTGCACCACATAAACACCAACCTCCACACATTTTCCACCTTTGGACATAGTACCAATGCATGATCTACCGATTCACTACCACCATTGCATCCGAAACACCCCTCATTCACCATAACACCCCTCCTATACAGTTCCAAGGAAACATGAATTCACCCAATCGAAGCCCTCCATGTGAACGCATTTACTTTTATTGGTACCCATCCATTCCATTTAATTTTTTTTTTCAAAACACCCCAACATCCTCTTTTGAATAGTACTTCTTATAGTTTTAACTTCAAAATCTTCAACACTTTCACCCCCCCCCCCACCCCCCACCCCTCATTTATCCTTATCACCTGATAGTCGCACATCTTCAATCATAGAGTCACAATCAACTCTAGTAGCCTCCAAACACCCCGGTAGACCCGCCCCTTTCCAGTCCCACTTAAAATTTAAAATCCCATCAACCCACCTTAATCTAGACGCCACCACACACACCTTACATTTATCCCAATTAAAAAGCTCAGGGAATAAATCTTTAAACCTCCCAAACCCCGACCATTTGTCTAACCAAAACTTAGCATCCTTACCATCCCCCAACTTGCATCTTAATACTCTATATGGATTGATTCCCATTCTCTCCAAATCCTCAAACACTTTAACTATATTCTTCCAAGGCCCACTTATAGATTTATTAAATATCACTGTTTTAGCTTTCCTTCTACCACCATGAATTCCTAAGATTACTCTAGCCCATAATCCTGTTTTCTCCGCCTTAACACGATGGATCCATTTGAGCAACAGACTAATATTAGCTGCCCTAACACACCCAAACCCCCCTCCTTTTTGCTGGCCAACATCATTTTCCAAGGTATCCAACATATTTTCCTCACTACCCCCCCCCCCCCCCCCCCCCCCCTCCAAAACAAAGCACCTTCTAATAGCTTCAATCCGCCTTTCCACATGCACCGATATCCTAAACAAGGATAAATAATACTGAGGGATCGCCCCCAATACTGCCTTGAGTAAAGTTAACCTCCCCCAAATGATAAAGTATTCTTTTTCCATGTAGACAGCTAAATTGATTATGCTTTTGGTTTCAATTCTCCATTTTATTTCATAAAACAGAAACATAATACATCATGTTGAAATGGTAGAAAATATGAGGAAAAATTAAGCAAGAATCAAAATAATGTCCAGATTTTACTTCAGGACTAAAGCTGATCATAAGTATTCTAAAAGGTAAAAACTGTAAATTTCATCAAGTTTCTAAATTTAAATTCTCTATACACTTTCTCTCTGTACAAATCTATATTTCTGTCTGTATAATCATACCATAAGTTCCCCGATCAATTTGAGTGTTTCAGGCAGTAAAGTGTGATCGATCGATCGATTGTGTTAGGGTTTAAATCCAATTCGATTTGTAATAACCGTTGCCTAGATTTATCGATGGAGGTTGGAGTGGATAATTCACCGGAGAACGTCGGTGTTGCGATGGAATTTCCGGCCGTTGACGGTGATGGATTATCGTCTCCTCGAACCGTGCCGCCGAGGCTTCGCCGGAGACTCACAGAAACAAAGGCGTCTCCATCTAGTGTTGAAAAAATCGAAGCTAAACTTCGGGATGCAGATCTTCGTCGACAGGTTAGGTCTCGTGTTTTTTTTTTTTGTAGTTCTCTTAGATACTTTTGATTAATCTGTGTAACGATCAGTTTTGTATGAGAAAATTCGATGAAATTGTATGGTATTATCATATAGATATGAAGAGAAGCATCATACTCTCTGAATTTTGCAAGTCTTTTCCTGTTCTTATTTACTTTATTTTTGTTGTAAAAGACTAAAATTGGGAGTTGGTTGTCTAGAAAAGAAGGCAAACTAAACATGTGCTCCAATTTTTATTGTTTTGTCTGTTTCAAAATCTTTACTCATGGTGGATCTAATGAGATTAACTTTTAGGGGTTTGGTAGTTAAGCAATTGGAAGCCAGAGTATATATTTGGGAACTAAGTTTCATGTATACTAACTAAATAACTGCGTAAGACTTGAATTGTATACAGTGACTTTCATTTGCTGATCTTTGTTTTTATTTTTCCACTTATTTGATCTCTGCAGAAATTTTATGAGCATTTGTCAAGCAAGGCGCGGCCAAAGCCTAGGAGTCCTCCACAATCCGGAGACCTTGAAATCCTTGGTCAACGTCTACAGGCAAAGCTTCTGGCTGCTGAACAGAAAAGGTAAATTTTCCTTCAATTTTTTCTTCTGCTCTTTATTGTACCAAACCAACAAAGCTAAAGTTTTCGGGCTGCTATATTTTTTCTGTTATTTAGATTCCAGCAAAGTCTGTATGTGTTCCATGTGAAGGTTACCTCATTTTCTATTATGGCCCTTATATTTGGCAACTTTTGTCTTGTATTGTGTAATTTTTCGAACCCTCTCTCGCTCCCATTCTTTCAACGGCCGTTTGCGTCACTCCTTATTTGTTACAGGTCATTGTGATTGTCGGTCGTCCTTAGCCAATCCTTGCTACTTTGACATCATTTTTATGCTCTTAATGGTATTTGGTTTGAAATGTGAGAGTTTTTTTTTTTTTTTTTGAACAGCAAAAGAAAAGAACTTTATAAAAAAATACCACTAGCAAGATACTAGGAAAGGGTATTTTGAGTGTTTAAATAACAACCCTATGTTTAAATTTTATCCAATGCATTGAATATTGATGTTTAGTCCTTGTAATTATTTTCCACCTTCACGGAAATATATAGATTGTCAAAAACTAATTAAGGAATGTGGTATCTTTCGTCATTTCTGCTGTCATCTCCAGCTTTTAATATATTTTCAGTATAAAATTCAGTTTTTATTTTTTTAATTTATAAAAGCATATTACAGAAAAAGTGGATGTGATTTGTGTTCTGCTTTTTTGCAATTAGTACATTGGTCACATAGATGTAAGGGATGAATCTCATGTGTTTGTTGTACCAACTATCAGGTCAAGTGTTTTGGCAAAAGAGCAACTACGTCTAGCTAAGCTGGACCAGTTGAGGCAAGCAGCCAGAACTGGGGTAGAACTGCGTGTTAAGAAGGAATGTGCCGAGCTAGGGACAAAAGTGGAACTGCGTGTGAGGCAGGCAGAGACAAACAGAATGAGAATCTTGAAAGCCTACAGGCAACGAAGGGCCATATCAAGGGAAAGAACATCTCAATATCTTATAAGAAGGATTACTCGCGAGCATAAGTATAAAGAGTGTGTTGGTACTGCTATTTCTCAAAAGTGGGCTGCAGCTAAGAAGAAAAGATTGGGATTACTGGAAGCTGACATGGAAAGGGCTCATGCTAGGCTTTTACAAGTAAGAAAGGTAGCCAAATTTGTCTCTCAGAAGCGAGAGATTGAAAGAAGGAGATTAAGGGAGAGTTTGGAGGATAAGCTACAAAGGGTATGCATGTCCTTCTCCTTATCGTTCTCTAATATACATTAGAGATGGCAATTTAGACACATTCATTTATTAATTTGTCGGTTTGGGTAATTTCTTTAATCTCTTAACAGTACAAAGCAGAAAATGAAATAAGTTTAGCTTAAATGGACACAGGTCAAACGGATCAGAAGATTGCAACTGGTAGAAATTTGCCTCAAGTTTATTTTTTATGGAAAAATTTTCCCAAACCATTTTGTTCAGAAAATTAGACTCTTACAGAAATAACACATTTTCTACAATCATATATATCATAGACAATTATTTTGGACAAAAATGCATGGGTCAACCAATCCCCATCCAACCTGAACCGTACCATAAGTTACCAAATCTTGACGTGTTATCCAACAACCATTTTTTTTAATCATCCGTACTTGTGTTCTATTTTGGGAACAAGTTAATAGCATTGGGCGGAGACCTTATTTGGACAATGTGCTTGTATACAGGCAAAGAGACAGAGAGCAGAATACCTGATGCGGAGAGCAAAAGTACATAATTCCATAGGTGCTAATTGGACCAAGAAAATGCAGAAGCAAGCTGACTATCTTTCTAGAAAATTAGCAAGGTACATGTGCTAAAAATAAAGTTAGACCTCTGTGTGAAATACAATGATGCATGATGGATATAGGATGGTATTTTTTTATTTTGAATAATGTTTGAACTCTTATGCGAAACTAATTTAACAAATTATTAGGTGCTGGAGAAATTTCTCAAGCGGAAAACCACCTTTCAATTGGCCAAGAATTACTCTGTTCTAAACATCAATGCGGACCATGTGAAGTCAATGCCATTTGAGCGGTTTGCCGTCCTGATTGAAACCCCTTCTAAACTTCAGACTGCAAAAACTTTTTTTGACCGTCTCGAGATCCGGTACGAAGCTTTAATGAGCACAACATCTGGCATCCATTACGATGGTCAGAATGACATTGTTCATCTTCTTAAAAGGGTTGCTTCACCTAGAAGAAGAACTACACCTAGAACCCCTGCCCACAGTAGACTAGTAAAAAAACCCACAAGAGCTGTCTCTAAGACACCAGTTGTTAAGCTGTCAAGGTACCAAGCGAGAGTAGTGCTCTGTGCCTACATGATTGTGGCTCATCCTGATGCAGTTTTTAGCGGTCAAGGGGAGCGTGAAACTGCTTTAGCTGAGTCAGCCAAGAGGTTCATTCAAGAATTTGAGTTGTTGATTGATATAATACTGAATGGACGTTGTGAAGAATCTAGACCGGTGTTGCCTAGACTTACCTTTAGATCACAGCTCTTAGCTTTTGATTTAGCATGGTGCGACTACCTGAATAGCTTTGTGCTATGGAAGGTTAAGGATGCTGAGTCTTTAGTGGAGGATCTGGTGAGGGCTGCTTGCCGGATGGAAATTTCAATGATGCAAAAATGCAAACTGACGCCTGAAGGGGATAATGCTGATCTTACACATGATATGAAGGCTATTCAGAAACAGGTTATACTACTAACCTTAATTACTTCTATTTTCATTAGCAATGGACAAAGTGGCGGGTCAACAGATGAAAAAAGGCATTTTTTGGTATAGGTTCTATGTTGGTAAATTCAGAGATATATATAAGATAGATAGATAGAATAAAGAGTGCCGAATGCTTATTATTGATAGGAATACTGCAGTCGAATGATTACAATAGAAAACTTAAGCAATTTCGGCTAATGGGTGTAGTTTAGAACTACTGCTACTGCTACTATTTATACTACTGAAAATAACAAACTTGCTCCTAGAAACTAGGGATCTTCCTAGAGACCAGGTGACTTATTCTACTAGCCGTTAACCAGTAAACCCATGTGCATACTTGCACATGGGAATTCCTCACGTGTCTTGTAACTGAATTTCTCATCAGTCAACATTCTAACAGGTCAGGTTTGGGTTGAACTAAAACACTTTTTTTTTTTGTCAATTTTTTTTTTTAACTAATGCGTCTCAAATATGATTACTCAAACTCTATTACTTAAGTAATAATCAAATATCTGTTTTTTTTATAGAATATCCTAGGTGGCCTTATGCATCAAAATCACTTTGGGTTACTTTTGACCCGTTTCCTTTTAAGTTTTTCATTTGACTCGTTAGATATAAAACATAATATGAATCGACCAATTTGTAACTAGGTTGAAATTCTAAAAGATGTTGGAATGTATTAAATAATGCAGGTTACAGAGGATCAGCAACTGCTGAGGGAAAGGGTAAGGCACCTTAGTGGAGATGCAGGTGTCGAGCGTATGAGGAAGGCTCTTTATGATACACGAACAGAATACTTTAAAGCATTTGAGAATGGTAACCCCGTGGATTCACCAATTGCACATATACCACCATCTTCTTCCTTGTTTGTAACCCCAACCGCTGATTCAGACAAAATGAACATAAGTGAAGAGCCTATCGGTGTGGTTCGTAAACTATTTAAAGACGAGAAATCCAAGCCACTACAAAAAGTTGTCGGCTCCTCTGCTGTTAGCCGTGGATTTCCAGAAAATCCGTTAAATCATTCTGGTGAGAATGTCAGCATGGAAAATGAGTTAATCGTGAATGAATTTGTTCATGGACAGCACTATTCATCTGCCAACAGTTTGAATGGTACTGATGAAGACCAAAAAATGGTCAAGGTCAGTTTCTCTTTTTTTATTCTTCCTCTTCTTTTGTTTCTGTTATTATATTCTATGGCTGCACTCCCTCTATATCATGAGAAACGGGCAACTTTTAACAATGATCACAGGTACGTGAGACGATGGAAAAAGCTTTTTGGGATGGCATAACTGATTCTATACAAGAAGATAACTATGATCGTGTTGTTGAACTCATGAAGGAAGTGAGGAATGAACTTTGTGAGATGGCTCCTCAGAGTTGGAAACAAGAGATTATTGAAGTTATTGATGTGGTTATTCTTTCTCAGGTGAACTTGGCAAATTTTGAGATCTTTTTATTTATTATTGTTTTCATTCGATTAAAGTTTGCTTAGATTGCTGAACATCTGTGTTCATCTTCTCCGTATGTAGTTGCTGAAATCGGACAGTTTAGACATGGAATATCTAGGTAAAATTATGGAGTTTACATTGGGGAGCTTGCAGAAGCTTTCATCTCCAGCAAACGAAATCAATCTCAAAGATGCCCACCACAAAGTTTTAAGAGAACTAGCTGATACATGTCAGGCAGATGATTCCAACCGTTCACATGTTGTAGCATTAGTTAAAGGCTTGCGTTTTGTCCTGGAGCAGATACAGGTATCTATTTTCTGATTGTTTCCCTTTTTCTTCGCCTAGAGGTAGCCTTCTTCACTCGTGTTATGTTTTATCTCTAACGGGTAAAAAGTAGTTTAAAAGGAAACAAGTCAAATGAAGTTCCCCATATCTTTTGAGGGAGTGTTTTGGGATTTCGTTTGCAGAAGAGCTTTTTTTTTTAAAAAAAAAAAACAGGTCTCAGTCTGCTTCAAAATTGCTCTCTCTCTAATAAAACACATATATTACTTCTTCAGTTCTTCCTATGATTGTTCATGTTTGGCAAATACTATAATTCTCCTCACAATGTAATCCCAAACACACGCATAATAGTTAATACAATAAACCTTCTTTTTATATAAGAAGTTATATGATATAAATTTTATAATCACATTTGACACACAACATTTCAGGTCAACCCTACCCTCACCTGACCATCCAATAAATTACATGTTTTGACCTTTTATCCAACCAATCTTTTGTGCCCATTTTCCACCTAACATTGCATTGCATTATGTGAATGACTGAGTTTAAGAATACTGGTACCAATAAATTATATGTTCAAACCCTCATTTGTTTTGTAGGCACTCAAGCAAGAAATTAGCAGTGCCCGTATAAGGATTATGGAGCCATTACTGAAGGGGCCTGCTGGTTTGGAGTATCTAGGAAAAGCATTTGCAAAGCGGTTTGGTACACCATCTGAAGCTTACACCCGTCTTCCGTTGACCATGAGGTGGCTTTCATCTTTAGGGCCCACCTATGATCAAGATTGGAGTGACCACAAACAGGTTCTTTTAGGCTTGCACGATGGTTCACCATCAGAGCACCTTGTGGTTCCTTCCACCGCTCTTAGAACTGGTGGAAGCTTCGCTAACGGATCGCAAGCCTCAACCTCTGTTTCCGTAACAGACAATGCAGCAGGCAACTTACAGAACTTACATCAGTTCGGTTTTTCTCCAGATAATAGGTACCCTGAGTGCAAGGGAGAAAGGCGTGATTTGCTAGTGAGGTTGGGTTTGCTGAAATTGGTGAATGATGTTTATGGCGTGACCGAAGATGAGTTGCCTGAAACATTGAAGCTTAACTTTCTCAGGCTGAGGCTGGTTCAGGCTCAACTCCAGGAGATCATTGTTACTGCCACCAGGTATGCTAAGTTTGGTACTTTCTGCCCTAGGGATTGAAAAAAAATCCGAAGCGGATGGGAAACCCCAAAACATTCGGGACGCGTGTTCGGGTATAAGATTAGTTCTAAAAAATCCGTGGGTTTGGGATGGGTATGGTATTAGGTCATACCCACCTTATTACCCGAACCCATTTACGTGCATTGAAACCAAATATATAACTATATTATATAACCTTAAAAAACATAACACAGTAGTTAAGTTAAAAACTTGAAATTATGAAAATTGTAAAATTGGTAGAAGTGTACTCGAGAGTAGCTGATATTTCAAACGGGTTTTTAAGGGGGCTATAAGATTGGGTTCGGGTAATGGACATCCCAATCGGGCAATAGGTATACTGATAAGTGATACCTGTAGGTATACCCGTGAACCGATGGGTAATAAGTAACAGGTACATGACGAGAATGGATCATGGTTCTATAATCAGGTATGAGTTGAGATTACCAAAACCCATCCCATACCTGGCCCATTGCCATCTCTACTCCACGCAACATGTTTTTGGCAATTTCGACCCGTTCACTTGTACAAAATGATCGAGTTGATGCTGTTTAATCCACAAAAATCATTGATATCTGGCCAAATTTTTGATATCATGTGCAGCATTCTAGTCCTTCGACAAACACTCGTGATGGAGAAAATGATATCAAGCCCTGAGGAGATGGAGACGACAATACAAAAATGCTCCACCGAGCTTCTGCAGATGCTAGATACCGTAGAGAATGCTGGTCTTGAGAATATAGTTGAAGTTCTGAGCAAAACTGCAGAAGGTTTTGATAAAACCAATGATCCAGCAAAAACTGAGTCAAGAAGACTTGTCATGGCAAGGATGTTGAGGAAAAGTGTACAAGCTGAGGATGCGGTTTTTGTGAAGGTGTCTAGAGCAGTGTATTTGGCTACTAGAGGGGTAGTTCTTGGTGGCAGTGGGAACCGTGGAAGACTAGTGGCGGAGATGGCTCTCCGCCAGGTGGGGGCGGCTGTTTTCACCGATAGGTTGGTGGAAGCCGGGAAGGTGCTGGGAGTGATGGCGAGTGTGACCGAGTGTGTTCATGGGGTGTGGTATGACCGGTTGATTGAGAACGTTTGATCATTTGACTCTAGTTTGGTTTGTGTTTTGTACATAAGTGTTATTATTTGTGTAAATTGGCCACTAAATTTAAGCGAATTAATGAATAGAAAGATCCATTCTGGTCAATATCTCACATGTATTATTTAAACCCATGTATGTTGTTTATTGCAGAGAAATTGTGTGGAATGTTTTTATGGCGTGTTTGGTTGGTAAAAAATATTTGTGAAGGAATTGAAATTAATTTCAATAAAAAATTATTTTGTGTTTGGTTTGTAAACTTAACTGATGGAATTTGAGTGTTCCAAAAATAAATTTACCAAATTATCCATTCTTATCACATCCTCTTTTTTCCGCCTTAATCTATGTGTAGCTCTCTCACCCTAGGGCTTCATCTGCAACAACCCTCTTCTTTTTAATAGCCTTTACTAGTTAGTGTCTCGGGTAAATACCCGAAGCTGTGATATAAAAAAAAATAAACGAATTAAAAGATAAAAGTTTTTTTCTAACTATTAAACGAATGATCGAATTTGAGTTTAAGTTTATCAATGGTGGGTTTAGAAAGTCGCGACTTTGTTTTTTGATTCGTTCACCATCATTCGTTGATCGAAACCTAAACAATATGGATCTAGTTTTGTTAGGTTTTCTTTCACGAATCCAAAGCAATTTACGGATCAAATTTTTATTGAAAAATGAAGAAGATATGATGAATCAAAGTTATGGTATTGTAAAACAAATATGGATAATTGTGTATGGAAATAATTTAATTTTTTGATTTTTAATTATAAGATCTTTCCTTTTTGTAAATACCATTTATTTTTTTAATTCAAAAATCTATAAAAATGACACATAAGCTAATTTTAGGTGGCACACCTTAAATTGTGCCACCTACACATTACAAACTTGTGTTTATTATATAGTATTACAAACTTGTGTTTATTATATAGTATAGATAGATAATTGATGTTTGATTAAAATTAGGATAATCCAAACCGCAGGTAGTGAGAATGCTTGGTTCAAACAACCCTAATTATCTTCATCTTGGTCCGACAACCCAAGTAGCCTTCATATTGGTTCAATTTTTGCAACGGCTCATCAATTCTAGTTCAAGGTTCATTGTTCTTGATTCTCGTTTTTGGGTTTGAATTACATAAGTTGTGACTTTTGTTCATCGATTTTGATTTCTTTCTCGTCATCTTCAACCACCTTATTTACTTGTTCTTGGGTCAATTTATAGAAGCTATGACTTCGGTTCGTTTGATTGGGAATCATTCCAATTTCATCCAAAATCCTATGGAATCCATGAACCAAACATATAGAATATGTTGAAATTCTTTATTATTTATAAGGGTTGTGTTCTATAGAAAACCAATATTTTGCAAAAAACCAAAAAACCAAGAAAAAAAATTATTTATTTTTTATTTTTTTATATGTTTCTTTCATGATTTTAAGAATACTGCGTTGGTTCATTATCGCCACCTTGCATCGCGCTAACAGATACGAATAACGCGTTGTAAATTGTCGTCGTCACCAAACACACGAACAAAAGACAAAAAGACGCAATTAAATGTCACCCGCCGTAACGCACGGAGACATAATTTTTTCTTCTCCGCCATCGCTCACCACCAGCTTCTTCAGGACATGATAATTCTTAGGTTTAGGAGTAAGAAGATTTAACTACAGGTGTCTCGATCATGCACTAATGACAATGATGTTTTGTTTTGGTTGTGTGTTTATCCTTGACTTCGGGTATAAATATGAATCAGTTTTTCCAAGAACAAGTTCGTGATTATAATTTAGCAAACAGACTTTAGGTGTTCTAATTTTTGACAACAGAGCTTTAATGCTTTTGTCATATCCTGATCTCTAACAAAATGATATTCAGAGCTGTGGTCATTTAGGCTCCACAATTTGATACCTTTGTTTGTTGTATAACTTTTTTTTTTCAATTCATTTTTTGCAGTTCATTTCTTGACAGTAATCGATTATGAATACGCTTTTGGCTATCTTCTCACTTCATTGTAAGAATGGGGACAGTATGCCATATTAATCATGCAAATATATTTCTTGTTTACTGTCACATTCTTATATATTTTACTAATCCAGAATCGGTTACGAATATCGCACTTAGTTTTGTTAGAGGTACATGTCAGGTTACAACAAGGAGGCATTTCATATTGCATTTGGGCTCTACATACCTTTGGTTTAGCAAGTAACCAGGTTTGATTTGTGAGTTTTTGAGGGTCTTTAACTTAGATCGGGTATTTGTTTGATTGATTTTTCTGTTGCAGAAATAAGAAAGCTATTAACTGCTCATTTCTTATCAGATTTTAGGTATGTTTAGTATTAACTCTTATTTCATGATAGCTGTTTCATATATTATGTTTCAATGGCATTTCAGTAAATCCTCTAAACTTCAAATTTGATATATACGCTCAATTCAGAATGGCACAATTGTAATTCCAATTATCTTCAACGTACATAACTTCAATTAAACGCTAAGAACCTGCAACTTAAGAAATCAATTAAAGTTTTCAATTTCCACAGAATTCGAAAGGGGGTAGGGGGTTCGGGGAACTATATTACTCGTATTATAACATGCATGTCGGTTTTTGTAGGCATTGAAGATAATGAAGATGATTGACATGCTTTAGAATTGAAATGGATGGCGTTGGGGGAGATGATAGAGATATTTGAATATGAAGAATGGAGCCTTAACACATCTTTATTAAATGTTTTTGTTTTTGTTTACTTTTGGTATATTAGATTTAATGAGCTTATTATAATCTAGTTTAAAAACTATTCACCTGTTGAATGTGTGTGCACGGCTAGGTTCAGTTTTGACTTTTGAGCTGTAACCAAACGAAACTTCTTGTCAAGGCATTTTATAAATTAATCAATGTCGGTTTCAGCTAATTCGATTACTATGATTTTGGGTTAATAATAGAAAATTTGATCCCCTATCGTTTGGAGTGAATATTCTTTTATCTTTCAATATCAGACATAAAAAATGAATGAATTTATAGAGGTAGGTTAGAGGTTTTACCACAGTGGGTCACTGGGTCTTAGGCGGTGGGTTTCCTCTGGGATGGGTCTTTAGGCGGTGGGTTTCCTCTGGGATGGATGTGTAACACAGAGGGTTCTGGTTACTCGTATGAACTTTGGTCGCATCGTATCGTCGGTAACATCGCTTGCCTTGATGATACCCCCGAGTAACTGAAGTTTGCCGTTCAAAAAAGAATTAATAGAAAATTTATTTGACCTATAGCTGAAAGCTTGAAATTTTGACATTGTTAATTGACTACGTTTTTCAAAAACTTTGGCATATTATAAATAACAAAACGATTCAAATTTTGGTCATTACAAGCACGTCATATTACCATATTACCATATATATACATTTGAAACTTGGCTCAAATTACAATGAAAAAAACATGTTTTTATAACTAGCATGGTGCCCGCGCGTTGCGACGACGACAGTTTATATTGTGTTATTCGTCTTTCATTCCGTTTTTTTTAAATGTGTTAGGATGGGGGTATGGTTGTTTCAAAAAAATTGAAACAAACTTTTCAACCAATGAGAGGAGAGAGAAGAAACTTGTAGAGATGGTTGTATAAATGGAGGGTATGATTTGTAGAGAGTTTGTAGGTGAAATTTGATTATTTTGTGAAGTGTGGACCACCCAAACACACAATCTTCTCGGCCATGTTCGGCATATACACTTTGCCGATGCCGAGCCGATGCCAAAGAGGACGGAGTGGGTTGCCGAATGGTTGCCGAGTAAAATGGTGTTGCGGACGAGGTATACCGAAGATATAGCCCCCATCCTTATGAAACTCAGACAAGCTTATAGCTTAGTCTTGTGATATATCAAGTTTATTTACACTATTATTTTTGGACGTCAATTAAAAAGTTTTGGTTCCGTCACTACATCGTATCACATTTCTTTTATATATGTTAGGATTTTTGTTGTGTTTCTAGCCTTAATAGTGCTTTGTCTACTCTCTATAAAATTGACTAATTTCCACCCGATCCATTCTAATCTAACCTTTCCCGATCTCATCTTTTATAGCGTGACCTATTTTTAACATCCATTATAAAATTTCCGAATTCGTATTATGAATAGTAATATTCCTCTTAAATCACATTTTCATTTTCTTTATACTGAAAAAAGATTTTTGCTATTACTGGAGAAGTTAATATGAAATTGTCCCGGTTGTTCGTTCACTGATGTGGCTCGCCCAATCTAGAACTGAGAAAGACAGTAAACTCCTCTAACGGATCCAACGTGCACCCAAACACCCTTTTGCCACAAAAATAAAATTTCCCCTTTTTTCCGATTAATCGCCGTTAGATCCAATTCCATTCGCCGGCGACCGTCATGTGGCCCGCCGTCCGATCAGCTGTCTTCCTCACCGCTTCCTTTCTCCTTATCTCCTCGCCGGTGCTCGCTTCCGAGTATGATCACAAGGTTAAGCCACGCTGAAACTCTAATTTTTCGAATTTATTTCGCCAGTGAGTATTAGAATCTGTTGATCGTTGATTTTGAATGCCAGAATTTTAGAATTTCTTGTTAGATCTTTGCGTCGTAATTTGATTTCTTTTATTGTAGGGATTTAGCTTAAGAATTGAGGTTTGTAATTTTTGCTAGGGTTTAGATCCCTATTAGCTTTCAGACATTTTTGTATGATGCAGCCACATGCACCATTATCATTTTCTGGAAGAATTACCTGCAATTTAACACGAAATTTGACAAGAAAGGATGGATTGAAACATTGGAGATTGGTTGGCTGTGTTAATTGACTAGCAGGAAAGGGTGGTTGTTACTCCCAAATTGATTCATCATGTGAACTTGTGACCCTGGAATCAGTTTTTAACTAGGAGCTCATGCATTGGAGTGAAAAGAGTTATAGGCTAAGATGATAATTTTTCTTTTTGGTTTTCTTCAGCGATAGAACTAATTTATGTCTTGTGAGGATTTATGTTTTGCTGCGTATAAATTATAAATTTATAACAGATCCATTGGGTTCGTATGAGATGAATTTATGTTTCTTATGTTCCTAGGCCTATGTTGTTGATGTGCTGAAAATACAACACATTCATAGATTTGCCTTAGTCCCTGAGAACATATAAGGTCATTTGTTAAGAGTTAAGAGTAGGCGTTGAGCTGTTAAAATTTGAGATTATCATGACAAAATTGTATGGTTATGAGTTATGTAACTATCTACCCAATGCTAATATTTTGGTGGAATCGTATGTATTTTTCCAATTCTATTGATTTTACCCCATCTTTTTTTTTTTAAATTAGTGCTTTGTTTTGCAGTATCAAACAGATGACCGGATTAACCTTTGGGTGAATAAAGTTGGGCCTTACAACAATCCACAGGAAACATATAACTACTACAGCCTTCCATTTTGTCGTAAACCTGGCAACCCTGGTCATAAGTGGGGCGGTCTAGGTGAAGTATTGGGAGGAAATGAACTTATTGATAGTCAATTTGACATCAAGTTCAAAAGTATGTTGGTCACTGTTTCTTGTAGTGTTGTAGCTTATGTAAACAAATGGTACATGACAGGACATGTATGATGTATCCTTTTGCAGAGAATGTGGAGAAGTCTAAAATTTGTGAGCTTGAACTTGATGAATCAAAGGTTAAGCAGTTCAAGGAGGCCATTGATAATAACTATTGGTTTGAATTTTTCATGGGTATGCCTTCTAGTCTTCTTGCTACATTGTACTCAAATCATAACTTTTTTGTTACACATTTTTATT
The DNA here is from genome assembly GCA_039602395.1 of Deinandra increscens subsp. villosa. Lineage (NCBI taxonomy): Eukaryota > Viridiplantae > Streptophyta > Magnoliopsida > Asterales > Asteraceae > Deinandra > Deinandra increscens. The sequence continues at coordinate 3,543,327 of JBCNJP010000020.1, read as the reverse complement.
TTTCGTCTTCTTTCTAATATCATTTCCTTTGGTCTCTGCTGCATGGAACATGAACTCAGATGATCTTCCATTCTGGGGTATGCATCTATCAAACAAACCTTCTTTTTCTTTAATATTGCATTTTAATGGCCTGCTAGCTTATTGCATGACTGTTGTTTATATAGGTTTTGTAGGGGAGCTACATACCGATAAGAACAGCGATAGCAAGCATATGCTATTCACCCATAAGAATATTACTATACAGTACAACAAAGATCAGGTCTCTGAATTTTACTTGTGTACGAACTTGTATGGTATTGGTGGTAAATTGGTTTTATAGTATCTGTTCTTTTATATCATGGGCTTTTCTTATTACAGATCATTCATGTTAATCTCACCCAAGAGAACCCACAACCACTGGAAGCTGGGAAAACACTAGACATGACTTACTCGGTCATGTGGACTGAAACTAATATCACTTTTGCACATCGTTTTGATGTTTACTTGGATTACCATTTCTTTGAGCATCAGGTATTTTTTCGAGTCACTAGTTTTCACCCTATGAATAGTCTGCAGTGTGCACTTTCTGTTTTTGCATTCATGCAAGTTCACCTAGAATTTCAATTTGCCTTTCTTTCTTCGTTTGCCCCCTTGGGGGTGGGTCGGGTGTTGAGGTGTTTTTGGAAGTGCTTGTGGCATTGAAAAATCAGAACCAATTTACAGCTATAATAAATGGGTAGCAGAAGATAGAGAGAGTTTCATGTGCTTTAAGCATGTAATAGTTGGATACTTGGATTATCAATTGTTTGAGTGTTCGACAACGTATGAAAATTTAAGAAATTAATGCATAAAATGACCAATCCCTTGAAAGATAGATGACTTATGAGATGGGAGTAAAAGTTTCCCAGATTAGGTTAAAATAGTTAAACAGGTAATTTTATCTTGTCCTGTGATAATGATTGTTTGTTGCAATGGGTATGAAAGTATGAAACTTGTTATTTGATCCCTAAATAATTAGATAAGTAAAAGCACTTTGGTCTATCCAAACCTTAGAAACTGAAAATTTCCACTTGAAGTCGCAATAATCAGTTCAGAGTGAAAGTCAAAAACTTTTTACCTTGAGATCTTCTTTTCCACATTATTGTCGTGTCACTCACATATTTGTTTCATAAGCTACTTCTAATCTTCACCATGAAATTACAATTGTCTGTTGCATCGTGCAGATTCATTGGTTTTCTATTTTTAATTCGTTTATGATGGTTATCTTCCTCACTGGGTTGGTTTCAATGATTTTGATGCGGACTCTTAGAAATGATTATGCCAAGTATGCTCGGGAAGATGATGATCTGGAAAGTCTGGTATGCTGCTCTTAGTTAATGAGATTCATAAATGGTAGCAATCCAGTTAACAAACTTTTAAATATTTGCCTTTCAGGAAAGAGATGTAAGTGATGAATCTGGTTGGAAGCTTGTGCATGGGGATGTTTTCCGGCCACCTCGTAATTTGGTTCTATTGTCGGCGGTGGTTGGAACTGGTGCTCAATTGGCACTGCTGATTCTTCTTGTCATTTTGTTTGCAATTGTTGCAACTTTGTACATTGGGTATGTTATAGCAGTTTTCCACATTCAAATATTTTTTTTTTCTGCATCAAAACATAGAGAATTGAAATGTCATGTTATTCCTTTTGGACTAAGAGGGTTAGAGTTGGAATAAAAGTTCATAGTTTCATACAATAAGAATATAAGGGTAATTATTTACTGCTTATTTATTGAGTTTTGGTATAAGTAGAGTATATAGGTGACAATTTTGACCCAGTTACTTATAAAAGGGTCGATTCAGGGTATGTTTTTTTTATCGAGGGTCAAATGGGTAAAATAAAAAATGGTTCGCTAAGGAACTAGGTATAAAGCGGCCCGAAGTGTATTTTGATCTCATTACAGCCTACTAGATCACTTTATTGTAAAGTTAGATTATTATCATCATGATATTTTTTTTTCGAAATCATATGTAATGCACATATTATTTGTAGAAAAGTGAAAAGGTTGGCAAAAAGTGTTTTTTTATCCCACGACCCAACAACATTTTTGACCCGTTACCCAACCCGTCTAATTTTGCTGTCACTATTGATCTGGAAAATTCTCATATTACAATTGTTTTTCCTTTTTGTTTATAGGAGAGGAGCAATTGTCACTACATTCATCGTATGTTATGCCCTTACATCATTTGTCTCTGGCTATGTGAGTGGTGGCATGTACTCACGCCACGGTGGTAAGGACCTTGAGTTAATGGTTCTATAATCCTTTTGAATTTTGAAAACATACTCATATAACCGTTTTCTGAGAATTCATTTTGTTTCCTGTACAGGGAAAAACTGGATAAAGTCCATGATCCTGACTGCATCTCTTTTCCCATTTTTGTGCTTTGGGATCGGCTTTGTTCTGAACACAATTGCTATATTTTACGGGTCTCTTGCAGCAATTCCATTTGGCACATTGGTGGTTGTTTTTGTCATCTGGGCTTTCATCTCTTTCCCTCTTGCTCTTCTTGGTACAGTTGTTGGTAGGAACTGGAGTGGTGCCCCAAACAACCCCTGTCGTGTGAAGACCATTCCTCGACCTATTCCTGAAAAGAAGTGGTATCTCACACCATCTGTTGTCTCCATAATGGGAGGACTGCTACCTTTTGGCAGTATTTTCATCGAAATGTACTTTGTCTTCACGTCCTTTTGGAATTATAAGGTATCTCCAAATCTCTATATTATATTTTTCTTATTTTTCTAGTTATTAAGTTTTTTAGGACATCTTCTGGTCCAATCAGTGAACCCGTAGAACTGGTGGTTGGATAACTGGCCGTTTTTTCAAAATATTGCTTTTCATTGATTCATAACGAATAAGTAGTAGAGATGACAATTTTGACCCATTTACTTTTGGTTAATTAGGTTATGTTTTGTATCAGTTGGGTCAAATAAATAGCATGGCTAGGAAAAAGAAGTCAAACAGGTCCAAATTCAGCCATAGTGCATTTTTAATGCACTAAGCCTTCTAATTTTTTTTATTAAAAGATTATATTATACCTTTACCTATATAGTTTGTGTAATCATATTTAGCACGTTAGTATTTAATTAAAAACGTGATAAAACCGACCCTACTTTTGCAAAATACCAACATTGCCCCTGCCTAATTTGTAACCTTGGCAATATCCTTGGCTAATGGTTGGATTTGTTGGTTTCTACTTTGTAGAGTTTTAGTTCAGTTGCTATAATGTCACTCAACTTGGCTGGTTGAGCTCAAATTAGAAGGGACAAATCTGTATTAAATATTTGTTCTTTTGCTCTGCAGGTGTACTATGTTTATGGGTTCATGCTACTTGTTTTTCTGATTCTCATTATTGTGACCGTGTGTGTGACAATTGTGGGAACATATTTCTTGCTAAATGCTGAGAATTACTACTGGCAATGGACTTCCTTCTTCTCTGCAGCCTCCACAGCTATATATGTCTACTTGTATTCAATATATTACTATCATGTGAAGACTAAAATGTCAGGCTTTTTCCAAACCAGCTTCTACTTTGGATACACAGCCATGTTCTGCCTTGGTTTAGGAACTCTTTGCGGTAATTTGGTTTATTTTTTTCTCATATGGTTCAAATAAAGAAAGTGAGGCAACTGGGCAAATGGGTCGAAACTGAAATGGTAATTTCAGTATAGGTGGCAATTTTGACCCATTTAGTTATAAATGGTCAATTTTGGTTATATTTTCTCATATGGGTCAAATAAGAAAAGCTAGGCAACTGGTCAAATGGATCGAAGTAAACTAAACCAGAGCTTCAATGTTTGAAATTATTTATTATTATTGCTATAGTACTTTGTTTTTTAAACAAATTTACAAATAATTTATTTATTAAAAATAGGAAAAATAGTATGTATGTGAACCTGACCGGACTCATAGATTGCCCCTTTTGATGTGTTGCCTATCTAAAATTCTCTGCTGCAATAATCTAAGAAATTTTATGATGCACCTTTTGCTGTTATTACCCTGAATAAAACATAACATTTTGGGTTCTGTCTATCTCAATAGTGGCAAGATGATACACAACCGAGTAGGTGTTTTTATGTTCTGGAAATCCTGAGAAACAAGTGATTTTTAATCGTCTTTTATATCCAGTTTTACTAACCGAATCCCTTCTTTAAATTTCAGGAGCTGTCGGGTATTTGGGCTCTAATCTTTTTGTGAGACGGATCTACCGAAACATCAAGTGTGATTAAAGAAAGCTTTTAACAGAAGAACAATGCCCCACAGTGGCCTCCCTAGTTTTGTAGTCTATTTTGTCGATACAAATGAAGATTTGCAGCAGATTCGAATGGGGCGTTAGGCGACTGTTAGCATTTGTAACCTTTACAGAATGGGGTCTTTTTTATTTATTTCATGGAATGAAGGGATGAGTTCTGAAGAAGGGTTTAGAAAAATGAGGGGGTATTTCAAGACTGTCTTTTCTGTTAATGGTAGCACAAGCTCTTAAGAACCAACCTGTCATATACATATTCTAATGTATTCATTCCATAAAATTAGGCCTGGTAAAATGGGCGGGTTGGCTCGGGTCAAAACGGGGCCAATTTAAAATAAGGTCATTTTAGTTTGGGTCAAAATGGGTACGGGCCAGAACGGGCACGGGTTAAAACGGGCATGGGTGAAAACGGTTCATATGAAAAAAGATCATTTAAAAAAAAAATTTAGATATATGCCGGCTTTTGAAAGATCAAAAGAATTGATATATTTTAAAAGAATTGCCAATGATCCCTTGTCCTAGTGGTCAAGGGGGAGGTAGTAAGGCTTTGTCTTACCTGGATGTCACGGGTCCAATCCCTAACAACAATGATATTTCAAGTGTAATTTAGGAGTAGATTAGCCTTTAAAAAAAATAAATCAAAGGAATTGGTATTTATGGTCATACGTATTCTTAATTATTGCGTAATCAATTTTAGTAGAAGTAATTAAAAGTAAACAAAATTTCATTATTTATCATTCAATTTTCTTTACTTTCAGAAAAAGAAAACAAAAATAATTTTATAATTTTAAAATTTAAATTAGTAAAAGTTTTTTTTTTTTTTTTAACATTTCCGTCAAAGGTACGAAATCAAGTTTACCCCAAACATAGTTTTTGGTTCTCATTCCGGTCTTCTTCTACCTCCATTAGTCATTAATATAAACTTATAAAGAACCCTCACCGCTCTTCAATCACTTCAATTCCCATTAAATCCCCAATTTTCAAAAAATCACTGAAATCTGTTTCATTTTCTCTTGATCAATCAATCACCTCCCTCTTCTGTTTCAATCAACCTGTTTTTGCAAAATTTGGGATATGAAAAACCTCAATTTTGTCAAAAATGGTGTTCTAAGATTGCTCTGTATTAGTCGTACAAAATCGTACACCCCCGGAACTTTATGTCGACGGAATCCAAAAATAGACATATACACTGCGTATTCGTAAATACGCAGGACCCAGACTATTTACCATGGTTCATGTTTGCGTATTTACCATGGGTGCCCGACCACTAGTTAATTACTTTTTGATTTTTGAGTTTTGAAAGTCGGTTTAAGGCGTCGGATCTGGACAAACCCTAGAAACATCTCAAAACCCTAGAAAGTATAGTAGTACTCCATAGCTGGTGATTGCTCTCGAGAAGAAAGATCCATGGCGAAACGAAATCCTAAAAGGATGAAGATTCTAGATCCTTCTTGCAATCAAGGCTCCTCGTTTGGTTCCCGGAGGCGATCTGCTAGGTATTTTGAAAGGGTTTATATATAGTCAAATGGATGATGTGTTAAATCAATCGGCATTTTGTTAAAATTGAGTCGCTTGTTGGACCCGTGATAATAATCTCTCCTCCTCCTTACCTATTTGAAATTGAAAACTGTGGATTAAATGGCTGGCATGTTTTTGTTTAAAGGTTTCATCTTCTTTGTTGTTCAAACTTTCTAATAATCTTACATGGGTTTTCTTTCTACTCTTTTATTTCGTTATGTTAGCGATTAGGGTTAGATTATGTAACTAACATTTTCAAAGGGTATACCTTTTATGCTTGTTTGATTGTGGTGCTGTTTGGGTTTGGACTAGTCAAATGACCGACCAAATGGATGATGTCTGTCATGCATGTCTCGTGGTGATTTGAGTTGAGTTGTTTGACACTTGAACCAGAAATTGAAAACTATGGATTAACTGACATGTTTTTTATTGTTTTAACTGCTTTCATCTTCTTAATTTGTTGTTAAAATCTTCTAATGTTATGTAGGTTAAACACTCCGCCCACTCTCGTTGATTCAGAGAACGGCCTTTTAGAAAAAAGAAAAAGTGTCTTCAAGAATCCGGAACCCGGACCCGTAGCTATGTTCAAAACACACCGGCCTTTTTTACTCTAAAACACATCTACATCCTTGATTAAAAGATCCAAGGGCTCATAATTTACCCTAGGCTTCTTAGGCTCAAGGGTTTTTTTTAGAATAACTCACCTCATATATTCGTCCTGACCATAAACCCTCTCAGTTTCACCCCTCCACCTTCTATTCTCTGTTCGTTCAAAACCCTATTACTCGAACCCCTCTTCTATCGCCGGTTCAAAACCCTATTCCCTCTTCATCGCCTCGCCGCCATGAGATGTACACTGTGCCGAATAATGATCGTGCCGACCCCTGGTGATAACGAGCACTGTCCGGGTGGTATTCCAGCTAATTGTCGTTATCGTCATGTGGTTGCGAACTCACCTATTACGGCTATACGGATAAGATCTTTGTTCAACCATGTCCTGCGTGAGTCCGTGGACCAAACCATGGGGGCTGCACCCCTTTGACAAGCTGTAAATGTGATGACTCAATTGATCAGGGAGGATGACTGTTGGTTGGCTAACATGAGGACCGGAAGCGGAGCTATAGTAATGGAGGCGGATGCGCAGCTTGTTCAAGTTCAGTTGGAGCTTAACCAACTACAGCAGCAATTGCAGACTCTGGTAAACAACTTGGCTAAACAAAGGAATGAGAGCGCTGAAGCCGAAAGGTTATTGGACGTTGCTGCCCACAACCTATGGCCTCTTATCGAGGATACTTTTGATTTGTTTTATGGTACACCTTTTATTCCCCGAACTTATTTAATCTTTTGTTAGGTTATTAAAGTTTTATAGAAACATGAAAGACCATCACCTACGAAACATGATATATATTAAACTTTTACAAATATAGAAGATTTTTTTAGGTTTATAGGTGTAGCAGACAGCAACAGTTTTACAAAGAAGTTTTAAAAGAGCATAGTAAAGGAAGTTTAGTTAACTTAGGCATATATAAAAGATGATACATAATGTGCCCAGTCCACTCTTTGTCATTGCCAAGCAAATAATCACTTCCACTTGTTGCACGACAGTCGCGCTTTGGTGTGTTATTGGCTTCATATGAACTCTTAGTGGCTTTGGTGATGGATTTGTCTTTCAAAAATGGATAATAGATGGTTTCCATTTCCACTCAACCAGCCACCTTTTTACACCTTCATTTTTATACTTAAACACCAAGTCATTAATGAGCTCCAATGCAACTTTGAAATATTGATTCCTTTTGGAAGTACTCAGTTCGTCATCACCAGCACTCGTTAAATCAAGATTCATATTGTTTTACACATCTACCAATTTTATTGTTTGACCTCAGTTTCTATACCCACAAATAGTAGTTGGGACCTTTTCCATTTCCTTTAGAGCATTGCGTGAAACATCAACAATATCTTTAGTTTTCTTATTATGAGCTCTCGCGTAACAGTTGAGTACTTCCTCATATTTACCACCTTTGTATGCTTTGTTACCCTTTTGCATTAGATCATAAAGACGATTAGACTGTCATGTATCCAACGATATTCCAACTTGCTCAAAAAACATAACCAATACTTGATGTGTTGATGGCTTTAAATCATCCCAAACTTCTAACATCTTTTGGTACAAATAACCCCCTCTCCAAATAACCCCCTCTATCAACATCTTTCGGCTTCAGCGCTCTCATTCCTTTGTTTAGCCAGGTTGTTTACCAGAGTCTGCAATTGCTGCTGTAGTTGGTTAAGCTCCAACTGAACTTGAACAAGCTGCGCATCCGCCTCCATTACTATAGCTCCGCTTCCGGTCCTCATGTTGGCCAACCAACAGTCATCCTCCCTGATCAATTGAGTCATCACATTTACAGCTTGTCCAAGGGGTGCAACTCCCATGGTTTGGTCCACGGACTCACGCAGGACACGGTTGAACAAAGATCTTATCCGTATAGCCGTAATAGGTGAGTTCGCAACCACATGACGATAACGACAATTAGCTGGAATACCACCCGGACAGTGCGCGTTATCACCAGGGGTCGGCACGATCATTATTCAGCACAGTGTACATCTCATGGCGGCGAGGCGATGAAGAGGGAATAGGGTTTTGAACCGGCGATAGAAGAGGGGTTCGAGTAATAGGGTTTTGAACGAACAGAGAAGAAAGGTGGAGGTGTGAGACTGAGAGGGTTTATGGTCGGGACGAATATATGAGGTGAGTTATTCTAAAAAAAACCCTTGAGCCTAAGAAGCCTAGGGTAAATTATGAGCCCTTGGATCTTATAATCAAAGATGTAGATGTGTTTTAGAGTAAAAAGGGCCGGTGTGTTTTTTTTTAGTAGACGCGTGAAGGGAATGAGGGGCAAACTTGTCATTTCTCCACCTGATAATAAGAAAGGAAAAAGAGGAGAATAAGGTAGTCAACGAAGATTATCAACGCAACGAGTTACGAATCCGGGAAATCGAAATTCAAATTCGGATAATGGAAGCAATCAAGCGATTTGGGAAGCTCTATTTCCGTTATTATTTGATTTATGGTGACGATGTATAGTCGAGGGTTTTGTGGCTTCTCATTGCGTTCGATTGTGTTGCATTGTTTTGTGTGCAGGACGATTTCAAAGAGTTGAAGATACGAAAATGTTAGATGTGTCTAAGAATGTCGATTTCGGCCGCAAAAGGAAGCTTGATGTCACAGGAAGCAGCTGCATTGACACAATATGTGAAGGCAATAGCTTAATCGATGGTCTCTCCCAAAAAGGTGAGTTTTTTTGTCTTTAAAAAATGTCAATAATATGTTGTGTTATAAGATTACAGAAATGTAGGCTGGTCCTTTGGTGTAGATGTCACAGAAGGAAAGAAATCTGTTGAGACAAAGGGTTATGACAAACCAACTACAGAGAAGACTGGTGATGGTGTAGTTGATGATGTAAATGCAACTGTTGATGGAAGTGAAATTTCATGTATAGGTAAGTCCGAATGGAGTGTTAGATATGTATTTTCTAAGAATTGTACGTGTGTTTAGGGTAATGTTGAAACCTATTTAGATTTATTACTCTGTTTGAATAACGTTATCAAATTATGTTTTGAATTAGGTAAACCTGCATGTGTGGTGAACAGAAAGGCTGGTCAGACTACATTGCAGAACGAAGGTCTAAAACAAATCTGATGTTTCACGCCCCGGTGAAAGTGAAAGTGAACCGAGTAATAAAGTTCCTTATCAGCATGGTGTGTATTCTTGCACAACACAATGACTTATAATTACGATACTTTGAACAACTAAAGTGTAATTGTGTGTTATGAGAAATATTTTTGAATTGTAGATAATGAGGAACTTGTTATTCGCAAAGAAACCGATGGTGATCTAACTAGTAAGGGTACACTTAAAACACACTTAAAACACACGGATGATTTGAAAAAAAAGAACAAAAATTATCAAAACAGGTATGCACACAATTGTTTTTTGAGATCTAATGTGGATAGCGAGTATGGTGGTTCAATAAGTAGAGTTGTGCCTGTACACCGTGAAGTTATAAATGGTTGGGTGTTGAGGTGTTTTTGGAAGTGCTTGTGGCATTGAAAAATCAGAACCAATTTACAGCTGTAGTAAGATGGGTAGCAGAAGATAGAGAGAGTTTCATGTGCTTTAAGCATGTAATAGTTGGATAGTTGGATTATCAATTGTTCGAGTGTTCGACAACGTATGAAAATTTAAGAAATTATTGCATAAAATGACCAATCCCTTGAAAGATAGATGACTTATGAGATGGGAGTAAAAGTTTCCCGGATTAGGTTAAAATAGTTAAACAGGTAATTTTATCTTGTCCTGTGATAATGATTGTTTGTTGCAATGGGTATGAAATTTGTTATTTGATCCCTAGATAATTAGATAAGTAAAAGCACTTTGGTCTATCCAAACCTTAGAAACTGAAAATTTCCACTTGAAGTCGCAATAATCAGTTCAGAGTGAAAGTCAAAAACTTTTGAACTTGAGATCTTCTTTTCCACATTATTGTCGTGTCACTCACATATTTGTTTCATAAGCTACTTCTAATCTTCACCATGAAATTCCAATTGTCTGTTGCATCGTGCAGATTCATTGGTTTTCTATTTTTAATTCATTTATGATGGTTATCTTCCTCACTGGGTTGGTTTCAATGATTTTGATGCGGAATCTTAGAAATGATTATGCCATGTATGCTCGGGAAGATGATGATCTGGAAAGTCTGGTACGCTGCTCTTAGTTAACGTGATTCATAAATGGTAGCAATCCAGTTAACAAACTTTTAAATATTTGCCTTTCAGGAAAGAGATGTAAGTGATGAATCTAGGTGGAAGCTTGTGCATGGGGATGTTTTCCGGCCACCTTGTAATTTGGTTCTATTGTCGGCGGTGGTTGGAACGGGTGCTCAATTGGCACCGCTGATTCTTCTTGTCATTTTGTTTGCAATTGTTGCAACTTTGTACATTGGGTATGTTATAGCAGTTTTCCACATTCACATATATATTTTTTTCTGCATCAAAACATAGAGAATCAAGATGTCATGTTATTCCTTTTGGACTAAGAGGTTTAGAGTTGGAATAAAAGTTCATAGTTTCATACAATAAGAATATAAAGGTAATTATTTACTGCTTATTTATTGAGTTTTGGTATAAGTAGAGTATATAGGTGACAATTTTGACCCAGTTACTTTATCGAGGGTCAAATGTGTAAAATAAAAAATGGTTCGCTAAGGAACTAGGTATAAAGCGGCCCAAAGTGTATTCTGATCTCATTACAACCTACTAGATCACTTTATTGTAAAGTTAGATTATTATTATTAGGGTTATTGGCTTGTATTAATTCCAACTATCACGTATTGGCCGATAACACTCCCAACTTTACCCCTTCCATCTACATGGGGTTCCTCTAAGTTCCCATTTTCTGCAACTGCATGTGTTCTTGACCAAGTCTACTACAACCTCATCTGCAAGGTCTTTAACTTGAAATAACTGCAATGATGATTGAAAGACTTCTCATTTAGTATACAAAAACATAATTTACATAGTATCTAATTTGAAATACCTGATTTGATGATGGTGATACTTCACATTGGCTAGCTCTTTCTTTTGACTTGTCAACTTTAAATTGAATCCTTGGACATATAACGACATCTTTCTCCAACATCTGTGTGCGCTTTTCAGTTAGCCTGGTCATTATTGCAACTCGGATGTCTTCTAACATGTGGATTATATGCTTTGATCTTAAATGAACTATGTATCCATTGAAGGTTTCTGCCATATTGTTGACTATGACATCACATTTGGTATGTGTGTCAAGAAAACATCTAGCAAAGCATTTTGGATTCTGTTTTAAGAATGCCTCTGCTGCATCAGTTGAGATTTGTTTCATTTCTTCAATTGCTTGATTAAAGTCAGCCTCACAATATGCCCTTACTGCTTTCCAGAATACACCTTTGAGATCTTCACCTTTGAATGTCTTGTGCCAATTAGCATAAATATGCCTTGCACAATTTCTGTGTTCAACATTTTTCCAAACCAAGTAAACAGCATTTAGTAATCCCTGAAAATTGACATATATTAGTTTAATAATGTAAGACAAAAAGTAAGATTAACAAAGTAATGTTTACCTTTTGTTGATCAGATATCAATGTCCATCCCTTTCCACCATCAGTTATCCCTAAACATGATTGTAATTGACACATGAACCATTCCCAACTATCATTATTCTCCCCTTCTACAACTGCCCAGGCTAAAGGAAACATTTGTTCATTTGCATCTCTCCCTACAGCAGTCAGTAACATACCTCCCAGAAAGGTTTTCAGAAAGCAACCATCAAGACACAAAACCCTTCTACAACCTGCCAAAAACCCTTTCCTAACACCTTCAAAACAAACAAAAAGTCTAAAGAATGTATCACAAGAGGATGGATCTGCTGGTGGGGCTGTTACAAGGTTAAAAGTTGAATTAGGATTTGCATCTCTGAGAGGAGCCATGTATGCTCCAATTTTGCTATAATGATCCTTCATTGAGCCATGTAGTTTTTATGTGCTGAAGCTTTGGCCTTGTATGCAAGCCATTTGTTAATAAGAACTTTATATTTCTCTTTAACTGCTAGTTGTATCTCTTTGGCAGACCAGTTTGGCTTGGCCTTAAACATTGGTAAGAACTCAGTTGAAATGAAATCAGCAGACAATTGCCTATTCTTAGACATATTCCTCTGGCAAGTGTGCTTGTTTATCACTGATTTAACCATGTAACACTCCTTACCCTTGTGAAATGAACACATCAAACTAAAAGGGCACCCTTTCACACATTTGACACCAATCCTACCCTGCCTTTTTTTAACACTCTTAGCAATGTAAAGATTCTTACCATTAGCTACTGCAAAATTTCTAACAGCTAACTTGAAGGATTCCCTTGAAGGAAACCTTATTCCAACAACCCAAGTGAAATTTTTCCAATCAGTTTCGTTGTTTATACATGGTACCTTTTCCTTATACTTAGTACCTCTGATGTCATCTTCTTCACTTTCACCGGGTGTGTAAACATCACCATCAGATTCTTCATAGCTACTATAGGCTTCAATTGGATTACCTTGTTGCTCAACAGATTTGTTTATACCAAGTGAATCACCTTGTTGGTCAACATATTCTTTTAGACAGTTTTCAAGTAAGGTATGTTTAAAGAGTAGATCTTGAACATGAACTTTCTTTAAGGCTTCCACTGATTGGATCCTCTCATCATCATCTCTATCTGAACCATCAATGTCTTCCTCATCATAACTTTCCTCATCAGATTCAGTATCTTCTCCATCTGAACCACTGTGAACCGAATCACTATTTTCACTGTTCTCCTGATCTGAGATTTGAGCTACTACAGGTTTAAGTATTGGTGGTGGTGAAGCCACACTTTTCCTTGCTGTGAACTTAGTATACCTCCTACCTTCAAGGTTAATGGGTTCACTATTGGGCTGAGTGGTGGGCTGAGTATTGGGTTGGGCTGAGTATTGGGTTGGGCTTGAGGGTAAGGGCTTCTCATGGGGCTGTTGTTGAATGTACAAATCAACAAAATCACATGACTTTTTGCAAAACGCAGCCCCCATATCAACCACATCTTGATCAGTATTTAATCTTTTCAAGCAACTATTATCAAGCTTCAAGTAATACATAGAGAAATCCTTTGATTCATACGACCCAGTTTCCATTGCATAATCCATGAGCTCGAAAATTGAAAGTTTATCAATTTCTATACTAATCAATTGTGAATCACCACCAACATACCTGAATTTTAGACCTTGATCTGTCACCTAGTTTTATGGAGATGCTTTCTTCCATGATGATCGCTAACTTCAATGGTGAAATCGGGTTGAATTTTGAACGAGGGAAGCCTAAATCGATTTCATGGGAGATTCCGTAAGAGAGAACGAGGGCTGGGTGATAGTTTGGTAGATCTGATTTTGTGAATTAGGGTAAAAAGGGGGAAAAGGTAAAGTAAGTGTTCAATACGTGGCTTTTTTTTAATTTCATTTAAAAAATTATGCCACGTCGTTGCCACGTAGGCTTTTTTTTAACGGGTTAAGTATATTTAACGGAGGGAGTGATGGAGGCAAATATAATGATAGTTCGTGGTGGCAGATGGAAGGAGTAAAGTTGGGAGTGTTATCGGCCAATACGTGATAGTTGGGATTAATACAAGCCAATAACCCTTATTATTATGATATTTTTTTTTCGAAACCATATGTAATGCACATATTATTTGTAGAAAAGTAAAAAGGTTGGCAAAAAGTGTTTTTTTATCCCTCGACCCAAATACATTTTTGACCCGTTACCCGACCCCTCTAATTTTGCTGTCACTATTGATCTGGAAAATTCTCATATTACAATTGTTTTTCCTTTTTGTTTATAGGAGAGGAGCAATTGTCACTACATTCATCGTATGTTATGCCCTTACATCATTTGTCTCTGGCTATGTGAGTGGTGGCATGTACTCACGCCACGGTGGTAAGGACCTTGAGTTAATGGTTCTATAATCCTTTTGAATTTTGAAAACATACTCATATAACCGTTTTCTGAGAATTCATTTTGTTTCCTGTACAGGGAAAAACTGGATAAAGTCCATGATCCTGACTGCATCTCTTTTCCCATTTTTGTGCTTTGGAATCGGCTTTGTTCTGAACACAATTGCTATATTTTACGGGTCTCTTGCAGCAATTCCATTTGGCACATTGGTGGTTGTTTTTGTCATCTGGGCTTTCATCTCTTTCCCTCTTGCTCTTCTTGGTACAGTTGTTGGTAGGAACTGGAGTGGTGCCCCAAACAACCCCTGTCGTGTGAAGACCATTCCTCGACCTATTCCTGAAAAGAAGTGGTATCTCACACCATCTGTTGTCTCCATAATGGGAGGACTGCTACCTTTTGGCAGTATTTTCATCGAAATGTACTTTGTCTTCACGTCCTTTTGGAATTATAAGGTATCTCTAAATCTCTATATTATATTTTTCTTATTTTTCTAGTTATTAAGTTTTTTAGGACATCTTCTGGTCCAATCAGTGAACCCGTAGAACTGGTGGTTGGATAACTGGCCGTTTTTTCAAAATATTGCTTTTCATTGATTCATAACGAATAAGTAGTAGAGATGACAATTTTGACCAATTTACTTTTGGTTAATTAGGTTATGTTTTGTATCAGTTGGGTCAAATAAATAGCATGGCTAGGAAAAAGAAGTCAAACAGGTCCAAATTCAGCCATAGTGCATTTTTAATGCACTAAGCCTTCTAATTTTTTTTTTATTAAAAGATTATATTATACCTTTACCTATATAGTTTGTGTAATCATATTAAGCATGTTAGTATTTAATTAAAAACATGATAAAACCGCCCCTTTTTTGCAAAATACCAACATTGCTCCTGCCTAATTTGTAACCTCGGCAATATTCTTGGCTAATGGTTGGATTTGTTGGTTTTACTTTGTAGAGTTTTAGTTCAGTTGCTATAATGTCACTCAACTTGGCTGGTTGAGCTCAAATTGGAAGGGACAAATCTGTATTAAATATTTGTTCTTTTGCTCTGCAGGTGTACTATGTTTATGGGTTCATGCTACTTGTTTTTCTGATTCTCATTATTGTGACCGTGTGCGTGACAATTGTGGGAACATATTTCTTGCTAAATGCTGAGAATTACTACTGGCAATGGACTTCCTTCTTCTCTGCAGCCTCCACAGCTATATATGTCTACTTGTATTCAATATATTACTATCATGTGAAGACTAAAATGTCAGGCTTTTTCCAAACCAGCTTCTACTTTGGATACACAGCCATGTTCTGCCTTGGTTTAGGAACTCTTTGCGGTAATTTGGTTTATTTTTTTTCTCATATGGTTCAAATAAAGAAAGTGAGGCAACTGGGCAAATGGGTCGAAACTGAAATGGTAATTTCAGTATAGGTGGCAATTTTGACCCATTTAGTTATAAATGGTCAATTTTGGTTATATTTTCTCATATGGGTCAAATAAGAAAAGCTAGGCAACTGATCAAATGGATCGAAGTAAACTAAACCAGAGCTTCAATGTTTGAAATTTTTTATTATTATTGTTATAGTACTTTGTTTTTTAAACAAATTTACAGTATAATTTATTTATTAAAAATAGGAAAAATAGTATGTATGTGAACTTGACC
Organism: Deinandra increscens subsp. villosa; assembly: GCA_039602395.1. Classification (NCBI taxonomy): domain Eukaryota; kingdom Viridiplantae; phylum Streptophyta; class Magnoliopsida; order Asterales; family Asteraceae; genus Deinandra; species Deinandra increscens. Next base: position 3,527,344 of record JBCNJP010000020.1, on the reverse strand, counting down.
GGACTCATAAATTGCCCCTTTTGATGTGTTGCCTATCTAAAATTCTCTGCAATAATCTAAGTAATTTTATGATGCACCTTTTGCTGCTATTACCCTGAATAAAACATAACATTTTGGGTTCTGTCTATCTCAATAGTGGCAAGATGATACACAACCGAGTAGGTGTTTTTATGTTCTGGAAATCCTGAGAAACAAGTGATTTTTAATCGTCTTTTATATTCAGTTACCGAATCCCTTCTTTAAATTTCAGGAGCTGTCGGGTATTTGGGCTCTAATCTTTTTGTGAGACGGATCTACTGAAACATCAAGTGTGATTAAAGAAAGCTTTTAACAGAAGAACAATGCCCCACAGTGGCCTCCCTAGTTTTGTAGTCTATTTTGTCGATACAAATGAAGATTTGCAGCAGATTCGAATGGGGCGTTAGGCGACTGTTAGCATTTGTAACCTTTACAGAATGGGGTCTTTTTTATTTATTTCATGGAATGAAGGGATGAGTTCTGAAGAAGGGTTTAGAAAAATGAGGGGGTATTTCAAGACTGTCTTTTCTGTTAATGGTAGCACAAGCTCTTAAGAACCAACCTGTCATATACATATTCTAATGTATTCATTCCATAAAATTAGGCCTGGTAAAATGGGCGGGTTGTGTCACACCCTCAAACTGCAGAGTATAATCGCGAGGTGTGTGACAAACCAGGACCTGAGTCATTAGCCATACTAAACCATGCAAGAAAACAATTTTTAACACAAGCGGAAGTGTAAATAAAGATAAATAAATACGTTGCGCAAAACACGCACCCAAAATGGTTTAAACCGATTATTAGACCCATATGAGATGCATGCGTCCTAATCGTGCTCCGAATCTAGATACCTGAGAAAACATGCTAAAGTGTGTCAACACAAAGCTTGGTGAGCTCAAAGGTTTAAACAAAATGCAAGTTCAAGAGTTTGCAGAAACGTAATCACAGTTATATTGTTAGCTAGCTAGGTTGTGTTTCACTACCACTATGCGTTCGCAACCGAAGCGTGACTGTTTGTGTTTGTTGCCTTTCCGTCTTGTCTAACACGAACAAGGGTGTTGATTAGGACAAATATTACACCCGTTTGACCTTCAGTCAAGCTAGAGCGACTAACTCGGGCGGGGTTTGTCAGACCCAGTAGTACTACTCAATACTTCTTCGCTATAATTCATATATTAACGGCCCGATATGTTAAGGACTTTTAAGTGTGTTATGTAAGCACATAAGTGGAAAGAGAGTATAACTGAATTACCAAATCTCAATGTTTGTAAGCGTGTTCGTAAGTATGTTTGTAAGCATGTTTTCTCCCCCAGAGGAGATACTTTAAAGCGGGGCAGTGAACTCACCTTAGGGTGCTCGGCAAGAGTTTGATATAATGCAGATGATTATCTTACGAATCACCTATATGTACATAACCGTGTGAGACGATAGTGTAAGAACACTTAGACTGACTCAATGGACCTGACGACACGTTGGTAACTTATTAACTGTTGTGTTTGTTTGATTAGTTATACTTTCCAATTCTAGAAAGTTTCTGTTTTAGGGAAGTTTCCATATATAATAAGTTTCCATAATTAATAAGTAAACACACGTTATACGTTTCTAGCATGCATTCAAATCGTTTCAAGGCGGTAACAAGAAGCACGTAAGGTTTCCATGTTTAGACATGTTTGGTAACAATGTTTTCTAAAGCAATCACGCTAACCAAGTACGCACGTTAACCGAATTTAATTACACCAATTATGTTTCATGCAAAGATTTCCCCGTTAATTCACACATATTTGACACCCAGGTAATCATCAATGATCTAGTTCAACTAACAAGATTCTTAAGGTCACAAATTACACGATCTATTCAACATGCAAGATACGTTGTGGCGTCATTAGATCATTGAGTATAATAAATACGCATTTAAAATCTCTAAAAGTATAATTATATAAATTGTGTGTCGTGTTTAGCATCAAAGGTAACACTTTTCATGGAGACATATAACCTAGCTATCACTAACACCATTTGTCCATTTAACACATGTATTAAGTCACCTTATGGATGTGCGTGTGGGTCATAATAAACCGAAATAAAAAGAAAAGAATGTATGGGCGCAAGTTTAGAACCTGTGATCACCCAGTCTCCACAAATGCATCCTAACCACTGGGCCAGTTTCTGGTTTTATGTTCAAACCCAGTTCGTAATCTATTTAATAACTTGCCTCCTGGTGTCATCTTCTCAATATTAAACCATAAACTCGTCAGGTTTCTTGCTATTGAATCAGATATAAATCTGACCCATCCAAGCATGTAATTAATTATTAGAGTTCCATGGTAAAAAAATAAAATAAAACGGGTGTGAGCATCAAGAACACATACGAAGGTCGATAGCAACAAAAACGCTTTGAACGAAGACCCGGGTTTTAGGAACAGTAGGCTCGGGAACTTCACCTATTTTATATTTGATATATGAAATCACATAATGTCATCCATATAATCACCTAACATGTACCAACTTAAGCAACCATGGTCGAGAACTCATCGGAATTTTCGGAAACAAAACGGAGAGGGAGGATTACCTTCGGGTTTGGCGATCGGTGTTGCCTTCTCAATGTCGGTTCGATGCAGCGGTGATGTGCGGTCCCTTTGCGACCTCAGGCTCCAAACGGATCAGCAGGTAGCAGTCTCCGAGACTTCTTATCGTGTGTGGGACAGCAGCAAATTATATATGATAGAATGGTGAGGAGGGATCGCAAAAAGAGGGAGACGGGATATATCTGAAGGAGAGGTGCGATTTTTAGGAAGGGATTGAGTTAGAATCAATTCTTTTTAACATTTGAAAAGTTTGATAAATCTTATCATCAAGAACTTAGGTGGTGGCTAACCAATCCAAGGGCCGAACTTTTGCAACTGGGTTACCATTAGATGAATTCATAATTCTTTTTTTTTTTCTTTTTTCTTTCAAATTCGGTACATTCATAAACTAAAAGGACTGAAGACCATATGCATTTGAAGTAACAATCTCTAGATGATGCCTACAATTCATGAGCTCGCTTCTAATACATATAATACATATAGAAAATAACATGGAATAATTACTACGTGTATCAATTAACATAGATAAGATCACATTATCCCAAATTGCACAAGTTATTATTATTCACTTTAGCGTTTTGTTAATTAGTCACCAACGTTCAGGACTGACTCGTATGTGAATGTTTGTGAACCAAATGACGCCTCTACTAGACCCTAATATATTTTGAATGCATGAAGGATATAATTAAATAGTTGTTCATGTTCGTGTTTGTCCAGAAAAATCACATGAATTTTCCGGGTGTCACAGGTTGGGTCAAGCGGGCTGGTGGGTTTAGCTCGGGTCAGAATGGGCTCGGGTCAAAACAGGCCAATTTAGAATAAGGTCATTTTAGTTTGGGTCAAAATGGGCACGGGCCATAACGGGCACAGGTCAAAACGGACATGCGTCATAATGGGTTTGGATCAAGACGGTTCATACGAAAAAAAAGACCATTTTTTTGAAAAAAATACATATATGCCGGCTTTTGAAAGATCAAAAGAATTGATATATTTTAAAAGAATTGCCAATAATCCCTTGTCCTAGTGGTTAAGGGGGGAGGTGGTAAGACAGTGGCGGATCTAGAAAAAAAGTTTAGGGGTAACGTTCAAAATTTTTTTAACCATAATTCATAACGTTCAAATTTTTTTTTTTACCACAATTCATACTTCAATGTTTGGATTTTATTAAAAAACCATTAAAAGTAGGGGTGTTCACGGTTCGGTTTTTGGCCGCAACCGCAATCAATATTTCGGTTTTTAGATTTTTAAAAACCTTACGGTTTTGGTTTTTTTTTATTTTCGGGTTTTTACCCTAGGTTCAGTTCGGTTTTGGTTAATAACCGAATTTTCATCTTCGGCTAAATACTATAAAACTTAAGATCTTGGTTAACTATTTGCTCGCAAAATCAAACTAATTATTATAGTCACATAATAAGTAACTATGCATCAAACCGTCTTGCTTATATTAGAGCTTAAAAACTAAGAGGATAGTTGTTTGGGTCCCGGATCCTCTTCTTTTTTTAGCTAAGTTTCAAATAACACATTTGTGTAACTAGGAATGTGAATGAGAGTTTGATATATAAGGTGGGATGTCACTTCACTTCTTATTTTATAGGGGATGTGGGATTATGAATATGGGATTGCGAATTAACAATCAGAAGAAGGGTAGCATGCATACATTAAGTTAGATCCATGAGTCTCTCAAATACTTACCAGTCTCTATGGTTCAAGTCAATTTTTTCATTTTTTTATTGTGTGTTTCTTTTTATTTGCTCTAGAGTAAATTAAATGACAATATAAATCGATTTAGAGGTGCATTTTGGCATATGTTATATACATAATTAGCCCCCCCCCCCCCACCAATCACATTCATACTTTAATTTTTAGGTTACTACATGTTTTATATAGTTATATATAAAATCGGTTCGGTTCGATTCGATTCTTTCGGTTAATGAAAAATTAAAAACCGAAATCGAACCGAAAATTTTGGTTTTAGTTTTTCCTGCTTTTATGTTCGTTTTGATTTTTTTTCGGTTTGGTTTTTGCGGTTCCGGTTCGGTTAATTCGGTTTTTTTGCTCACCCCAGTTAAAAGGTTCGAGAGGTAGCGGAAAAATAATTTCAGAGGTAGCAAAAAAAATTATTTTTAGGGGTAACGAAATACAAAAAACGTAAAAAAAAATTAATATTCCACTACGCTAGAGGTCATGGGTCCAATCCCTGACAATAATATTTCAGATGTAATATAGGAGTACATTAGAGAATGTGTGTTAGCCTTTCAAAAAAAATCAAAAGAATTGGTATTTATGGTCATACGTATTCTTAATTATTGCGTAATCAATTTTAGTAGAAGTAATTAAAACTAAACTAAATTTCATTATTTTTCATTTAATTTTCTTTAGTTTTTCCACTAGGATTTGTCCTAGTGGTATAAGCGATGATGGGATGACTCGTAACCATAAGGTCATTAGTTCGAGTCTTTGAGCTAACAGGTTTTCCACCCGGCCGCTTGCGGAGGTGGCTTTTCCTGGAACTGGTTGACTGATGGCTTGGGCGCCGATGACGGCCTTTTACCATTAGGCTTCCCAGTTCAAGTTCAAGTCTCGTTTAGTTGGCCGTTCAAAAAAAAAATATCTTTAGTTCCAGAAAACGAAAACAAAAATATTTTCAGATTTTCCAAATTTAAATTAGTAAAAGTTTTTTTTTTAATATTTCCGTCAAAGAGGAGAAGCCTACTGAATCAAGTTTACGCCAAACACAGTTTTTGATTCTCATTTCGGCCTTCTTCTACCTCCATTAGTCATTACTATAAGCTTATAAAGAACCCTCACTCCTCTTCAATCACTTCAATTCCCATTAAATCCCCAATTTTCAAAAAATCACTGAAATCTGTTTCATTTTCCCTTGATCAATCAACCACCTCCTCTGTTTCAATCAACCTGTTTTTGCAAAATTTGGGATATGAAAAACCTCAATTTCGTCAAAAATGGTGTTCTAAGATTGCCCTGTGGTTTCCGATTCCACCCCACGGATGAAGAACTGGTTGTACAATACTTAAAGCGCAAGGTACAAAAAGCTACTCGGTAACGTGAGGTGATTGAGGCAGCTCAGAGATTTCAGTTTCCCCTTTTTTCACGATGGACGGCGGTGGGTTGGGTAATTATTCTATCGCCCATTATGACCCATCTTTCTTTTGTTAAGCACCCATCATGACCCATCTTCTTTTCTTTTTTAATTAATTCTGCCCATTTACACCCCTTGCAAAATAATCCTTAAACCGAATAGCCTAAAGTTTTTAAATTAAAGCCCAAAATGCCCCAAACTTAAGAGTATGGGTGAAGATTGCCAAGCCTAATTTAAAGTCTAGACTGGGGTTTTCTATTTCTATATCCACAAAAGATAAAAAAATCTATTTTTACAGCCTTATATGCAGCGTATTAGCCAAGCCAATACGCTGCGTATTGGGTTCTGAAAAGTAGCCAATACGCAACGTATTGGCCAATACGCTGCGTATTAGTCGTACAAAATCGTACACCCCCTGAATTTTATGTCGGCGGTATCTAAAAATAGACATATACGCTGCGTATTCGCGAATACACAGCGTATTCATGTCTAAAAATGGAAAACGAATGTATAAATAGCAGGAACCAGACGCTCTGTAATTACCATTCGTGTGTATTTACCATGGTTTCTATTCATGTTGCGTATTTACCATGCATGCCCGACCACTAGTTATTTATGGTATGTTTGGGTAAACATTTTAGATAAACTTATTGACTTATTGGCTTTTGAAAAAGCCAATAAGTTAAAAAAAATTGTTTGGGTAGTGCAAAAGTAGTTTTTAAAATGACTTTTGAAAAAATTGTTTTATTCATTACCTCTCAAAAGACAAGAAATCTTGGCTTTTTAAAACAACTTTTAACTTTTAGCCTGGTAAATTACATTTGTACCCTTCAAATAAACCCTAATCTCCTTATAGGATGTCTTTTTTTGTCATTTTACATAAAACGGTTAAGCTAAATATTTTTAAAAAACAACTTATTAGCTTATTGACTTTTCTAACTATAAAAGTTTATCTAAATATTTTTTTAAACTACTTTTGAAAAAGTTAAAAGTCAATTAATTACTTTGATAAAATATTTTACTTTTTGATTTTTGAAAGTCGGTTTAAGCCTAGAAACATCTCAAAACCCTAGAAAGTATAGTAGTACCTGGTGATTGCATGGCGAAACGAAATCCTAAAAGGATGAAGATTCTAGATCCATCTCGCAATCAAGGCTCCTCGTTTGGTTCCCGGAGGCGATCTGCTAGGTATTTTGAAAGGGTTTTATAGTAGTTCATACATCATAATAATAATAATAATAATAATAATCATCATTATCATGACATCATATATCTATTATGCTTGTTTGATTGAGTATTGTTTGGGTTTCAATTAGTCAAATGGATGATGTGTTAAATAAATCGGCATTTTGTTAAAATTGAGTCATCCTGACTCGCTTGTTGGACCAGCGATAATAATAATCTCTCCTTACCTATTTGAAATTGAAAACTGCGGCATGTTTTTGTTTAAAGGTTTCATCTTCTTTGTTGTTCAAAAAACTTTCTAATCTTACATGGGGTTTCTACTCTTTTATTTCGTTATGTTAGCGATTAGGGTTAGATTATGTATGCAACTAACATTTTCAATCGGTATACCTTTTATGCTTGTTTGATTGTGATGCTGTTTGGGTTTGGACTAGTCAAATGACCAAATGGATTAACTGCATGTTTTTTGTTTAACTGCTTTCATCTTCTTAATTTGTTGTTAAAAAAAATTCTAATGTTATGTAGGTTAAACAACACTCCGCCCACTTTCCTTGATTCAGAGAAGGGCCTTTCAGAAAAAAGAAAAAGTGTCTTCAAGAATCTGGAACCCGGACCCGTAGCAGCTACGTTCAAAAGCAAGCAGCTTAATTCACATATGATCGTCTTATATGATGATGATGATGGCATGGATGAAAACCTCGATGCTGAAGTGGACAAACTGTGTAAGGTATTATAAGTTTATTATTTTTGTTTTCCCCTCTCCAGGCCATCTCAAATGTGACAACAATGATGTTGTTTGTTACTCATGTTTCAGGTCTTGCTCAATTTGCTTCAAGTATCAAGTTGTTGTTTTCACACTTGTTCTTATTATATATAGTCTTTTGTTAATTTCTGGCTGGTAGGTTATTATGGATTACATCTTCCCTGCTGCTTGGCCACCTATCAATGATGATAACAAACTCTACACTATACAGAAATCCCCTCCTGATGCTCAAGTCAACTGCTCTCGGTTTCTGGCGTTTTCCAAACAATATAAACCTAAGTTTGACAAGTTTATGGAGAGGTATTCAAGAGTTGGTAAATACCCAAAGAAAGATGTGTTACTCAACAAGCCTGATGGAACTGGCCCACTTTCATCGCATGATGATGAATCTGTTCTCAAAGCGTATAAAGAATTCAAGAGGTTTGATGTCGTCGAGGACCATTCAGATCATCTTTTTTCTATACCCCCTATTCAGCAGGCAAGTGTGTACCCACCCGTTTTCATTCCATCATTTAGTAAGTTTGATTAATAATAATAATAAAAATGTTTAATATTTTTATCTAAATCTTTTCAGGAGACAACATCTTGGTGGGCTGACCGTGTGCAGGATACGTGGAAGGATCTTAAAGAAAACTTGCCTGGTATGTATGTCAACTCATTCCGAATAGTCTTGAATGGATCTCTCTCTTTTTTTTCTTTTTCTTCCTGTACTTAATCTTCAAACATTGTACAAACACAAGTTTCTATTATTTTGGTACAGAGACAATATTTGTTAGGGCTTATGAAGGGAGGATGGATCTTCTAAGGGCCGTCATTATTGGAAGAAAGGAGACTCCATATCAAGATGGTCTCTTCTTCTTTGATATGTTTCTCCCAAGATCATATCCTCTCCAAGCGCCCGTATGCTCCCTTGTTTGTTCTTGATCTTTTATTTATATTCAATCTTCAAACATTGTCAACTGTGTGTTATTATTTTTATTATGTGCTCTTTTCTTAAGGTTGTGCGCTATCACTCTGGTGGTTTTGGTATTAATCCATATCTGTTCGAGTGTGGTGAGGTTAGCCTCACCGCTTCCAGAAAACACTATTCACACTTCTCATCACTCTGGCCGTCCTGGGAAACAACTATGGTCGGATTTCTGGTCTCCTTAAAGGATCGGGTTTTGAACGCCGACCCTTTGTTCCACCAACCTGTATCTTTAAAGTTTGGACCCTCCGTGGTTGCAGAATACTTTTCTCTACTATACAACGAGGACATCCTGATCAAATCACTCAAAACAATGATGCTTATCATGAATAAACCACCCAAGGTAAGATTTTTTTATTTTCTTTTTGTACCTACTTGTCTAGTATGTATGTATGGGTAACTAATGAAATGTTGTGGATGGTGAATGATGAATGATGCAGCACTTTGAGGCTTTTGTAGTTGGGCATTTTCGCAGCCATATGACTGATATCCTAGTCGCTTGTCGAGCTTATAAGAATGGCTTGCAAGTCGGGGGCGGCGTGGGTAAAAAGGTTAGCTGCTGCTCAATTGAGTTCCGGAATAATGTTGATTTATGCATCTGGCAACTTGCATGTTGTTTTGATGGAAAAGTCGGAGTAAACAAAGCTGACCTCCTCCTGGCACTAACTGGACCAATCCCCTCTGTGAGTTTTGTCTTACTCACATGATTATATCTGCCTGCTAATAATATGAGTATCATCTATGTTAGGAGGAGTGTTGAGTTGGTCCATGAAACACACTAGTAAATAGCAAGAAATTAGCTTTAAATTTGTGCCTGACAGATACTGATTATTGTTTTTGTTTTGATTTCTGGGGGTCCCAAGGAGATGCAGCCGAATTCTTCCACGCAAGTCACAGGATCAATAGGCCTTTGAAATGGAGCAGCAGGGGGTGGCAAAAAACTCTAATAAAATTTAGTTTGTGTATAGACAACATGAGACGCTATTCTTCAACAGACCGCGCCTGGAGTGCTTTCAAGATCTTGTTCCAGCACAAGGTCCTTTAATATTCTGTCTTACTTTTGAAGTTTAATTTCGAGTTACCGGTTTTTTTTTTTTCCTTGATTCATTTTGGTTTGAGAAGAAAGTGCGTAGAGAAGAGATGTAGAGAATGTGTGGTTATTTGAGGGGTTAATATTGTATATTTATAGTGTAAAAATGAGAGATTTTTTTTTTGCAAGTTACCGTTTTCCGACCGTTGAACGGTCACTTGCTTGGATATAGCCGCAACTAGTGGCTGCTTCAAAAGGGAAGCCGAGGAAGGTAGCTGATGGAGGAGGGTGGTAGCGTTTTCAAGCCGTCTGTTTTGTCGGTATCACCATCACATTTCACCTCACAAAGTTTTCCCGCTTCTTTCTTTTAATAAATAGATTTCTTAATTACAAAAAGTTCTAGCTCTCTAAAAAAATTTCCCACTTCTTTTTGTTTTTAGTATATTATTGGTTTATTATTTATTTAAAAATTAAATTTAATATATTATTATTTTGTTACTTAATTAAAATTTAAATTATCATTTTTAGCTTCTCTTTTAACTATTTAATATTTTTATTCAACTCATATAATACATAGGTTTCTAATGTAATAAAATAATATATACATTTGTTAATACGTGTAGTTCTTGTTCATTACTCAAGATTAATTTCATCTTAAACGGATGTGTATATACACACATCTAATGCACATCTTCAACCGTAAAATTAGACATTTAATGGGTTCTCTTAGAGTATGTAAGGACAAATAAACTTATGTGAAAAATATTTCATATTCTATAGGAATAGACTCGTGACATCCATGTATTGAGTCGTCAAATCAGCCGTTCCGCCCAAGCTTAATTATATTCACTGGCACACAGCTCAAGAGGACCCAAATGAAAGACCTAAGCTTATATATGCACAAAACCATTCAAGTGTCGCCCGGCCTACGGTAAATTTTAATTTTCTTTGAACATGCTTTACGGTTTATGGTTTAATAAAATACGCTAATGTCCAAAGCTTATTTTGTCAAGATCCTTATATCATGGTACCATAACCATGGATTTGAAGAGATGTGCTTTAATTTCACTTATAATATAATATGATATCAATTCCTTTCTATTTAAGAATTATTTTTTTGGTATGTTTTTTTTTGAACGACGATTTTGATGTGAGTTTGCCTATTGCAATCGCACCCTTCCAATGGAAGAGACCCTGCACCTCACTTCGGCCAGTATATGTTGTCTTAACCGGGCCCAAGACTGGCGTCAGAGTTGAGTCGGGCGTTCCCTGGGAAACCGGTGGTGAATAGTCACCACACTTGTCGCCTGCAGTTCAGAAATGACTGTAGTTGTTTCGCAACAATAGCTTATAGACTATCTGGCGTATACATTTTCTAGGTGGACCATCATAATGTTTTGTTGAACAGACTTGTATACCATTTGTCGGATAAAACATTAGATGTTATTTAGCTACATCGGAAGTGACCGCAATAGTAGTAACTTAGTTACCACTAGTCCCTTAAGTTACTACTAATAAACCAAATAGCCATTAACAGTTTCAACCAATCATAGTTATCAGTAATGATAAGTTACCTCTGATCATAACTTACTAGACATAATCAGTTTTTTTTAACGGCCAACAAATACCCCCGATAGTCATGGAATATTTATACCAGTTGAGTTCATTCCATAAAAAATCTATCTCCACCAACGACTAGGTGGTAAAACCTGGGAGCTCTAGAATTGAAAATGTGACCTATCATGTCCAAATCTCCTTTCATCGCCAATAACCATTCGATAAGCCCTCGTGGTTACTGCTCATGATAAGTTATCATCGATCATCAGTTGTTAGTCATTTAGACCCTTCAAGGAGCAATGCCTCTTTTACATTATCTAGATGTCAAAGATCATATTGGTGATAATTAATTCTAGAATATCCATCCAAATTTTGCACAAATGTACTTACGAAATGAAAGGCCCTAATCACATATAGAAAAGCGTACCAAGATCGCATTCGACAAAAAAGGAAAAATATATATTCTTTAATATAAAGATTATAAACCAACCTACATACAGATAGATAAATAAAAAATAAAAACCAAACTAGTGAAAAAGAGGACAATGATGATAACATGATAAAAACACACCACAAAACCCTGCCACGTGGCCGATAATCCAATCCTTATAAACACCACACTCTTTCCACAAGCCCTCCCACCATATCTCCCCACTTTCATTTCTCTTCTCACCATTATCACAATTATGGCAGCCTCCACCGCCTCCCTCACCACCGGCACCACCTTCCTCCACCCCCACCGCCACCAGGCCCCCACCACCACCTCCCGCCTCTTCGGCCTCAAACCCACCTCCACCAACCGGGCCGGAATCCGAATGATGGCGAGCTACAAAGTGACCCTCATCACGCCGGAAGGAAAGAAGGAGTTTGAGTGCCCCAGCGACAGTTACATCCTGGACCATGGCGAGGAGGAGGCGGGCGTGGACCTGCCGTACTCGTGCAGGGCGGGGTCGTGCTCCTCGTGCGCCGGGAAGATTGTGTCCGGAACCGTGGACCAGTCGGATGGGGGGTTTCTTGATGACGACCAGGTGGAGGCCGGGTGGGTGCTCACTTGTGTGGCGTATCCGACCAGTGATGTGGTCATTGAGACCCACAAGGAGGAGGAACTTGTTGGATAATTTTATATAAGTTTTGGTTGATGATTAATAAATTTGGTGCATCTATGTGGTGGTGGATATGTTTTAATTTGTGAATTTTGTTGAGTTGGTTAAGTCAACTTTTTAATTACAATTAATGTCAAATTTTGTTATGAATGCGTTTCTGTAATTTTGGTTTAATTTGAATGCTATGTTTCCACACTACAACCACCAGTAGCTATGTGGATTCTGTTATATTCTGTTATCAATAAAATTTGCCAAGGTCGTCCATTTAACCAAAAGAAAAAGGCTTAATGATTGTCCGTCTTTATCATGTAACACACCTACAACACACACAGTTTATCAAAGCTATAGATGGCATAATAGGCCTGTTCAAATAACTCGTGGCCCGGAGCTTGTTTGAAGCTCACTTAAAAAAAGCTCGGTCGAAGGTGGCTCAGTTTGTAACCGGGCCGATCCAAGCCAGTTCGATTTGTAAACGAGCTGAGCACGAGCCAATCGTGGCTCACTCATTAGCTTGCTCGGTTTCTGTCACATCTTAACCGACGACAGAATATGTCGAGGAGCGATGATTGTCCAGATGCTCATGACAACTAAATAACATTGCAATATACATAAGCATGTCACATTTTATTCCATAAATGAAAAGTGTCTCACAATACCAAATTCCAACAAACAAACTAAGGTAAACTAAATTAATGCCTTAAATTAGGCCCAACAGTCCTAGGCGTCATCACACAAAAGCTCAATTGTTATTCCCTACAACATGTATAAGATAAAGTGTCAACTACAAGTAGTTGATGAGTAAACATATGTTTGTATAATAAATAGTTTAAAAAACATGTGATTTACGTGTCAAGCTTTACATTCATAGGATATGTTAAACATGTAAATGATATAAGTGTGATGTGTAATTCAAACCTTGACAATTTAGGGAGCAATCGCCCCATCGAAAATAAGAATACATTTTCGATCTAATAGGTGGGTTGTTAACCAATAGTTATTATTATTACCATAGGCACGGGGTCTTTAATGATTACACAAGCGTTTAGTTGACTAGCGACAAACGAATACCATAGATTTAATTCACACAAGTTGCACACACCAAGAATCACACATGAACAACATAGAATCACATAGTAATTGAATATCATAGTGTTTAGAGTTTGAGTATAGCGTACATGTTACAGCCTAAAATAGTAAAAGAAAAAAAATGAGCTATGAGTACTCACATGATAACCGAGTCGATTGTATGAGATTAGCACCAAAAGTAGGAGAGAGTTAACCCCAAGATCATCCTAATGAGACTATGAACCCAAATGAATAAAAAAAAGAACGAAATGACTAAGGTTTCTATGTTCACGAGTAATTGGGAGGGCATCTTATTTATGTGTTAACATAGTTTTGAGAGTAATAGCACTTTAACGTTTCTAAACATACTTCGGGCCGCGACACCCTTATGAACACCCCTTGCGCATGTGGGTGGGGGGTAGAAGTATTTACTTATTTATTCTTTCTTTCGATCGATCAGGTGCTCACACGATTCATTGTTTTTGATTAGTTAATCTTATAATATGATTAGGGAACCTCATAATGTACTATTTAAGATAGATATATAATATATATATGGGGAGGATATTTTTGAGAATCAATTGTTTTGAGAACTTTCGAGAATCATTCTGAGACACTAGTTATATATAAACCTCCCCTCCCTCCATGAATTTGAGTGCCCCCCCCCCCCCCCCTTTCTTAAAAGTTCTCAAATGAACCTAACGCTACACGCACACACCTGAGAATTCCAAATAACGCGAAAACCGAAAATGTGATCCAAAATGGGTCGGGTTTTGACAAAAACGGTCAAAATGCAAATGTTACAATTTTGGCTTGATGGCTCGCCCAGTGGTTCGATTATATTCACCCCTATTTTTTATTTTATTATGTAATGATCTAATATTTAAGCCTAATTTAGATTAGTCATTGTATTTCTAGCCTAAATAAACAATAAAATCTTTCAGAACCGGAGCGCTCACGCAAGATCAATCGCTAACGAGATCTTGTCCTCCTCGTTCTTCTGGCTTAAACATCGCAGAAAAATCGAGAATCTTGAATGGTCCAAGTGGTTATCAAATGTTTCTTGTAATTAATGTCGTTTTAAATCTTTCTTGTACTTTTCCTTTTTTTTCTAGCTTCTTGCTAGTTGAATAAAATTTCTTACTGTTAAAAAAAACAAATAAATAAACATAAGAATCCATTTGGTTGATACATAGTTTCCCCAATTTCCGTTGCCTTAATTTTCTTCTCTTCTACCGTTCTACGTTTCTTTTCTTTTTCCTGAATTACAGGCTTGTAGCCACTAGTACCACGTAAATCAACCACCACCATGTCGCATACAACCACCATCGAGTATCGACTGATGAAGGAATTACAGTCACCATCGAGTATACCACTAAAATTTGGTTATTATTGGCTATTTAAGTATTTATCATGTTTCAAGGCGTATTTACTTTAATTTATATATTCTATTTTGTGCATTTACTTATGATATTGTTGTTTTAGTCACATGTTTCTGCCCCAATAATGCTATGGAACTAAAATACGATAAATGTTATGCCCCATCAGGCCATGGTATTTGCTCTAATGGTTCTCTTGATTCTAGATCACATATCTTTTAAACTTTGTTAGATCTACTCTAAGTATTTTGTATTTGTTGGACTTAATCCACACTTCTGTCCTGTATTTTGTAATTGTTGGACTTGATTTCGATTTGCGTCTATGTATTTTATATTTGTTGGACTCAATCTGGACTTGTGCATTGGACATGATTTACATACATTCTATGACCATACATTCTATGACCATTGAATATTTGAATGATTATCAAAACCATTTTTACTTGAAAATTTTGTTTACAATTTCCTTTTAAAGCCGAACCAAGCCGGCTCGGTTAAAAGCAGAGCCGAGCTCGGAATTTCAAGTCGGTTTTGAATTCGAGCCGAGCCCAATCTAACTCTAGCTTGACTCGGCTCAGCTCATGAACACCCTAACAATTGAAACTCACTATCAAGATTCAATTCATCAGAAGAAGATATAGCAAGTCCCAAATACAGTATATATCCATTGCATTTTTGCATCTTACTACAATCCCACAGCATTACTTACATAACCATAGGCTGCTCATATTTAGTATTATTCAATGAGCTTCAAGGGGCATCCCAATCTTCTCACCAAAGTTAATCATGTAGTTTCTCCTTGCTGGATGCTCCTCTTGTGGCCTATTAAATGCAGTCCATACCGGCTCTCCAACAAATAACCTCATCAACTACAAACACCAATCAACAAGCTTTGGTCAACAATTTGACCCAAGTCCACACCCTTTTCCGAATAAAAAAGTCTGGTTAATAAATCCGGGTACATATGCTTTTGCTAGTGAAGGCGTGTGCGAGAAATTTAAAAAATGTCTAGATTTTATAAAATCTTGACAAATCCCATTGAATTTAAAGGAGGAAAATAGCTTTGTTTTGACTTTTATAGTCAATGTCAAGATGAGTAACAACTTCTATAGCAAATGTGATTTTCTATATAGAGGTAGCAAAGTTGACCCATTTACTTATTAATGAGTTAGATTCAGGTTATGTTTAATCCCTAGCGGGGCGAAAGTCCAAAAAATAAAACTAAGTCCTTTTATTATAGAAATTAGATTATTACTGTAATAATACAGTTTTATAATCCTACTTGATAAGCTAATTATTTATAAATATTTAAAATATTGGGACGAAATGTGTTCATGGTCACAAGTCACAACCCAAACTGACCCATACCAATTTACCCGTTTTAACCTAAACCAATTAGACACATCGCCCAACTGGCTTGACACGCCCTTATTTCAACCTATGGTACTCTTTACCTTAATATAGTTGGTGGTGTCAAGGGTGAATCGGTGGTATATTCCTGCTGGCAAAATGATGAGATCACCAGCCTTGATCCAAATGCGAATCCAGCGATCATCTTTATCCCGAATATCAAAATACCCACTTCCTTCCAAACAGTAACGTATCTCTTCGTCTGCATGAATGTGCTCTGTATAGAAGTTCTTCAGCTTTTGCTCATAGTTCTCCACTTTCTCAGGGCATAAATCAAGCAGATCCTACAAAATGATGTCACCAAAGCCAAATTAAGTACTACGATATTAAGAGATTCTAATTTTTTTTTTGTTTCTTGTAAACAGACAGGTATTACTTGGTTGAATAATTGTGTATTAGACAAAGAGGGGACACCCCTATATATACAAGAAACAATGAACCCTAATGAACTATACATGGACTTATGGGCCAAGCCTACTAAACCTATAATACATTTAACACTCCTCCTCAAGTTGGAACATAGATGTTAATCATGCCCAACTTGTTACAAATAAAATCAATCTGGGTCTTCCGGAGAGGTTTAGTAAGAATATCTGCCAGTTGGAACTCTGTCTTGACATGAATTGGCTGAATACATGCTGGGTTTGCCTGAGTGCCTACAACACGGTCTCTGATTAAGTGACAATCAACTTCGATATGTTTTGTCCTTTCATGAAAAACTTGATTCTTAGCGATGTGCATAGCAGATTGACTATCACAATATAATCTCATCAAACCATCAGAAGTAACCCCAAGTTCTTTTATAATCCGACGAACCCATATCATCTCTGATGTGGCATCTGTCATGGCTCTATATTCTGATTCAGCACTTGATCTGGATACTGTGTGTTGTTTCTTACTTTTCCAAGACACCAGATTACCTCCAACAAATACGCAATACCCTGTTGTGGATCGACGAGAAATAGGACATCCTGCCCAATCTGCATCTGAGAAACCTGATATTCGCCCGTCTCTAGTTTCTTCAAAAGCACCTACCCGACAATGACCTTGATCAGAATATAAGATCCCAAGACCTGGAGTGGCCTTGAGATACCTTAACACACGAAGAGCAGCATCCCAATGACCGGTGTATGGATCAGACATGAACTGACTCAGGACACTTACAACAAATGAAATATCAGGTCGAGTGACAGTCAGGTAATTAAGCTTTCCAACGAGTCGTCTGTATTGTTCGGGATCTTTCAATGGACTCCCAGCCTCTGGAAGAAGTTTACTAGTTGGACTCATTGGGCTGTCAACTGGCTTACAGCCTAATAATCCACACTCAGATAACATATCAAGAACATATTTTCGCTGAGACAACAGGATTCCTTCAGAGGAACGGGATACTTCAATGCCAAGGAAGTATCTGAGTCGACCTAAGTCACTGACCTTAAACTGAGAGTGGAGAAACTTCTTGAGCTCAGTAATCCCGACTTCATCATCTCCTGTAACAATAATGTCATCCACATAAACTACCAAAATAATCCTTCGGCCTTGGTGATGTCTGAAGAATACAGAGTGATCAAACGCACTGCGTGTCATCCCAAACTTTTCCATAACACTAGAAAACCGACCAAACCAAGCCCGGGGAGATTGTTTCAGACCATATAGCGACCGATGTAATCTGCAGACTTTCGATGCCTCCTCCTTAACAATGAAGCCAGGTGGTTGCTCCATATACACCTCCTCCTCAAGAACACCATTAAGAAAGGCGTTCTTGATATCAAGCTGATGGAGCGGCCAATGATTAATAGCTGCAAGAGAAATACAAATGCGGACAGAAGGCATTTTGGCAACCGGTGAGAACGTCTCATCATAATCAATGCCATAGGCCTGTGAGTAGCCCTTTGCAACCAGACGAGCTTTCAGGCGATGCAAGGTACCATCAGGATTAAGTTTTACAGTAAATAACCAACGACAACCAACAACACGCTTTCCCTCAGGAAGCGTCTCAAGATCCCACGTGTGAGTGGCTTGGAGAGCCTCCATTTCCTCTTCCATAGCCTTTTTCCAACCTGGATCAGCTAGAGCTGTCATCACATTCTTGGGAATCGGGTGGGAGTCTATGGCAGTGGTGTAGGCAAAATATTCAGGTGAAAGGTGGGAATAGGCAAGATAATTCTGAATGGGATATCTAGTGTTGGGTTTGTGTTGTCTGGGTTCTTTACCAAAAGCAATAGGTATATCAGGATATGGTGCACCGGGGGGGTCATAAGCTTCGGTGTTGTCAGGTGTGTTTGGCTCAGCTGGTGTTTCAGAGGTGTTTGGTTCGGTTGGTGTTTCAGGGTTGTCTGGTTCATTTGTTGTTTCAGGGTTGTTTGGTTCAGTTGTTGTTTCAGGGTGAACTGGGAACTCACCGGGATCATGGCTTGGTTGAGAATCAAATACAGACCTGCTATCCTTACCTCGTCGAGAATATGTGTAAACTACTGGCGGAGGCTCAGTTGCTTCAGAGACTGGAGTGGAAGTTGTAGAAGGACCAGATGACACAGGAATACTTGGGATAGAGAGTGGCTCAGATATAAACTGGTCAGACTCAGGAAAGAGATCAGAAGCGGGTTCCAAAGACTGGGTGAAGTATGGGCATGACTCATGGAAAGTGACATCAGCACTAGTAAAGTAGCGCTGAAGACTTGGACTATAACATCGATACCCTTTCTGGACACGAGAGTAACCAACAAAGACGCAGCGAATAGAACGGGGTTCAAGTTTAGTGGTACCTGGACGATGATCATGAACATACGCAACACACCCAAAAATTTTGGGTGTAAGAGGGAAAGGAGTTCCTTTCGGGAATAAGACCGAGAAGGGGCTTTTACCATGAAGGACAGACGATGGCATACGGTTTATTAGGTATGCAGCAGTAAGAACTGCATCACCCCAAAAACGATGAGGGACACTCGAATAATGCATGATTGTGCGAGTAACATCTAACAGATGACGGTTCTTGCGTTCAGCAATGCCATTCTGTTGAGGTGTGTACACACAAGAAGACTCGTGAACAATTCCATGAGATTTCAAATATGTGGAAAATTCAGATGATAAATACTCTTTTGCATTATCAGTGCGCAAAGTTTTGACATTGGTGTTAAATTGATTTTTCACATATGAATGAAATTCACGAAAAATAGAACTAACTTCACTGCGAGATTTCATCAAATAAACCCAAGTCGCTCGAGAATAATCATCAATAAACGTAATAAAGTACTGAAAACCCAACGTTGACTTAGTTTGACACGGACCCCATACATCAGAATGCAAAAGTTCAAACAAATTACTGACACAACTAGACACTTTCGGGGGATAGGAGCGCCTGGTGTGTTTACCAAGCTGACACGACTCACAATGAAAATCAGAAGGAACAGAAAACTCCGGTCTCATTTGCCTCAAAACCGCTGTAGAGGGATGGCCTAGCCGGCAGTGAGCCTCCCTAATCCTGGAATCACATATATTTGCTTTAGGGCGTGAAGGTAAGGATAGACGGTAGAGGCCTCTTGATTCAAAACCGGTGCCAATCAGCCGGTTCGTCCCCAGCTCCTGAAAAACACAGTATGTAGGATAAAAGGTTACAGAACAGTTATTTTGTTTGGTAATTTGGCTAACAGAACAAAGGCTATCAGGGAATTTTGGAACAAACAAGACCGACGTGAGGTTCAGATGGTCTAAGCTACTAATGGATCCAATGCCTTGTACTGGGCAAGAAGATCCATCAGCTAAACTAACAGGCGGTTGAACAGTGTCATGTAGGCTGGAAAAATTACCTTGGTTCCCAGTCATGTGATGAGTAGCTCCAGAATCAATAATCCAGGGTGAGTCAAGACTAGAAAGAGTACCTGAATTAGCAGAATTAGCTCGCGGACTGGACAGCAACTGTTGGAATTTATGATACTCCTCCTGGCTGAGAGTATAATTAGCACCAGCACCAGTACCAGTGTTATCAGACGGCTCATGAGTAGTTGCCAATCGGGCTCCGGGACGGGGAGGTGGTTGTGATCCAGGTGGACGGTTTGGGCAATTATACTTTGTATGTCCAACCTCCTTACAATAATGGCAAGTGATACCATTTCCCCGTCCAAAACCCTTCTTTTGAGTGGCATAAGATCCCCGACCAGTACCTTTACCTGCAGATGAACTACTAGTCGTATACATGGCAGATACCTCACCAGATCCATGAGTCGTGTTCGAACCATACATCTCTCGAAGAAGACGATAAGTGGAAGCCACCGAAGTTGAAGCAGATGAGTGACTCAACAACATAGGTCGAGCACTAGCATACTTCGGTGACAAGCCAGCAATGAACATCATTACGTCCATCTTATTATTACGCTCCTCCTGAACTTTTAGATCAGCAGTCAATGGAAACAAGGTACGTAGTTCATCCTGAAGTTTCTGAAAACGGGTGTAGTAATCAGTGAATGTAGAATCACCTTGTTCAGCTCTAGTATAAGCCTGAACCACATCATAGGCGTGAGATAATGATTCTTTCTCAGAGAAGGATGAAGACAGATGGTCCCACATCCTTTTCACAGTAGGAAAGTTCTGAGCAATAGACAACAATTTTGGTTCCATGAAGTTCCATAACGCCATCTGAATTCCAGTATCATCAATACGCCACTCACGGGTTATCGGATCGGGGGGGTCTTTAGTGATATGGTCATCTTTGCCAATGCTTGTAATGGCTCTTTCGACAAATAAACTCCATGAGTTCCAGTTATCAGCATTCAGTTTAACCGGGATACGTATAACAGATGCATAATTAATTATGCCAGGAGCAATAGTAGCTACAACTTTATCATCAACAGCCTTATCATCAGACATGATTAAAACAGAAATTAAAGGTATACCTTATACTGTAACACCAAAAACGAGCAGAACAGATTATGCGACAGATTACGCGAACAGATCAGAAACTGAAAAGTGACCGGAACTGAGATCTGATTTGACGGAACTGGTCGGAATGAAAATCTGAGCAACCTTCAAAAATCCGATCGTCGGAAAACGTCTCACGCTCCTTCACGCGCCGGCGCGTGGGTCTGAGCGTCAGAAAGGGGGTGGCGCGTGACAACGCGTACGGTGGCGGTTGGAGGTGATTTTTTTCGGGTCGGCTAATCGGAGGTTTCTGAACACGATGGTGGTGGCGGTGTATTTTGAAACGGCCTCGAAAAAAGAATCGACGGAACAGCAGCGGTTTAGGTGATTCAGATCTTGGAAACTAGAACGGTGGCTAGGGTTTAGATACCGAGAGCCTAGGATGGCTCTGATACCATGTAAACAGACAGGTATTACTTGGTTGAATAATTGTGTATTAGACAAAGAGGGGACACCCCTATATATACAAGAAACAATGAACCCTAATGAACTATACATGGACTTATGGGCCAAGCCTACTAAACCTATAATACATTTAACATTTCTAAAACGGGGGTGCATTTAAATCTGGATACAAGTCTATAACAAAAAAAAAATAAGGGAAAAAGTTAATTCATAATTCATTCACTAGGATTAAAAAATACACAAAATTGGTAAGAGTTGATAATTATCCTCAGTGTGCCCATTGTAATCTAAACCTTCAAATCCATGTTTCATAATAGTAAACTTAAGATTGCTTCCTTATCTTAAACCTCTTTGCTAGTTTCGTAAATTTGTATCTTTCACCCGTTTTGATTAAAAAAAAATCCACAACTAATTCCAAATGATCATACCCCATATTCCTGTGTGGTGAATAATTCAGTGATATGTTCAACCACTACATCCCAAAGAACCGTACCGAAAGTAGCCAATACAGGAACAAACTAACTCTAATAACTACTATGAGTAAGCAACTTGTTAAACTTGTATATTTAGAGACCAATTCATTATGTCTTTTGGAAGTAATTATGTCATACTGGATACTTAGAATGAGATATTGGCTCCAAAAGATAGTTTTTGTGTGTGTTTTCCGGTGTTTGAAGTTGCCATAAAACAATTAGTTGTTTGAACATTGGAAAACAATCTGATAATTCATACATAAAATAACCAATAAGCTAGATGTATCCAAGATTGATGAGTACATACATAACCACACAATTACAACAAAATGTGCTTATCTAAAGATTAAAAGTTAATCATTAGGAATAACAATATAATCAGCATCAAACCAAACAGCACCTTAACCTAAAAAAGGGGGGAGATTTTACTATTTCAGAATCAATCGAATCAGAAGTGTAAGATTACCATGTAATTATAGCCTCTGGCAGCCCTAATCTTCTCCAATTCTTCATCTTCCTCATACTTCTCCGGATTCAACTTCCAGTGCAAAACACCCAAATCTACACAAACTCAAATCCAAACACCTCAAATCGATCGAAAATTCAAAATCATACATACACAAACGTCGATTTTAAATCCAACAACTGAAACGAAGAAATCGTACCGGCTAAGTAATCAGGCGAAACAAACTCATGCGGATTGCGATGATGAGGAAGTTGCGGATCGTCGATGAGATCGTCCATGAACCATGCCTGCAACGAAGAAGAACACGAGTTAAATTCACTCAAATGTTTGGAATGAAAAGGCGAAACGCACCTGAAGGATCGCCATAGAAATCAAATCAAAGCAGGTTATAGTGAACGGAAATTAGGTAAATTATGTATATATATGGGTACTGGGTTCTCGAGGTTTCGGAGATTTTGGATGTATTGATATGGTACGACACCTACCCCTGTGGTCATCAGCTTTTCGTTGTTCTTGTGGCATCCATTTTTCCGTCGAGTACGTGGTAATCGATTTTCGTTCTTGTAGATTTTTTTATATATCAAAAAGATAGATTGTAGTTGGAATTTTTAGAAAGATATTGTAATTTGTAAATTTTAATAAAAATACTTGAATCCGATTAACCTTAACTCTTAGGGCTTTGATGACTATGTGACCCAGGTTCTAATCTAAGGGGAGACAGTTTTACCCAGTGGTCTCAGGAGGGGATTCTGTCATGAGAAAGCTTCAGAAGGGGGTATCTTGGTTCTCACGAAGGTCCGAGTAATCAACCTTGGACATAGCCCCGCAAAGGTAGGTTTACACGTGAGACCAACGTCGCCTGATCGATACCGTTCCAAAAAAAACTATTCAAAAACACTGGTGGCTCTTCACAAAACAAAACAAAAAAAAAAAACAAAAAAAAGAAACATAGCACAAAGTCACAAACCAACTTATACAATAACTTTAAATCTTGCGGGTGGAGCCTATGATAGCAGGAGTAGCATCAATGCTAAAAGTGAAGACTAAAACACACCAAAAAAGCTTCTTTGAAATGCAGTAAGGAAGGTTAAGGCAAGAACCATTTTGTAAACAAGGCCATTACTATCAATATATTTTGCAACTTAAATTGCAAATTTTTATCCATGATGTACAAGTTCATATAAAGGTCCAAGTTTTTCAGCCTTTGATACAAGCTCACCTTTTTACGTGTTCTAACTCATTTTTATCTGTTACCTTTCCACGTACAAACACTTTACATTTCTTCAAGATTTCAAGCTTGGCACGTACAAACACTATACATTCCTTCAAGATTGAGCAGGTATGAATTTGATCTCACCGTGTCTCTCGCAATCCATCCATACCTTACGTACGAGCGATAATTAATGCACCAATCCATTCACGTTGCTTACAGTATACGTCCACAATGCGTACAGCAGCTTGAATAGGGGAGAGGGGCGGCTATATCGTGCATATATACATATTTGATACCCTCATATAACCCGGAATCCTCGATCATTTGCAGTGGTGAGTTCTTTTCTCTTCAATTTTCGCGTCGTGGCATAATTTTCGATTAAGATGTTCTTCTTTTCTGTGAATTTGTTTTGAATGACATGCATTGCCCATGAACCCCATCTGAATTGCCTACTTTTACTGTAATCATTCCTTCAATCCTTTAATGTTGCTTTTAAATCTTCAGTTTGTGATTGTCTTACTGCGTATATTTGTTAGTTTGCAATAGATATGTATTATTTATGATTTGTCCTGTTCTTATTGGCTTTTGTGTGTCTGAAATCTTTGCACGCCAACTGTTTGTATAAATGCTTCTCTGTTTTTAGCCCTTTTTTTGTTGCTGATTTATTTGTTTTTCTACTGGTTGTTTGATTGATGTTTGTTTAATGGTACCTCTGATTTAAGATGAGTTTTTTTCATGCTACTTGCATCTTTTAAATTGATGCATTCATCCTCTTTGGCTTCCTTCTTTAAGTGATATTTGTTTGAGATAATAGTGATGCTGCTATATTGGTGATTGTAAAGTGATGGCTTGCTTGAATTCATTATGTAATGTATTTTGGTATAGATTTTGTAGTCATTAAAAAGTTACTTCCATACGGGTCATTAGTATCACAATAACAATCTTTTTTTTTATCTAGAAACATTAGTATTTAAATGGCAAGATATGGGAAAGGGTGGTAAATTGGGAATGGAGGCGTATGCAGTGTTGTACTTGAGGTATATGAACACATAGTGTAGCATAAGTGCAGTCTATGAACTTTTTTGTTGTTTGGTTGCATAAATAGTGTCAGCCCAAGCCCCATCTTCTTTGTTCATGCGGCTTCTATGCTCCTAATTGCTACACAGGTCGATGCACACGATATATATATATATATATATATATTTTTTGCCTTCAAGAATGGCCTTTAAATTTATAACCTAACTCATCTTTTACTACGTATGCATATATAGGAAAACGGACATATCGTATGGCAGTATTTAAGAATGACTCAGGGTCGACCTAAGGAAGCAATGGTGTAATCAAAACTAGCCTAGTGAATATCATTAAGACTCTGTCAGAATTCTTAATGACTAGAAATGAATAATAACTTGTAACATAAATGATAATAATGCGAGAAAACAAATATAGGAGAAATAGATATCATCCAAGACTGATCATTATCCAGCATTACCTAAACTTGACATTTGAGCTATCGCAACTTAACTGTGTAAAGGAAAAAGAATCGCTATAGACCGAATCTACAATTATAACCCCAGCCACAATGAAGTGTCCACGAATCAATGACTTAGCTATAAGATATCAAATGACCTAAGACCTAGGATCATAGACCAATATTAATCTAACTAATCATGATAGACTAATAACTAATGACCAAATCACATACCATCACATATGCACTATACCTAGTCACTGCACTAATCCTTTTAATCCAAGACATGGAAGCTAAGGTTCATGACTAACTATAAAGACATACTTTAATCAAGATGAACTATTGAATCTGCATCATCACCAATCCCTATCTAGGCTCGCTAGAGTTCCTAAACACATATTGAAATCGCTAGATAACAACTAAGAAATAACATCAAATTGACAATCAAAATAAGTCTACCCTACCAATCAAACCAAGTACCATTCGAAATTGATCAAACACATTAAACAACAACTCATTTTTTATATGCAAAAGAAATCATAATCATTATACTAAAATCATTGTGTCATGCAATAAATCAAAGTCAAATCATAGGTAATACTGAAATAGATCACATTGTCTTAGACAATATCAAGAGGATTAGCCTCTCATCATTACTAATCTAATGATTACAGCAGAAATGTAAATAAAAATCATTGTAAACGCATACCGAGAAGAAACAATGATGGAATATATCTTCGACTGGAACGACTTCGCGAATGATCTGACACCTTGTAACACCTTCGATAGCTTCAATGCTTGGCTTGGAAACCGAAATCACGTCAGGAAATGGGCCTGGAGTCGTAAAGTGACGTTAGGGCTTCAAGCGAATGAGAATACGATGTACTTATAGAGTTATAGGTTTCTGGAAATGAGCCATAACGAGTCGTTATGGCTGTAACAAGTCGTTAGCACCGCCATAAATCTACGATGTAGGGTTTCTGATAAACCTCCCGTAACGGCTCTTTCTCCTGTAACGAGTCTTGACGTGCAAAACAAGTAAATACTTCGAATCTTTGTCATTTTCACCCCTAAAATCTTCTAAAATCCGCAATTATCACTTCGGCCCCCTCTATTTACCTGTTTAAGACATTTCATAGCAAACAAGGATAAAACTGACCAAAATAATGCATAAACTATCAATAAATGAGGACATTTAACTAATAACTAGATGTGTGATTTGGAACACATCACAGGTTCATAAGCAACCAAACCAAATTGTAAACAACATATATTATTATAGATAATGAATACTGGGATATTTTTAATAGATTTTTCCATTGCTAAAGGACATGTAATGTCTCTATTCTTTTTTATATACTTAAGTCTTGCTGGTGAAGGAAGAAAATAATTCATAAGTTTATGAATGAAAACAGTTAAGTCCAAAACATTTCCTTTCCATAAATGAAAAATAGTCACATTTGAAAGTTAACCACCATTAATTTCTAACTGGCCAATAAGTTGTATTAGATTTTCATGTGTAAACCAATATTTAGTATGTGGTTGCAATAATGGTAAAGAACATGCATACCAAAAAGGAACTCATGGACATTAGGCCCAACTTTGACTTCATTTAGATAGGAATTAAGAATGGTTGTTTTAAAGGGTCTATCAGGAGTTTTTCGCAGAGAATGATGTAGGGTAGAATGTCTAAATATATGTTCACAACTCCATTAATAATTTATGCATAATCCTTTTTTTGAATAACCAAGTAAAAGTGGGTTTTAAGGTATAACAAACACCCTACCCTTAAGATATGTGGCTACAATTAAATTATCATATGCATTTTCTTGATTACATTTTGTTTTTATTGTTTGATTATGTGTTTATGATTTTTCTGAGTTATGATTTTTCTGAATATGGGGCATGCTCACCTTAAATTTTATTATGAAACTTGAAGCAGGCATGCTACCTGGCCTTAATTTCTAATGATGTTTGTAAGGCCAAATAAGTATATAGCAGTTCAAAATTTACTTCTTTTGTTGAGATAGACATGTCGTTTCTAAGGCCAAATATGTATCCATTCATGTTAATTGAATGGATAAAGCCTCTACCACCTATTAATTTTGGGGTCTTCATATTTGGCCATTTGTAGTTTAAAAAAGTCAATTGTTTGGGTGTTTAGTTAAAAAGTCATCTACTAGATGCATCTTTAACAATCTTCTTACAAGTGTTGATTTAGCATAGAATAGATCATTGGATCATAATCTATTTTCCAGTTACTAATGATTTAGCATAGAATTGATTTAGCTCAAGCTTGAAAAGGATGATCTTTAGTAAATTTGGTGTTCATGTTAAAAGGTACAGGTTTTAGCATAAATGTTCATACAAATATGAGCCTTCTTGACTTTAAAGGGTCCAATTTTTGGGTCTTCATATTTGGTAATTATGACTTTTAAAAGTCTATTCTTTATGTGTTCGACTTCAGTTTGAAAACTTTTCGTTTCGTCAAATTGACATGCACAACACACAAAAAGACTCTACCGCGAAGTAGCACCATATAAAAGGTACATGTTAGAGCAGAAAAGTTCATACAAATATAAGGCTTCCTTGGTTTTAAAAGGTCATACTTTAGGCTGTTCAAATTTGCCAACTTAGACTTTTAAAAGTCACCTGTTTTGGTCTTTTGCATTTATGCCCGGCTCCATGCGCTTTTACATTTTCACATAGGTCAAATTTCATGGTATTCATATTTGTCTATTTAAAAGGTCAACCTTGGTGCCAAATTCAAATGCTTTTCTCTTTCTAGCCACATGATTTGTAAGATCATTATTATTTTAATGTCTTATTCTATTTTATGGTTGCAGCTATAAATTTGTTATTTCATTGCTGAAACTACGAGGATAATATATGTTATTTCATTTGAATTTAGAATAGGCCTTTGACTGATGTGACCAAGGGTGCATCTCAACACTTATCTATTTTACGATAATTAGGCGTTTCTTATTTTCGTTGGTCATAAATAAATTGTTCTTTATTTGTGTCATCTCGTCGCTCATGTTATAACATTGAATTGTTTTCTTGTCAATGTTAACATGTTTTCTTTCTCCGCTAAAATTAACGCATTTAACAAGCAAAGGCCCCGCCACGAAGTGTTGGTAGCCCCACTTGTATATACCATTTGTAACTATGAAACTCCAGCAAGAAAAGTGTAATAAAACCCAATGCTATTCTTGAATGCAATAAGAACACCTTCTAACATATTATAGGAATGCCTCAATTTAGAAAAAGCTACCAAATAAGCTTCTTTAGTTTTGTAACTATGAAACTCCACCAAGAAAGGTCTACTAAGAAGTAAGATCTACTCCAATTTTTGGATGGAGTAACTACAAACATTTTGTAGCTATGCCTTAGTTTAGAAACTTTTTCAGTTTTAAAAAATGTCTTATTTCGCTACTATAAATAATATATATCACTTTACCTCCAATGACAACATATTCGGGATTTAAAAAAAATCTAACAAGATTTGTGGCAACGTGCGGATCGCCACCATCTAGTTTTTATTAAAATGTGGGCTTGAAGTTAAAAAAGTTTTTTTCTCTACATGAGAATGTGGTCTTACGGTACCCTAAGAGAGAGTTAATCTTATTGACTTACGTACGAAACTTAGACTCGATCTAAGTTTAGCGTTTGGCCCAAACCAGTAAGGATTTAACTGTAGCAAAAGCTATAAGATTCATACTAAAGACAACTTTTTTATCCTCAATGGTTATCATTTCACAAAAGCAACGGTTACAACTCAACATGAAGTACACGGGAGGCGGGCAACAAGCTGCGCCGCCACCCCTTTCTGTATAGCAAAGCCTAACCGAGTGAAAACCACATTCAAACTCCCAGGAGTCGCCACATTCCCGTTCATGACCTTTTGGACGCGGGTCAAAGTATCCACAGCTTCCGAGGCAAGGTACCCGAAGGTGTCAAACGCAAAAGGCACGAACACATGTTGATTCGCCAGACACACATCCTCATGTTTGCGCACTTTCCCTGCAGCTGCATTCGTGGCAGCCTGGCCTGCCCGGAAACCAGAACCCGTGAACCCCACGAGAGGGGACACACCAGTAAGGTCGACACAGGCATGCTTCCCGTGCTTCCACCCGAAGACCAGGACATCCGCCGGACGAAGGGAGGAACGCCCATCCACAGGGTCCGACAAAAAATTAACCGGGGCTTCCTTCTTGGCAGATATCCCGGCTCTTCTGAAAATGTCGAATAAGACGTCCCGGACCAGATCATGCCGGTATTTGAAACCAGGCAACTCTTTGCAATGGACCGCGTGTTCCCCATAAGCATCCAAGCATGCTTTGCGGCAGACTGGACATCGCTCATCCCTCGGGTACATGGGGATCATAAGCCGGTATTTAAGAATCGCCCGGTATTCGACTGGCGACATGTGCTGCCCCAACCCATCAATAGGGAGGGCGAGGAGGAAATCTTGAGCATGTGGTTGGCGGAGGCATTCCCACAACGCTTTATCCCTGGCTGACATCCCGAAGGCAGCTTCCATTTCTCCCACGGTTTTACCAAAAAGGACATTCGCCAAAACATGTTGGGCTTTGGGTGGGGCGGTGTCCTTGTTAGAGAAACCGCTAAGATCAAAGCCCAGAATAAGGGTACGGAGGCCTGCCAGCGCGCTAGTGTATGCCGAGTCCATAGGGCACACCCCACACTCCCGAAGGATGTGATCCTGGAGCTCCCAGGATTGGGCCCTCGATGCCACGAAAGCGTAGGAGGAGGCCTCAGCGGTCGAGTAGACCCCAAGCCCACCCATCTTGATGGGTAAGGAGGCGACTCGCCATTGGAGGTCCCCAAAGAAAGGCCCACCACTTACGACAATATCTTCAAGGGTCGCGCGAAGGTCGTTATCAAAAGCCATTGCTGCCTGAGCCACATGAACGGGAGAGCAGGTTCGGAGGCCAAAGGAAAGTTTGGCGATACCCATACACGACCGGAGCAGGAGGAGGGCACATTGGGGATCACCCAGTTTGGGGAGGAGGCGCATAAGATCAGCAGCTGTATTGGCCCTCCTCAAAGCCAACCCTTGGATAAACCCCCCATCATGGCTGACCGCTCCGCCTAAGAGCCTCACCCCTAACGTCGGCCTGCTGATGCCCACTGGGAAAAGCCCGGGAAGAGTCTTCCTACCATCACAACTCGGCCAGAAAAGTTCAGTCTTCTTAATGTTAAGGTCCAGCCCTAATGGAGGATTGCAAAATATGACTTGTATGGTTATGGATGATTACAAATAAGGGACTTAATCTCTATTTATACTAGTTCTTGAGTTATAGATTGTTCAAGATCTAGATGATTCTAAACATGACATACATACAAAATTCTAGATAGTTTTTCTATGCTATCTTAGATATTTTCATGGATGGATACTTTCATGGGTTTTACTTGTGTTTCTATTGCCTTTCAAGGTTGTTCTAGAGCATTCCCAAAGCTCTAACTTAGAATATATCATTGTGGTATTCTCTAGAGATTACTGGTATCCCCGAACTCATCTAACTTAAACGTGCTAGAAAATTATTTCTGAAAGCTTGGAGCAGTGATATGAATTTTAGACAGAACGTGTTACTAAGGTATCTAAATTTTTTTTGCCATCTAGAACATAGTCCATGCAAGATCGTTCATCATGTACACCCTCCTCTAAGACAACTGTAACACCCTGGATCCGGACAAAGCCGTCGGTGGTAGATTGGTACCGTCTCAAATGACTAATGGAGTCAAGGCCAAATATTATATAAATAAAGATAAGTTAAGTTGTTTTTAGGCAACGAGTGCCACCAACCGGCCTCCCACTAGGTCCCAACAGTATAACAATGTTTGGGAGTGCTTATTAAAATGACTTTTGGCTTTTGGAGGAGGCAAAAAGTCAAAAAATACCCCTCCAAAAGCTAATAAGTCACAACATTGTGGCTTTTAGGTGCTTTTAGAAGGGCATTTTTGACTTTTTACCTCCTCCAAAAGCCAAAAGTCATTTTAATAAGCACTCCCAAACATGCCCTATGTCCTTAACCCACTTGGGGTTTCAAAACCAGAATACGAAAACAAAACAAGTGCATGCAAGCACACCAAAATAAAGTAAATTGTCCACTTAGTCCAATCCAAGCACGAAAAGTACCTAAAGTCCTGTAATACACGCTTAGAAATGGTCAACACATGGTTGGTGAGTTTACGTTTAACACACCCACAATGATAATTTAGTGAATAAAATAGAGTTGAGTAATTATCCATTGATGCGTCTGATTATATCCCATAATCCCTCCTTACACCTCCATGCATCACCTCTTCCAATGATGAACGGTTTAGTATCGTCCCATAGGTAAATAAAGTATAGTTTAGGCAAGTCGTCTATGCCACCCGATGCGGGTCATACAAGGTGCCAAGCCGTGTATACACCGAGTGTTGGGGTATCCCAAGTAGCGCTACCGACATAGTCGTTCGACTCTCGTGATTTAAGGATTATGTCTACCATAATGCGGTGTACTATGATGGGGTACTTTGTCATAGGTTCTCCAATTAACAAGATATAATTCCATGTTTGCATCAATATAGTTGTTGAAACGTGTATCACCCTCAAAACGTTTAAAAAGTGGGGAAAAATGCGTAAGACTCACCGGTTACAAATGTCTTGTGTAAAGTAAACCTGTTCACCAAAAAGTTGCCTAATAAATAAGTATGAAGTGTTGGTTAGGTCAAACATAGTTTGACCATCACGTTCAGTTAAGACTCAACTAGCGCGTGTTTCGATTCGTTTTAGGGTTCTAATAATTTAGCTAAGTGTCAAGTAACTTTAGGTAGATATTTTGGGTTTTAAAATATGTCAAATATCAGTCCATGATTGGTTGGGCCTGATCACATTCTGCCCGAAACAAAACACTGGGCCGAGAGGGGTTTTTGGGCCTCTTTTGCGACTAGTTTTGGCCCATTTCGCCAAGGCTTTAAAATCAGTGTTCTGGACCTTAATAAATATGTTTAATAAGTGTTGTAAGTGGTTTTAGGCCCCGAGTAACAGCCCATTTAGAGCAGTTTGTAAACAGCCCCAAAGCAGCCTCGTTGGGCCTCATTTTGACCTCGGTTTGGGCCTGTTTTGGTGGAGCAACCCACGGCTAAGCCCAACAGTGGCTAGCCTTCGGTTTTAGCATTTAAAACCAGTGCATTATCACTTGAAAAACTTGGGTTTATATCCATTAACGAAAATCACACTTTCACCTATTATTTCTCTATACCGGAATGTTATCAAAACTTCAAAAGCCCATTTTGTTGTGATAAAAATCTAATGTTTTATATTTTAAGTTTGGTGACAATATATTTATATTTTGTCACATAAAAACCGAACGTAATGTTTAACTTTAACATAAAAATCGATTTCAAGTACTTGCACATAAAACACGTTCATATATTGTTAGTTAAAAAAATTAATTTGAACACTAGATCATCACTAGATGATTACATGCAAAAGGGTTTTGTAGCCGAAACCGAAAGTAACGTATAAGCTTAATAAAACGATTAATTCCTTGTGTCTATCTCATCTTATGTCAAGATATATCACCTAGTGATGTTAGCAACCTTAAACCCGAAACTAGTTTTAAAGCTCAACCGAAGCCGATGATGGTTTGTACTTAGAAAATGAAAATGAACTTAAATAATAACACCATACCTACAACTCCCAAAGCTTTGTAAATGACGATGGATGAACTTGTGCTTGAACTCCAATGATTCCTCCTTAATTTCAGATTTAGCCTAAATGTGTGTGATGGAACTACCAACTTGATCTACTCATAATCTTATTGAAATAATGATTGAGACTTACCAAAAACTCCTATGGATGCTTATAATTTCGTGGGTTTAGGCAAGGAATTCCATGGGTGAGCTAGAGAGAATATTTGGAGTGTTTGTTGAAAAAAAAGAAAGTGAAATGGTGGGTTTATGAGGTTCGGCCGTTCAAATGAGAAGGAGGAGAGAGGGTTTAAAGTTTCATTTGTCATGCACTAAATCTATTGGTGGTTGCTTGGTGTGTTGGAGTGGTTATACTCCATTGTTTTCCATCGGCTAAATTGTAACATTCCGTTGTGAAATAAATAAAAGAGTTGATATGTCTTTTTAATGAGTAGATAACGGGTAAAAAACTCATTTAAATGAGAGACATTTAAACGAACGTCCGTTGTCGAGTATCGTTTAAAGGATATAAATAAATATGAGGTATCTAGACGAGTCATGGCTAGCATATGAGATATAATATTTAGTGTTATAGGAGACCCTATTGTAATAATAATAATATATATTATTTGAACCTTATTCCATTTTTAATGAAACTTAGGTTGACGCGTAGATAGAAATTAGCTCGTCTTAGCAGTATATTCGGAATTTACTAAAACATTATAGATTAGAAGTTATAAGAGAAAAACGAGTTAAGCAGCTTAAATAAATAATAATAATAATCTTAAAAACTTAAGATAGGAATTTGGACGTGGAAGGATAAGAGCGGACGTGCGGTAGAATAGAAGGTGCGGTAGAATAGAAGGTAACTTGGTGGCTACGAAAATTTTTCCTATATAAACTCTTCGGTTCATTTTAAACTCAAAACATTTAGGAACCAACTAGAGCTACGTACCGGTATGTTATCTTATCTATGTTGTGTTTATACGACGATATCTGATCGAGTGAATGTCAATACTACAGTCTTGCACTGAATAAGAGCGAGACGGTCCTGACACTGAATAAGAGTCGGACCCAAGTATTGATAGTCTATCTCGTGATGTTCGTATTAAATACAACGGGATATTTTAACATACTAGGTTCTTTCTTTTTTAGATAAAAATTAGGAGTTGCTTGTAAGAAGGCCACAC
Source organism: Deinandra increscens subsp. villosa (assembly GCA_039602395.1). Classification (NCBI taxonomy): domain Eukaryota; kingdom Viridiplantae; phylum Streptophyta; class Magnoliopsida; order Asterales; family Asteraceae; genus Deinandra; species Deinandra increscens. The sequence continues at coordinate 3,493,358 of JBCNJP010000020.1, read as the reverse complement.
TTATACCAAGAACCTCTTTAAGGTGAGTTCATTCACGTCTTCCCCGTGTGTGGGCTAAATGTTTTGACATTGCTAGTGGGAATTTTTAACCTTTTAAACCCGCTACAATGTGATAGCATAAATTGTTTAAAAATGTTTTGGCAAAGGTTTTAGATACATTACAGGGATTAAGTTGCTTGCTAAATTGCTAATTAATTACCACCAGTACGTGGGGTTCTGTGCACATTACTTTATACTTGGGTATATCACGATACGTCATTTAGAAATGAGAAATTTCCTAAATGGTATGACCACAGCCATAGATCTGGTCGAGTGGCAAGAACAGTGGAGGTAATAGTAAG
>JBCNJP010000020.1:3450364-3492517 GCA_039602395.1 Deinandra increscens subsp. villosa | reverse complement strand
TTTATTGAAATAACCCAGTTTTGCCAATTTAATGTACAAATTCGGTATGTAGATTGTAGTTTTAAACAATATTAAAAGTATATTTCTTTTCTTATTTCTTAATTTTATATTTCAAACGATATAATTAAGGGATATTCACATATATCCCCTAACTATTAATGGGTGTAAAACAAGGAGTCTGAGATTGCAGAAGCTTAATCTCGGGCCATTTAGGTTAAGAAAGATCGAATTTTCTCGTCGTGAGAAGACTATTTGAGAAGACTATTGTTAATGGTTCTCAATTATCTATTCATATCATTAAAACCATTAAGTAGCTTTATATCCTTAATTCCTTATTATTACTACATTGTTATTGCAATATTACTATGGTTATTCCGGTTGCTAAATAAGATATTATTGCTATTGTTGTTTAGGTTGCTAAATAAGATCGGCGAAGAGAGTAATATAAATATCTAAAATGTGGAAGAACAGAAAATAATAAAGACAGAGTTATTTTTGTTTGAAGACATTCGAGATCTAAGAGTTAAGTGTTATTTTCGTCTATGTGGTTTGGTAAAAATTATCATTTTAGTCCAATAATTTAAAAATTGCAAGAGCCATTCCGTGGTTTCCAAAAGTTACATTATAGGTTTTCAAAAATTATCATTTTTTAGACCAGCTTACTAACGCTGTTAGGAATGCTGTTAATTATTCTAGTCAAATGACTAAAATGCCCTTGAAACCGTACAAAACCACCTAGAACGAAATTGTTTTAATATATATATTTCAATTTTTTATCTCTCTCTGTATTTGATAAAAATTACCAAAACAGCCATTGACCATAAATAAATTAACAAAAGGGCCATTGACCAGAAAATTTTTCAAAATAACCTTTGACTTTTAATAAAGCGGGTGAGCATAGCGAATAGCTTATTATTTTGGCGAATGGCAAGTCCCAACGAATAGCTTTGGGCCTTCTGGCGAATAGCCTTTAATACTTTTTATCTTTTTAATTAATTAAGCTCCATAATTTGTTTTTACTTAATAATATATATCTGATGTCCGACCTTTCTTCTTCCCGGTTGTTGCTCCTCCACTTGCGCCTGATGGTTACTCGTACCTTCATTTGATTTGTTATAATGTCAAAAACCAACTCAAAACTAGGGTTTCAATTTTGATTTCGAATCCGTATGGTCTGAATTACCTGCGCCGGATCTTTAGGAATGATGGTTGGATGGTGGCCGGTGGCTGGTGATTATGGCAACGGTGGTTTAGGTGAGAGAGAGAGAGAGAGCCGATGGCTGGTGGATTATGGATGATGGCCGGTGGCCGGTCTCGTCTCCTGTCAACTGATTTGTTGATTAGGTATAAACTCTAAACCTCGTATGGTTGGTTTTAGGTTAGTTTGATGTTATTGTTTTGTATGGATCTTGATGTGACAGAAATGAGTAATCATCATATCTAGTCATACATGTGTGCTTCCGCTGACCTGACTCATTTTCTAAAACTCGCGTAAGAATCCCAACATATACAGATGCTGACTGGGAATGGGACAAAGGAAATAAGCGTGACTACATGGAGAAGGAAGAAACAGAAGGTAGTGGCTCTTTCAAGTGCGGAAACTGAGTTTAGAAGGTTATCGCGATTTGCCACCATTAGCTGAAGTTCTGTGATTACAAAAACTCTTGCCTGAAATTGGATTTCCTCTAAAATATGCCAACCAAATCATGTGTGATAACAAAGTAGCAATTCAAATCTCAAAAAATATTGTTCAGCATGATAGATAGAACAGAATATGTGAAGGTAGATAGACAATTTTTTTTGGAACGACAGTAAAATTTTATAAAAGAAAAAAATAAAATTTTATAAAAGAAAAACTGGAAGGTGGACTTATTGAACCACCTTTTGTAAGATCCAAAGACCAACTTGCTAATATTCGGACAAAGGAAGTGAATGAGAGAATATTCAGTGATTGCTTGGTCAAGTTGAATTTTAAAGACCCCACTATACAACGTGAATGATTGTGTTCTAAGAGGAAACCTGATTGAATAATTTTTTTTTTTGGAATGGCGCTTCTATTAAAACCAAACGGGAAACCCGACACGCAAGACGCCAACCGGGCCGAAACACAAACAACAAACTTACATTGGAAAATTAAAGAAACACCATTCTTCCCATTCAACTTTCCACTCCTTGGCTCTACAATTAACCCAAAAGAAGTTTTGGGCTTTAATTTCCGCTAACAACTCGCTAATAGACATCTTCTTACCATTAAACACGCACTCGTTCCTTCCAGACCATAGGACCCAAACAACCGTCCTAACGACCACATCCAACAACCCACGTTTAGATTTCCCCGCCGTGCTATCCCAATTCTCCACCCTTAAGTCTTTCGTGTAAAAAATAGGCCCCAAATCCACCCCATACTACTGAGAAACCAACGTCCAGACCATCGAGGCGAAACTGCATCCCGTAAAGAGGTGACATTCCGATTCCGAAATTTCTTCACACGTCGGGCAAAGGTCCGATGGCACCCCCACACCTCTTTTAACCAAAGCTAACCTAGTAGCCAACCTGCCTATCAATAATCTCCAATACATGATGTTCACTTTAGGGGGTACAAGCTTATTCCATTTAACCACCACATCCTCACAGATATAACGAGAATCCATGAGCAATTTTTTACAAGATTTGACAGAAAACAAGCCAGAGGGATCCCCTCTCCAAACCCATTTATCCCCATCCTTCACCATGAGATCCGACAAGGTAACCCCCAACTTGAAGCCCCTCTGATCGACTTGGCCAAATTAGCCCAAACCCCACCTCCCCCTTTTTTAACCGGAAACATACCTGGGGTCTCACTCTCTCCGTGAAGCCCGACAATAACCTTCCTCCACAGCTTATCTGTTTTCCGTATGGAACCTCCACAACCATTCGTCGCGTCAAGCGGAACCAAACCAAGACCCCCTTTATCAATCGGTTTCCAAATGATCTCCTTTCTAACCCAATGTATTTTTCTCCTCACCCCCCACCTCCCCATAAGAAGTTAAGATGAATGCTCTCAAGCTTATTTAAGACCTTCACCGACGCCTTAAACAACAAGAAATAGTACAACGGGAGGCAGTCCAGAACAGATTTAACCAAAACGAGCCTACCAGCGAAGGATAGTCGGGCCGCTTTCCAAGCCGACGATTTCCTCTCAAAAGCCTCCACCACCGGATTCCAACTAGAAATCCGATTAAGGTTCTCCCCAACTGCCAAGCCCAAGTGAACAAATGGAGGAGCAACCCCTTTACACTTCAACACAACCGCCATATTGCCCACCTCTCCCTCATCACAGTTCAACCCATAAAGGAAGCATTTGGAGAGGTTGACCTTCAACCCCGAAACAAGGAAGAAAGCCCTTAACATTCTACCCAGGTTGATAACATTAGAGTTAGACCAAAGCCCCACAATCAACGCATCGTCGGCAAAAAAGAGGTTAGAGACCGTCGGGCCCCCGTTAGGGATAGAAAGCCCACTAAAGATACCGATACGCCCAACCCTCTTCATCATCCAAGAAAGGGCCTCCATCACGATCAAGAATAAAAACGGGGAGAGAGGGTCTCCTTGTCGGTGCCCCTTAAACGCTTGGAACTCCCACGAAGGAGATCCATTCACCAAAACGGACGCCCTCGTCGAGTTTAAACAACCCCTGACCCATTGACACCATTTCTCCGGGAATTTCATTTGTCTTAAAATCGACAAGAGAAAATCCCAATCCACCGAATCATACGCCTTTTCGAAGTCGATTTTAAAAAGTAACGTCTTCACCCCTAACCTCATACACCACGAGACAATCTCATTCACAATAAGCGGCGCGTCAATAATGTTCCTACCCGCCACGAATGCCATTTGATTATCCGAAATCAAGCTCACAATCACACGTTTCAACTGATTAGCCAACACTTTCGAAATTAACTTTAGACACGCAACTAACCAAACTAAAGCCACATTCCTTCCCTCTACATTTGCTTCGTCCTCCGCCTCTACTGCACAAAGATTTTGATCCCCCATTTAGTGAGTCATGAAAGCACCTACCTTATGTTTAGACGTATTGGTTTCAGTGAAAAGTCATTAAACGATTGGGGATCACGAATCTTTGGGACTAGATGAATGAATGAAGACCCACACTCGTGAAACTGGTTCATAATATCAACAAAATCCCCTTCGAAAAGATCCCAAAACTGTTTGAAAAACCCAAACCCAAATCCATCCGGTCCCGGAGTTTTGTCACTACCACACATCCACACCGCTTCTTTGACCTAAGATTTAAAAAAGGGGAGCACAAGAAAGTTACCCGTCTCCTCCGAGAGGGACTTAATCCCGACACACTCCATCACCGGCCTTTCTCCCCCCCCCCCCCCCAATGACTAAAATCGGTCTTTAAAGAATTTCCATGCACCTTTTTTCAGCTTAACCGGATCAACAACCCATTCACCCTCAACATAGAGCCCAATGATTCTATCGGAAGCCAAATTCTGTTTAACCACCTTGTGAAAACACGGAGAATTCTCATCTCCGTCCAAACTCCATCTGCTCCTTGCCTTAGTCTTGACCTCCTCTTCCAACTGCCCATCCAACCTTTTTAACTGGGCCTTCAACCCAACTCATTCGTTTAATTCCGACTCCAACAACGGCCTGATCTCACCCAGAGCATCAAAACTATTACAGTCCCGGATTACCAACTCTCTACTACCACCCTTCTCCACCTTTTCCTCCCTCACCCATCCTTTAATAACTTCTTTGACAACTATGAGTTTGGCCAACAAGATCACGTCAGGCTCCCCACAAAAAAAAAACCCCTTAGCAACCGCCCCCCCGGACCACTCCCTCCAACCCCTCATGCAACAACCAGGCCGAGAAGAATCTGAACGGGCACGAACCAAAGTCCACACACAAGTTGGCTCAGTTTACAGCTCACTAAAATATTGAATAAATATTTTAGGGATCAGTCAAACATCATCTCCCTAAGTTGGCTCAGTTTACAGCTCACTATTATCAAGATGACAACAACAAGTACAGCTCATACATATTGTTCATGTTACCTTGTTATTGGTTACACTTTAATTATATCATTATTCATACATTGGTTTTTGTATTTCACATGACAAGCCAGCCTCTAATTATGGTTGGCTCAGTTCAACTCGCTTGTTATGGGGGGCACTGGTCGTGATAAGTGGTGTTATGGAATCTTGATGGCTACAACGGGTGTGAAGGCATACATTTTTTTCTTCCTCTTTCTCTTTGTAAATTAAATCCTACATTCATACATATCCTTGCATACATTTATAATGATCATATCATTTTCTAGTGATGTCTATATATGTCATTCTTGAATCATTACGGACAGTATGTCTATATGTCATTCATGAATCATTACGGACAATATAACTTACTACGGAGAAAACACAAATAATCTAGGGTGATTATAAATAAACAAACACTTTTGATAAATAAACAAGAACAAAACGATCGTTTAGGCCAAAACGACATATCGCGATGACGAACCTTACAATTCAAGAGGGGGGGGGGGGGGGGGTGCTTTTTTAAGATTTAAAAAAACACACACACATGACACACACACAACCCAAACGACCCTATAGAAAATTTCAACACGACCCTGTGACACCAAATGATCGTATACAAACTGTTCTTTTTTTTTTAGTAAAACTCATTGTTTATTTAGCGACCCATAATCTATTAGAAAAGAATTGATACTTTTTTTCATTAAAGTTTATTTGTTAAACGAAACTCCTTTCCAGCTGAGTGATCATTTCATATACTGTGTCACTCACTTTTCTATCGTCTTAAATACGTCACACACAAAATAATATATCATTTTAGGTCGTGTTTGGCGCTCCATAAGCTAGTTTTTGAAAAAATAGTTATCATGCCACATAGGCAATGCTTGAATAACATTTTATTACACCTAGTGTGGTATCCATGGTGTAGTGTGGTATGTGATGTTAGGTTATTTAATTTAAAAAAAAATAAATAAAAAACCTTGTGTGTCATCATTTTATTGGAGAAAACCCACTTTCTCTCCTCTTCGTGCCATCTTCTTCCCGTGGATATTTCCACGTCAAAACCTCACAGGCATGGTTTCACTCCGTGAAACTGATACTCGGAGAGAAAAACGGGACCATTCGTGGTGCTCTAATAGCACTTTGGGTTATTTTGTCATACGAAGCCGAAGTGAAGAGTAGAAAATAATCTGACGGGTAATACCTAAATGGGTATGACTAAATTGAGAATAATTTTGATCGGGTCATAATTGGTATGACTAAACTAAATTGTTGAATGGATCCAAAATGGGTGCTCCTCAAACATGTTTTCCTACATTTTAGGTTGTCTTCTTTCTCCATCGATCCACATAGTTATCACACCAAAACAAGTGAGCATCTTCTTCACATGACGCTGGAACCCTAATCAGTCCTCGATTCGTTTATCAAATAATATGTATCCTTTTCTTGTATAGGATGCAGGCACCACTGCAAATCAAAATAGAGAAGAACGGCAATTGTATCATTTCGCTTTTTAGTTTCTCGAGCGAAGATCGCACAACACTAACAAATAGGTTTTCGACTTTCTGGTCACGCTCTATTCTTAAATAATTCAACTTTACTTTAATTTGTTTGCTTTTACCTCAGTTTGATTACGTCTGTACATGTTTCATTCATCTATGTTTCCCATCCTTCCATCCTCAATAATAAAAGCGGAACAAACGAGATCGAGCAGCAGATTGTAATCGCACAGGAAAATCATCACGGCAAGTGGCGATTTCTTAGTTTCTCATCCTTTCATTCTTCGAATATTGTAAATTTAATGGATTTTGTCAATGTAATTTCTATATTAAGTCATATTATTATGATTTGGAAAGAATCAAGAAATTTTGATGAATTTTCCAAACTATATCTTGACCGACCAGGTAAATTATTTTGCTGCTTGAAATGAACTCTCTCTAACTTGATCCGTTATAACCCCTACCCATCCTGATCCGAACCAAAATGATTACTTTTTTAAAATGACCCGTCTTGACATGAACCCATTCAGACCCATAACCCAAATCCACCCGACCCGTCCAGTTTGCGGTTTAAAATACATCATTAAGAGGTAAGTGAAATTAGAATTTTATGTTCGTGTATGAGATTAGAATTTCATCTCGATGTCCAAAACATATATTATATTATCCTCCAATTAATGTAAGGACCTTTCGGAGTTAGTTATTGAATGAAAAAAATGGCTCACATGAGCATTTCTTTAAAAAAAATAAGGCAAAACCTTTCTTTTCTTTAATGCTGTGTTTCCGAGTTTACTTAACAAGCGAAAGGAAAGGAAAGGGAAGGATGGTATAAAAATTTTTGTGTTCCTGAGTTTCATTTAAGGAGAGAAAGGAAAGGAAAGAAAAAAAAAAATTGTTCGTGAGTTTCACTGAGGCTGCTAGAGACACCGTAAAAGTTGGATAAATTTATGACGTGACTCTAGTAGCCTCCTTATTTTTCAATACATACATCAATTTTGACTTGTACAATACGCAAAAGGATTTGTACATTACTATAACATATTCCTATCTGCTAATCAAAATTTTGATCAATAAGGCTATGTGTACTCATAACCCCCCACCCATGGGGTTATGCGCCATGTGTCCGCCACATCATCTAGTGGGGGGTTATGATGAAAGTGGTGTAGTGGTAACAATGTTATAACCCCCCTACCAATCATTAACTAATTATTAATTTAATCATTTTTTTTAATATAATTTAATATTAAATATATTAAAGACTACATTCATCAAAAAAAAAAAAAACACTAGAAGATTTTTTTAAAAAAAGTACAACATTCATTAAAAAAACACCTAAAACATGAAAATTTAAAAAACACACATAGATTCTTAAAAAAAACTAGAGCCCATATCGGGTCTTGATATCCTCTCGGATTTGCAACGCGAGACTTCGTGCGGGTTCTTCATTCGGGAGCGGTTCCATGAGCTTCGCCAAATCTTTTTCTTTTTGCCGAATGTTTACGGCATCAATTTGTTGCGTCTTAAGTGACAAAAAGCGATCGAACCGGTCTTTCATTTCTTCTTGGTGGGCGGTGTAGTCCGAGGCGGCTCGACTAGTCGAGGATGAGGATGCTCGCTTCGCCTTCGCTCGTGCTTTTGCCTTGTCCCGACTAAGCGGCCTAGCAATCTCAAGTTCGACGTCATCGTCGTTCTCGTTCAAATCAAATGCCCGAGCGTCGGACATATTAGGAGAGTCGGGAGCGGCGGAAGACGACGTTTTAGATTTCTTTTTTGGTCGTCTTGTCGTCTTTGTGAGGTCGGCTTGGTCCCTCCACTTCGGACTATCGTAAACGACTTTCCAAGCTTCCAAGTTGTTAAACGCCGGCTGATTGCTTCGATACTCAGCCAATGCCGCCGTGATGATGTCACCGTCGTTTGCACCGCTCGGCCAACTATTTTTAATCCGCCCGTAGATGTTGGAAAAAGCTTTCATCCTTTTGTTCATTTCGGTCCACTTCCCCGACAACGAGTCATTAGCTCGGTATGGCTCCTTTTTTAGCTCGCTAAAAATTTTTCGACGAATGGAAGCCCAAAATGTTGGTAATTTTGTTGGGAGTAGGAGTTAAAACCGAAGTTTTGAAAGGGAGCAAAAGGTTGGAATGGTTGTGGCGGTGGAGTCATATTCGCAACATAAGCGAACAACCCATCGTCTTGCGGTTCTTGATCGTTCGAGTTTGTTCGCCGCGGGTTTTGGAAACGTGGGTTTGATGAAGAACCACCACGAGGAAACATTGTTTTTTTGGTGTAGATGAGAGAATTTTAAGATTAGAGGATGAAAGGAATGTTGTGTGTTTTAAAAAAATGGTTGAAGGTAATATATAGTGTAAAATAAAGTGGGTAAAGAAAAAAAAAAAAAAAAAAAAAGAATTCGACCGTTCAACGGTCGAATTTACAAATCTCAAGAATTAACACGGCGCCATGCCTATAGCGCCACCCACAAAAATTTTTAACATGGCGCCCCGGGGGGCGGTATTGGGCGTTATAGGGGGCGCCATGTTAGCCAAAAATGCCCTATAACGCCCCACTACGGACAGCCTAACACTTATTTTCAACCAAATTCCTAATTTTTTTCTTCACTTTGATTATAGAATTAATTAACAAACCAAAATCATGATACCAAACTCCCTTGAATTGAATCTCCAAATATCCCTTTTGATCAAATTGCAATCACCACTCAAAATTTCCGCAAAAAGCAGATCAGGATTGATGATAAAAATACAACACATACCTCTTCAATTTCTCGGTTTCCAGACAAATTGGATCAAAAATATGCAGCAGAGAGTAATTGAAACCCATGTAATCATGGTGGAAATTGGATCGAGAAATAAAACGATGCAGTAAAATAACCTAACCTTTCATTCAAGTAGAATCATCTTGCTCTTCATCACCACTCTCATTAGTCTGTCGTTGCAGGTGAGAATGATTTTGATCGGAATTCATGTTCAGACGGCCTCCGGAATAAGCGTTTAGAGCCGCTAAATGCTCCGATGGTGGTTGTTGATATTGCATCAGCATTGATCCAAGTTGGAGTGGATTTGTTATTGAATTATGCCGGAAATCGAGATTCGTCGCCGGAAACGGCCACGTCTGCTGCTGCTGGCTGCCGACGGCGGTGGATACCGGTAGCATCCATACGGTGTTCCCGGTGGCGGTTGCTGGCGCATGGTGCCGGAGGTTGTTGTTACCGGAAGAAGCTCCGGCGGCTTCGCGTTGTTTACGGGATGGTGGCGATGATGATCCGGCTGTTGTATCACCTTGATTTTGATTCTGATTAGTTTCGTCTTTGAACAGATCTTCTCTGTACCTTTTTCTCGTGTAATTCTCGGTCGAGACGCCAAAATTAGGGTTTTGATGGTTCTGAAACCCTAACATTTGAGAAAACCCTTGCTGTTCAAAAGCGCCGTGAAATTGACGCGCCGCCGGCTTCGACGGCGGAGCCGTGAGAACAGATCCTCTGCTCCGGAGCGAGACGTTCAACGTCGAGAAGTTCGCCGGGATAGTACCGGTACCGGTGGCGGCAAAAATGGCCGGCTCCGCCTTCTGCAACAGCCACTCGATTGTTTCTCCTTCTGACTTGTGACCTAACTCCCTGGTCAACTGGAAAACCCTAGCCGCACATGTCGCCGGCATCCGGATTCTCCGGCCACGGCCGTCGACTTTGGTGTGGCGGTCCTTCGTTGACCTCTTGGAAGCAACAGAAGTCAGCGGTTGAGGAGTTTCTGTTGGAAGGTGTTCGGATCTAGTAGCGATTGCGAGGGAGGGGTCAAGCGGCGGAGAAAGGTGAGGAGCAGCGGTGGTGGTGGCGGCGCGTGGTGGCGGGTGGGCGGAAGGTTGTTGGATGGATATGAATGGGGCGTCAAATGGGACAACCATCTGTTGTTGGTGGAAGTGGTGAGCGTTGGAAGTGGTTTACTTTGTTTATTAATATTAATTAATTAATATTAATAATATTGTTTTGTGAATATGTTGCATGCTTGCTTGTTTCATGTGCTACTTTTTGTTGTACTTTTAACTTGTTTCTAAGGTTAATGGCAATACTCTCCTCATTTCCCCATTTCCCCAATTCATTTTAAGTGCCACCTCATCATTCCCTACCCCTTCCCATTTTCTCCCAATTTGTGAGTAATGGTTTCCCCATTTCCCCATTTCCCCCCAATCACTTTTTATAACAAATTATTTATAAAAAAAAATAGTGTGATACTTACGGGTCAAAATGAAATTGTTTGTAAACCATATGACTAGAAGAGTACAACTACAAAAACTAAAAGGGCTTAAAATGAAAAAAAAAATTAAGAAAAGAAAAAGACGAAAAAAAAAATTGTTTGCACATTCTTCGTCTCCTCTTCTCCCTGTACCGACGAAAAAAAAACCCAGCGCCGCCGCTCCCCTCCACCACCACGTCGCCGCCGCCTATGACTAATCCGACCGCCGCCTCCTCCGTCGCCAAAGACCAGATCCAGACCCACTCCCGATCCCTTCTCCTTCGGCGTCGGTACCCCAAGTAGCTTCCCCGATCGGTGACCCCGAGACATCGGCAATGGTGTTCCCGATCACCCCGAGGCCCCGATCTCCCCCGTTTTCCTCCTCCCCGAACCCATTGCCATTACCCTAAAAAAACCACTAGGACTTGTTTTAGTGGTTACCTCCTTGGCTCTTGGGGTTTTGGTTACTATGTGACCCAAGTTCTAATCTAAGGGGAGACAGTTTTACCCCATGTTGTCCCAGGATGGGGTTTCTGCCAGGAGAAATCTTCAGGAGGGGGTGTCTTGGTTCTCACGGAGGTCCGAGTAACCGACCTTGGACATAGCCCCGCAAGGGTAGGTTTACACGTGAGACCAAAGACGCCTGATCGATGTCGTTCCAAAAAAAAACTTGTTTCTAAAAAGTATAATATAAAATTGTCCACCGCCACCACTAACTAACCACCGGTGTTGACCAGGTGCCCGGTGAGAGAGAGAAAGAAAGAAACAATAAAATAAAAAGGGTCATTTAGTAGAATGGTATTAGTGATGAGCGAAAGACTATAGATGGAGAGCTTACGATTTTGATTCATGATCCTAACATGTTTTTCACTTAACCGCTTGTGAAAGTGGTTTTCTCTAAGATTAGGCTCAATTGGTGTAAATAGTCTTAGTTGAACGTTCTAGAAAAAAAAACATAGTGAGAGAAAAACAGGTAAATCTAGGAGTTTCAGTTTGTGGGGCTCTTTGGTTTATGACTGATACTTGTCTTTCTCACTCTACCATTGTCTTTTTTGAATGACAACTTCAATAAAATCATAAAAAACAACCTTAGCAAGGAGCTAGAGGCCGGCGGAGAAATATTACAACATAAAGGAGTTCCAAGCCCTCTAATCGATACTTACATTTTTATAACGATTAGAAACCCACAAGAAACTCTAATTTTTATCTCCTTGATGATGTATTGAAGAGACAGACTTTACCCCTTCAAGATCATAACGTTGCGCTCTTTTCATATGCACCAACACCCCGTGAGGAAGATGGTGTTGATGGTCGCGACTTTATCGGCAGAAAAAGTGTTCTCCTTATGTATGCTAAGCAGGTCGCCAGTTGAGAAATCAAAGACCGGAGGGATGTTACACCCTTGGGACACCACTTGCCATACTATATCGGTGAAAACACACGCCGTGAAAATATGATCCACCGATTCGTTCCCGTCGCTACAATGGTGGCAAACCTGGAAGTTGATTGGAATGTTACGACAAACCAAAGCGACAACAATTGCAATGCCGTTTTGAATGGCCCTTCAAGCGAAAAGGTTAACTTTAAGGGGAACCGTCAAGCACCAAGAATAACCAAGGGAGAGCCCATGAGCAGTATTACTATGGTAGATATGGCGTAGTAATTTTACCAAGAAGGCACCCTCACTAACTCCATCCCACCACCACTTCCCATCCCCTGATTGGAAACCCTTATGAGAATGAAATTAGAGGTTGAGCGGCCACTGTGAATGCATTGAACCACTCTTCTCTATAACCGGGTTGGCTCATTTTTGAAGCAACAAAACAATTTAGCAACGAGGCACCTGTTGATAGTCTCGAAAGAATCAAGCCCCAAGCCACCTGCATCTTTCGATTTTAAAATTTGTTCACGAGCGAGCCAATGAATTTTTCTAGTATTTTGGTCTCCACCCAAAGGAAAAGATTGTTATTTGAAAATAGAAAGGGCTCCTGGTCAGGTTACCCAATACATTCCTCTCGTTTTTTACCAGCAATGATAACTTTCGAGAGGACCGTCTGATAAAGAAAACAAATATAGTATGTAACCAATGCCATTTACTCATAGGACCTTATGGTCAAAGTGTCGTTACTCTCGGATACGTTATCATGAACCAGCAAAGGAACAACACATACGCCAAATTATATTATTGAGTAAAAGCATTTATAAGGAGTCGTGGTCCGTTTCCTCCGATGCACCGCTTTCGTGCGTACACAGTCAGTCGCAACCAAAAACCAAGTCCACAAACGCACCACTGACCTGCGTACGAAATACAAAATATTACGAACCCAGAATCCCAAACCTTGACCTCTAAACAACTATCGCGCGAATAACATGTTGTTTACATAGACATAAGAACACGAATGCATCCAGACCATGGAGGTAAAGCGTTGTCAATACTTTAAATCCCAACCGATTTTCACTTATCGATTAACATGCTTATAATGGTGATGAGTGTCTAAATGTTTATAACTGTATATATTTATGTATGCATTTTTAATAGTTATAACATTTAGATTCTTATTACATTTCCTATGTTTTGTGTCTCGAGGTACATGGAGCCTATGATAGATTTTAGAGAGCCTTTGAAGCACCAGAAAAGATTAGAAGCGAACCCAAGCGAAGAAGGATCAAGTGAGCAAAAGAAATAAAAGAAGAAAGTTGGTTTCGCGATACGCGAATGTGACGCCCACTCCCAGACTTGGCCCTAGGAGCGGTCACGCATCGGATTTACTCATGAACACAAGGTACAACAGAGATAACTAAAGCAGCGGAAATTAAAAGTTTTATTGATATGCCAAGTATTACATCGTAAGAGAGACAATTACAAAAGATAACTATATATCTACGCCAGTCTTCAAAATATCTTCTCTTGATAGTTGATATCCTCTTGATAGTGTATGCCCACTAACTCTCACTCACATCTGAGCCTTGCCCTTACGCTCCGAAGTTCCAGCTTCATCTCACATACATAACTTAACAAGTCAGCTTACGCTTGTGAGTTCTAAGTTTTGAAAACTTTACCTTTTGAACACATACTATTTGGGTCAATCAAACCATTTATGCAAACAGACAATTAAGCATAAAGTATCCTAGGTTTACACATAATCATCCATATACTTAGTAGATTACATCTACCCTATCCTTCTATAAACCTCGTGAATAGAATAACCTTCTATAACCTTATCATCTTCGCCTCACATTAAGAACCTGTCCTAATGTATCTTTTTGTCACTTCTCGTCTCAAGTACCATCTCGGGGAATAGTGTTGTTTGATCCTCACATGACAGTGGTCTTTCATTCCTGCTTTGCCGACACTTCAGGAAAAACACTATAAAACTCCCTATTTCAGAAGCCCCCACTTAATACTTGACAACCCTTGTGACCTTGACCATCCTTAACATGTTCTACTTAGCTAAATAGAACCCTGTTAATGGAAATATTACTTTCCCTGGTGTATTACTACTCTTAAAGACGTCTAATCATCTGATTTAAAACATCTTCCTGGTAATCCTACTTTCCACTAATCCTTTCATTACTTAATCACTAAAGGCAAGTAACATCGTAAACATTTCACATATATCAATACTTTATAAACAATAGAAAGTATTTACACAAGACGTTATGTATATCAGCCCAAAACAGTTTAAAGCATTTAAGCAATACAAAACATGGCTCATAGAACTCACCTTAGGTTGCGAAGTAATTACTTAGCTTATTCCTTCGTGAATCTAACTTGTTTTAACGTGATGTCCCTAGCAAGACATCCTAGAGGTTACAAATGGTCATTAAGACTAACCCTTTAACCTAAACCCAACCACTTGTTGGTTTAATATTCATTTGTCAAAAAAGGACCGTTTTGCCCTTTGCGGGAAAAAGTATTCTTTTAGTGATATTTATGAAGATGCGCATTCCTATAAGTAAATGCTCACTCGGGGATCGCCCAGTGAAGCGTTTTCCATGTCCCAGTTGGGATTTATGCGACAACGCCACTATGCCAAAAACCCCAGTGTACAGGCGCCACCCTTCCAGTCTACGCAAACTTCTAGATACCCGAGTAACTCGGTATATTCAATAATTTACAAGAACTCAGGTTTTAGCTTATATATACTTAATATATATAATTATGTTCTTACGTTGAATAGCATTACCCTTGTCCAAGTCTTTACGTTCTTGATGAGTGATTCTCATTACCGAACGTATAGGCGTTATCACGACCAGGAGGCGGAATTACTATGTGATATCACCCATATTTGTGTTTTAGTTTGGTGATGATCATTACCGACCTTCTTTAAACATTACTTCCTTAAAACATGTTATTCTAAGGCTTCATACCAAATATAAACCCATGATTCCCACTAGAACTCCCAATCTTTACAAAAAAGAACTCAGGTTTTAGCTTATATATACTTAATATATATAATTATGTTCTTACGTTGAATATCATTACCCTTGTCCAAGTCTTTACGTTCTTGATGAGTGATTC
Organism: Deinandra increscens subsp. villosa; assembly: GCA_039602395.1. Classification (NCBI taxonomy): domain Eukaryota; kingdom Viridiplantae; phylum Streptophyta; class Magnoliopsida; order Asterales; family Asteraceae; genus Deinandra; species Deinandra increscens. Next base: position 3,477,210 of record JBCNJP010000020.1, on the reverse strand, counting down.
TCATTACCGAACGTATAGGCGTTATCACGACCAGGAGGCGGAATTACTATGTGATATCACCCATATTTGTGTTTTAGTTTGGTGATGATCATTACCGACCTTCTTTAAACATTACTTCCTTAAAACATGTTATTCTAAGGCTTCATACCAAATATAAACCCATGATTCCTACTAGAACTCCCAATCTTTACAAAACATATTCAAGAACCCTAATCTTGAATTATCCTTAAAAGGCATATCTAAGTGTTTTGAATCATGAAACTAATTGAGAGGTTTTGTTAAACATACCTTAAAGGGATCTATTCCAGAAGATGAGCTCCTAACTCCCTTTCAATCTTCAAAAATGCAAGCTAGAGTGTTCTTGAGGTTTCTTAGAGGTTTTAAGTTGATTCTAGGTGAATTAGCAATGAAAAATGGATGGATCCATGATCTATTTATAGCCAAGAGTGTCTCACATGCTTCCTACAAGTGTCCTACTGACTAAGCATGAGAATTGACACCTAGCATGGTGACTAATCATTCATATAACATATATTTCACATATAAACATGTATTTTTTTCTTAATAATCTAACCCGATAAACACTTTATGCATAGTTTATTGTTATAACTTCAAATACGCATTTCTTAACATTTTAACATGTTAATCACATAAACACATATACGACACATATTTTCACATATAAAAATATATAAACACATATATATTTATTACCTTTAGATTTTGGGGTGTTACAGCGAACCAGGAGAAGAAGACCCCCGCGGTAGGCAAGGGTTGGACCGGAAACAGGGGAAGCTATAACTCGGGCGGTACGCGAAACATGAAGGGAATGACCTTCGCGATACGTGAAGGTCCAGAGACGGCATAATTATATATTTATATTTTTCAGCCTATTTAATGGGGTGTTTAGGGTTTTTCGAGTCTTAAATTCTCCAAGCCGATTCTAGACGTCCCAAGGACGATTTTTGAAGGAGAAGAAGCCCGAGGAACATTTTTTTTTCAATTCCAAACATGTTTTTGATTTGTAGCATGTCAGGCTAGACTTTTAGTGATTACCGACGGTGAACGATTAGTTTATTACTGATTTAAATGTATTGTTGTTCTGCCTACATTTGATTAATTAGGGTTTGTAATTCTAATTAGTACCGTTGTATGTTTGATTAATCTAGACAACTCGATTTGCTATTCAAAAATACATATGTTAATCCTTTCTTGGTCTCTTTAGTACTAGGAATTATCTTGTCGTTTGTGTGGCTGGTTGGTACAATAGGGTTGGGTCGAACAACTTAAAAAGAATCACGTTTATGTGGTTATGTGGTTTCTAGAGTATGACTGCTGCAAGTTGAATCAGTAATTTAACTAACTGGGATCCTGAGGTTGTCACATTCTTTATTCATTGTTTACAAGTCAACCAATTTCAATCAAATCGCTAAAACCAATTCAATAATAAATGAAGCAACGTCATAATCAATAATTAATTTAGGTTAATTTTAGGACACGTTTAGTTTTAGCATAATCTAGGATAGTGACAGTCTTAGGTTATTTAAGTTAGTTAACTAGGTTAAATTTAAAGTCGCTAATAACCACAAACTCCCCTACGTTGACACCCGACTTACCATTTCTATAATGTAATTAGCATTATTTGAACGGTCGTACAACAAGCCGTTATCAAAAGACACGAATGGTCCAAGATGCACAATGTAAGTTTTGTTTTTAAGAACCAATAATAAACTTTCAATATAGAGATTTAAACTCAAAGTCATTATTACACACCTTAAGGTTAGTTTATCGATTCATGTTACCAACCCTATCAAAGTCATTATACATAAGCCTATTATATCCATACTGATTTCTCCTCTTACTTATGTTAACCTATGATAAGATAACACAAACGAACCGTTTTGCTCAAATTTCTAAAACTTAGCATTACTATTATACGAAATAGTAGAGATATGAACTCAAGATTGATTAACAATGGTTGAGTTCTTCAATCAATCAGAGATTCAAGAAAAGAAGAATAGAATCTAGTGAAATGACTGCGCGTGTGGAGTTCTTGATGAACTGATCAGGGAGATAGAAGAAGAATGTGTTTATTTCTTTCAAGATACATCAGTGTTACCACTCGTATAGCTCATATACCCTATTACACAACTATCGTAAATTGTCACAAACAGTCCCTCAACTATGCTCACTAATGCTAACTGAGATACCCACTTTTAACGGAAAATACTAATAACCTAACTAACTCACTAATTAGATATAGGTACGTATCAATACCTTCCCCTTGAGAAGATCCTTGTCCTCAAGGATCAAACTACTAGAAACAAATTTGGACCAATATTCTACAACACCTCCTTCTCCTTAGAATATGTCATTCTTTATTTTACTTTGACTTCTAAAAAGTCAACAGCAACATCATGTCCATTATCTTTGACCCTTCTTTCCATTTTCACTTTACTAACCACCTTTTCACACTTTTCTTTTTATACTTTACATCAACATTTAACCCGAAAAAGTTCAGATCCTTTCTAGCATTCAGTCCATCATTTGTCTTTCCGGGAAGGTTGAGCAGAGTTCCAACAAGACTAAAAACAGCTTTATCTGAATACTGTCACTTTCAAGTTTATGTTAACTTATGCCCTTAACAACAAAATTCTTTTGTTCCACCTGTTTCCTTCCAACCAAACCCATATTATAGTTGATATGAATTGCATATCCAAAGCTAATTTTAGTACCTTCGTATCTTGTTGTGATGATTTCAAGATCCAACTTTATATGTGCTTTCTCCATAAACTTCTTTTGTGCATTTGCAACTTGTTCTTTCAAATCTAGAGCTCCATTAAAGCCAATACCACTGGTCAAAATATGGAGAGCTTTGTTGATCAACTCTTGTTTTTTCAAATGTAGAACTCCATTAAAATCAATGCCACTAGTCCAAATATGATAAGGTTTGTTGACCCACGGTAGCACTAATTGTGATTTGGCCCTAACTTCTTGAAAGCTTTTCCTTGGATCAAGCTTAAAAACTTGCACAGACCCATTTAATTTGATTTGTTTAATAGACTCATTATTTTGTCCAATTACTAATCCACCCACAGACTCATCTTCCTCATTATCTTTCTTTCCATCCATTGAGTCATCACCATTGCTTGCATCCCCTAAGTTTTTTACAACTTGTTTTTCCAAAATAGTACTAGTATTAGTCAACAATTTTGAGGATGTACTTATATCTTGAAGTTCCTGCTGAGGATTACAATCAACCTTAGATTGTTGAGATTTTAAAATGAATCCTAAAACGTTCTCCTGCAACTTTGATAGACAATAAGCTTCATAAAGAGTTTTGGATGAAAAATCTTTACATCATTCTGGATGTCTTTGTTTAAACCATCTATAAAACAACTCAACATTTGATCTTGTGGAATTTGTAATTGATTGATGGAGTTGTTAAAAGATTCATAATACTCCTTCAAGCTACCAGTTTGTTTTGGCAAATTTTCCACAATCATAGAACCATCGCTTGTCAATGATTCTCTAAATTTCAATCCATAAAGATTGCCGAATTCCTCATGTTTATTTCTACCACTAACTTGTTCAGTCATTTTATCGAACATCTGGCGGGCAAGACTGCCTTTATCGAGTCTTGATGAAAAACCCAATCCGATTTCATCTCCACCAACAGAAACAGAATCAGAACTACTTTTCGGTAGAAAACTAGGTTTTACGAGATCATACCTGGGTCATTGATCACCACTGAAAGTCTGGGGCTGTAAAGGATTTCTAACAATTTCAAGTGGATGTCGATAGTCAGATTCTTTGTTCTTCATCGCTAATTTTGATCGACTTGAAGAAACCCAGATCAATTTTGAAATGGCGGATGTATTTTCTTGGAGTTCTGAAACTTTTTGAGCCATTTTGCCCAACAATAGTTGCATATGCTGAATTTGATTAACCATTTCCATTTCGATGTACCCATTAGATGGAGAATCACCATTGGTATTGCTTGTATCACCATCGGAATTGGTTGCTTGACGCCTCATCATTGTCAATTTGTTTGGAAATCACAAGATAAGAGAGTCAAGGATCACTCGCTCTAATACCATTGATACGAAATAGTAGAGATATGAACTCAAGATTGATTAACAATGGTTGAGTTCTTCAATCATTCAGAGATTCAAGAAAAGAAGAATAGAATCTGGTGAAATGACTGTGTGTGGAGTTCTTGATGAACTGATCAGAGAGATACAAGAAGAATGTGCTTATTTCTTTCAAGATACATCAGTGTTACCACTCGTAGAGCTCATATACCCTATTACACAACTATCATAATTTGTCACAAACAATCCCTCAACTATGCTCACTAATGCTAACTGAGATACCTACTTTTAACGGAAAATACTAACAACCTAACTAACTCACTAATTAGAAACAGGTACGTATCATACTATAACTAGATTACTAGTACCAAATGTCAGAAAAGAAAAGCCCAAGAAACAGAAAAGGAAATAGTATCCAGTGGGCTAAAAAGGAACAAAATCAACCAAATGGTAGCACCCTTTATATCTCCTAGACTAGTTATAGCAGTTTAGGTTAAAGGGAACAAGATCAACCAATATAATTATGCTAGCACCAAAACAGATTCAAAACTTCCAAGTCAATTACAGTCCAGGTATGTTCGTTGCAAGTTTATGGACTCCAACTCAATTACTAGGAAACGGCAACTTGATGTGCCAAAGACCGACCCTATAATGAAGCTGCAAATAATTCGCTTTATGCCAATGATCCTAATGGATGAAGAGGAATTGCACACCAGTTAAACTACTTTCATGTTGGAATTCACTTGTCTTAGTAGTCTTAATATATGTGATCGTAAATTTGAAAGTACTATGGAATTTGTAAATATTAACCGTTCATTATGTTTATATTACATTATATTATATTTTATCTATATCTATTCTATATTATAAATGTTACAAAGCCACTTCGTCCATTTCTTACGTGTGGTCCTAACATTTCCCCGATACAATAAACATTTCTTACGTGTGGTCCCAACATGTCCCAGATACAATACAACAAACATGATTGTATTCTTTCGCACCCAGTCAATCCTGTCTACGTTTCTTCTTTAATTAATGTAAATGACTTATTTTTTATTAACCCTTTTCATTGTACACAATTCCTTAAGACATGTTTGTGTTCAATTAATTACATGTGACTTGTATATCACACAAGTTACAAACCTAGTTATTAATAAAGAACAAAGACAAAAGGTACAAGTTGAGATACTAAAAGACTGAATAGTGTGAATATATACTCTAGAATATAGTATATTATTATTATGTATAATTATGATCGAAAAACTAAACAATACATCATGTTATATGTAAAAATAATCAGCAATAAATAATAATAATAATAAACGGTTTGAGCATGAGCCTAACCCAGTCAAGCCTGGCAAAGCTTGTTTACGCCGCTAATCCACACAATCAAGTTGAAAGAATGAGTCAACGGACCAAAAACCAAAAACCGCAACATAAATATTTTGATACTACATTATTTAGCAACCTCACTGGGCTGCTATTCTTCATGTTACAATTGTTTTTTTTTATAATGTGACACTGAAAAAATTGGAACTGTAAAATTTGAATAACAAACCTGTTAGGGACATGGAGAGATATGGACTTTGGTACCAAAATGAAGGCATTTACTTCTCACTTTCAAAAGCCAAATCAAATATTTGATTGTAGTCATCTACAAAGTGGACATCAAGACCTTCCTTCACATTAGCTGCCAGCTCATCAAAGTCTCTTTTGTTAGCCAAAGGAAATATTATAGTTTTCACGCCGCTTCTTCTTGCAGCTATGGTCTTCTCCTTCACCTAGATTTTCCACACCGAGACAGTAAATCAGATAGTCGTCTAGAAAAAAAATATGCAGATGCACCCAAGATAATTATATAAAACGTGTTTAATTGAAATTAGAGGCGGCAACATGGGTGGGTTGGGCGGTGGGCCAAAATGGGTTCAGGTTGAAACGTGGAGCAGGTTGTTCTTAGTACAGGTTAAAACAGCCCTGGTGACAGGTTGACCTGTAAACGTCTTTTTTGTCCGGTTTCTAAAAGGTATAGAGATAATTATTGTATTCGTTATGATTAGAAAACAACATTATTACAATAACAAATTAAATCTTTAAATAAAACCAAATAAGAGGTCGTGTTCATCAAATGTTGTGTTTCAACCCATTTACGCTGTTCCACTTGTAGCTAATTTTCTTATTCGACTCTGTTTAAGATGATACACAACCACAGAAATTGACACATTCATAAGTACATGGGTCGAAATTGTCACCACTAAGTTCAACCAAATTCCTGACCCATGAAAACAAGAATGCTTTTTGTGGCACATTTAATCAGGAAAAAAATGGTAAGTTTTTAGGTCTAAAACTTATAGAAGGGCCGGTATTTGGATAATTGTCAATCAATTAAACACGTTAAAACCATTTGGTTTCTGCAAATTTTATGGACCCAATTAACTAACTATAGAACCTAACCTAAACTTTAACGAGGTTCAGGAAACATACCCCGCCAATTGGAAGGACACGGCCCGTTAGAGTCACCTCCCCAGTCATGGCTAGGTCTTTCTTGACATGCTTGTTCATTGAAAGTGAAAGCAAGGAAGTAATCATGGTGCAACCAGCACTAGGCCCGTCCTTAGGTGTAGCACCAGCAGGGACATGTAAATGAACCTTGGAATTTGCAAAAAACGGGTTACCATTATCTTTTACAGCCAATATTGCTCTGGCAACAGTGTGAGCAATTTGGGCACTTTCCTTCATGACATCACCGAGCTGACCCGTTAGATGAAGGGCTCCTTTCCCTTCACCTTGCTCAACCTGTGTGGTCTCTATATATAAAGTGGAACCGCCCATTGCGGTCCATGCAAGACCCATCACAACCCCTAATGGCGTCTGGTCGTACATGCGTTCAGCATGGAAAACCGGTTTTCCAACATAATCTGCAAGGTTTTTCTCATCAACCAATACTTTCTCGATTTCTTCATTATCCTGGGAGGACCATAAAATCTAATAAGTCATGAGAACTTTGGCACTTATTAGTGCAGAAATAAAAAATATTTAAGACAATTTGTATACACTGAGGGTTATTTTTTTGTCATTTATTTTAGTCTAGACCTAGTTTAGGATAATATCTTTGAAGTTGATACTGACTGTCAGTTGTGATTCTAGCAGTTTCATCTTTTTATAAACAAACTTTTAAAAAAAAAGTGTAATGCTAGATACATTAATAAATATCATTCATATTAACAACAAAATGCATTAGTTGCTTTACCTTTACATCAAGAGGTTGTGTAGGAGTAGCAGCTGAAACATTTGTCTCAACAACTTCAGCTAATTCAGTCACATTGGACTCAGTTGCATCCTGAGTTGACTTGCTTTCTAAACCTGAAGGTTCATTTTGTGGTCCTTGTCGAACTAAATGCAAAGCAATCTACCAAAAAGAAAAAATAAGAAAAAATAAGAAAAAAAAAAGAGTTATAAAAAGAGGACGTAAGTACCATTAAATGTTAGGGTTTTAAAGCTGACATAAAAAAAATAAAAAAGAGCATGCAGCTGGCATAAAATTCAGTTACACAACTACATGATTTCAGGTAAAATGCCACAATATTAAACATTAAAATAATTACATATGAAGTCAGCAAACCTTGCGGTAAATTTTCTCAATTTGCTTTTGAAGACTACGAACCCCTGCTTCTCTGCAGTAATTTTCTATCAATGAAAGAAGAGCTGTATCCGTCAAGTCAACCTGGAAATATCAAACTTCAATACATATTGCTAGTTTTTCTGTTAACACATACTAGACAGAGAGAGAGAGGAGACCTGCTCTGGCTTGACACCACATGCATCACGAGTGTTCTTTTCTAAATAATCTCTGGCAATATGCATTTTTTCATCCGTAATATAACCAGCAATAGGAATTATCTCCATTCTGTCCAAAAGTGGGCCCGGTATTGTTTCCACTACATTCGCTGTACATACAAACAAAACCTGCACCGCAAATTTGGTCAAATAGGAAATGTTTGCTTGAATTCTTTTTTCATTAAGGCTTTATTAATTGACAAGACTATCATTTTGCAATTCTACTTTATAGACTTCATTTATACAGTCGTTTGTTGGCAGTTAGCACTAAAATTATCTCAAAGGCCTGTTGGAGTTCATCCTAAGTTGGGTTCACATGTGAAAATATTTGGTCAAGATAATTGTTAGAATTTTTTAGGAAAGTATATAGTCTTTATTTGGTATGTTTACTTTCTTTTGATTTAGTTTCCTAATCTAAAAGATTGAGTCTAGATAGGTTTCTTGTTTTGCAAGGGTTAAGTTTAGTATAAATAGATCGATTAGGCGTCAATGTAAAATGTGGTTTTCCATCAATAAAGGATATAGGAGCCGTGGCTGATGTTAGTCACAAAACCCAGTTGTTTGTGTTGCTTGATCCAGTTAATTTCCAACAAGACCCACCTAATTCATACACAATAGTTCACGGTTTGGGCAACAATGAACTGTGAATACTGGTAAGCCTGATCACTTTTCTTTGAAACTAAAGGGAGTATATGCATAAAATAAGTTAGACATACAAAAAGTGTAAAACAGAATCACATTGCCACTGACCTTTGACAAGTCAATTGGAACATCTAGATAGTGATCTAGGAAATTAGCATTTTGCTCTGGATCAAGCAGCTCCAACATAGCACTTGCAGGATCACCTGCATGTCCCCTTCCCAACTGCAACAAAGATAACAAATGAAAACTAATAACTAAAAGCTATTCCAAATACAATTATAAATTTAATTTTACTCATCATCCACCATAACCTTTACAAAATAAAATTATACCTTGTCAATCTCATCAATAAGAACAAGAGGGTTTGCAGTTCCCACGCTTTTCAGACACTGCACCATTTTCCCAGGCATTGCACCTATATAGGTACGACGATGTCCCTGGTATATTTTAAATGTTAATACAAAGATAATATTACTTGGGGTTGTGTTTTATCCTAATATGGGTCGTCAAGAAAATTTAGCTACAACGGGAACGGTTCAAATGGGTTGAAAGTAGCCCAAAGTCCTTCCTTTATTCCATGCAGACCTCATCATTTTATTCAATATAGGGAATATTATTGTAAATAAATTGTTATTTGCATCTTAAAAAACATTAAATTATGTGTAAAGTGTTTCAAAAAAGTTTAGACGGATAAAGTGTTCCAAGTCAACCCATCCCGTATTGAGAGTAACCAGTTTCAACCTGTGAACCCATATTGACCCGCCTATCTTGCCCCCTCTACTGCTAAAAGTCAGGAGTATAAGCGCTTAATACACTTTCTTGACCTTGATTTCAGCAACATCAGACAATCCACCAACAGAAAACCGATAAAACTTTCTGTTTAAGGCACGTGCAATTGAACGCCCAATGCTAGTTTTCCCCACTCCAGGAGGGCCGGAAAGGCAAATAATTTTTCCTGCAAGAAAGATATATATATCTTGTATCAAACATCTTCTATTTCAAGATTCGTACTGTTCCCGACCAAATAGGAGAACTCAACCCAAAAGACTAGTATGATGGGTGAGATAGCTCATTTGGCCTATAAACCCACATCAGTTGTCATACAAACAATGTGGGACAAGTCCCATACCTTGCAATGATTTCAGTCCATAACACGTACATTATAAATATCTAAAATATACCTATGTCTAATCATGATGCTATTTTTACTTGGTAATTTGGTATATCAATAAAAACCAACTTACCTGTTAGGGTTAAAAGATAGATGAAAATAAACTAACCTTGTGATGTTCCTCTGAGTTTTCCAACAGCAATAAATTCAAGTATCCTTTCTTTAACATCACTCAACCCATAATGATCCTCATCAAGAATTTGTTGAGCCCGTAGGACATCAAAGTTTTCATCACTGAATTTGGTGTAGCAAAAAGCTTAACATCAGAACACAACTCTTCATACTTACAAAACCAATAAGCCTATGTATGTGGCAAGTGAGCTATATTCAAAGATAAAATTGAATATTTTATGTTGTCTAGAAAAATACAAAATGCAGCATGAGAATTTTATTGTCTATCTAGCAAAATACATCATGGTTAATTCGTAAAATCTTATTTCTCCAAAAAAATCATTAACGACGTACTAACCAATTTAAGCAGGTAGTAAAAGCACGAGCACATAGCTTATTTTCAGTAAATGCAAAGCGACAATAGAGTGATAGACACTATCCTTCATTGAACATACATGCAATTGTGTGATTTCTACCTTTAAACAATATAACAGTACAGCTAGAATGATCAAAAAAGATACTTGCATACCTATAATTACCCCAGGGCAAGGCAGTCAACCAATCAAGATAGTTACGTGTAACATTAAATTCACTAGAACTTGCTTCCAAGAGTTGCAGTTTCTTCAATTCTTCTTCAATAACTTGCAGAACGTGAGGTGGGATTTTCTCCTTGTTTGGATCAATTCGATCCCTAAATTTATCTACAGCAAAGAACAAGATAAATGTCAAGTAATATAAACGAAAACATAATCAAATAGCATAATTTTATCGACTAATGAAATATGGAAGTTACATGCATTCACATCTTATAAACAAAAACAGTGTAGTTACCGGTGAGTGCTGTTTTGTCATCAGTCTCTAGTCCTAATTCCTGTAATAACATAGCATGAATCATGTTAGACTTAAGAACGAACCATCATTTCATAACACAAGAAATTTGTGAAACAGATAATGTGACGGGAACATAAATTGTAGCAAAGAGATCAATATAACTAGAATCAGTCACAAAGTTACCTTCTTGATAGCCTTATACTGCTCATTTAACAAGTAACGGCGTTGTTCAGTACTTATTTTCTCTTCAATAGCTTTTGCTATGGATTCCTGGACAAAAACCAAGAACAACATTACGATGGTATCATTATTGTTAGAATTATTTGATGATATGCTACCAGGAGTACCAGGGCATACCTGAATCTTATGTATCTCCATTTCTTTTTTTAGTAGTTCAAGGCTGAGTCTCAATCGTTTGTACACCTAATGGAAAAAAATTTAAATATGTGAGAAGATAGCAAAAGAGCAAATCAATTAGTTTATTTGTCACTAGCTTGAAAACTTCATGGTAGTAAGCAAACATTACAGTGACTTACATCTAGCTCTTCAAGCACTTGTTGGCATTGTAATTTGTTGGAACCAGATATTGCAGCACTGAAGTCTGCTAATCTTGGATAATTAAAATCACCAATATGCTGCATAAACCAAAAGCAATTAAACCATAAATGCAATAAAAACAAAATAATTAAACTCACCAATATGACCACAAGCAGATGCAAATAGAACAGCGTTCTACTTTATCCTATCATTAAATTAATCCTCTGACTAGAGCGTTATTAAATAACCCAACGATAAAAAAATTGTAAGGCTCTAATTTTATGTTATTTTGTTCCATAACATACGTGAAGAAGATGACAAAATTAGCAAAGATAACAAAATGGTAAGGCTCTAACTAGAGAATGAAAGTTCGTGTAATCCTACAATGATCTATATAAAACATCCAATCCCACTATTTTCTAATTGAATATATGCATATCCTACCTTTCACTAATTGTCTGTGTACATGGGAAACCTTTCCAATACAAGCTACCAATGTTCCAAATCCGTTATCTATTTGTATTCATTTTTTTGTTATTAAGAAAGATAGAATAAAATTTATTGATTCACAGCACGAATATTCACGGACAAGATTGTTGCATGATAGCAAAAACCATGAATCAACCAAGTATAAAAGTATAATATTCACACAACTTTTTTTTAAAAAGAAGCTAAACTAAAGTCAACATCTATAGCTAGTGTAACTAAAAAAATGCTAAACCTGATTGTAGGTTTGAACATGATCCCTCCAAAGAGAACTTGTCTTCAAAACATCTCTAAGGGTTGTTATGACCTCAAATGATGTTGCCTTTATCACGTCATCATCCTTGTTGTATGCTGAATCCTGGAATACAAATATAATCAACTTATGAGCAACATATCATCAAAGCGTGTGGTGTTGATGAAAGTAGATTTATAACTTTACTTATAGCAACCCAAATATTTTAGGATAGGAGCGAATGGTACCTTGAGATGATCCACTTTGACTGTAAGGGGATCTTCACTGACCTGTATAAGATGAATAATTCAGGTCCAAAAAAATTCACCAAAATGAGGTAAAGTTCTCAAATATATCTTCAAATAGAGTGCTTTGTTGCATTTAACTAGAGGTGGCAACTCCAGCCTATTTACTTACTAAGAAACAAGCCGATTTTAAGGTGTGTTTACGGTCAAACAGAACAAAAAATTAGCTAAAAGGGGATTAAGAAAATGAGTCAAACAGGTCAAAACTGTTTCATTCAATGATTTTGATGGTTATATTATAATATAGTTTTGTAATCAAAATTAAGACATTAATTGTTAACAAATCTTTTTAAAAATAGACAAAACAGTGTCAATGGGTTCGACCCAACCTCACCATTTCAACCAACCCCATTTTTGACATTATACCCAAATCGCCCATCTTGCCACCTCTACGTGTAACTGGCATAGACAGACATATAGATAGAAAACTTTCACTTACCATCTCTGTAATCCGAAGCCGCCTATGACCGATAAGAACAACCTGGTCTCCTTGAATACTTGTTATCTACTTACATTAAAACGATAAACATTGGCCATGGATTATACAAAATATATACAGGCTTAAGAAGTGTACCACTATTAACCGACAATAATTGCATCATACGTACCTGAGCCAGTGTACCAACTTCATGGAGACGATTAAGCAAATCTGTGCCCTTCAGTTCAGATATGTTTTTTTCTGCATCTGAACCAGTGGCCTCAGATTTTGGGTCATCTTTTACTAGAAATGCACCAGCATAAGGAGCCTGTCGTTTTCGACTTTCTACCAATGCTGCTAGTAGTTTAGGATCCTGGAGAAGTATATGCAGAAGTTTTAAGTACACACTAAAGAACATAAATTGCAGCTAAAGAAAACAAAAGTAGTTAATGTGAGCAGAACTTGAGTTCTAAATAAACCGATCAAAGCCTATTAGAATTAGCATCCTCTATCATATCATTCATATTGATATGAATACTTGAATTAACACAAAGAAACATAAATAATTCTCATGCAACAACCTGTAAGATAACACTAGGAAGGAAAATCAACACATCACTTACCTTCACAATTAAAATAAAAAAGCATAACTAGTGGAGAATCCAAGGGCTTTCTATTGCCAAAGATCATATATTTTCTTAGCACTTTAGCTTTCTATCTTATAATGGATGGGTGCATGGTTCTTCGATACTAAATATATAGAAGTAAAACAAAGTATTTACGTGCTATAAGTCATAAATAGCACGCTAGGGGAGGCTGTTTCACTATTATGCTGTACCTTGACATATATTGGCATATAAAATCCGGGAAACAAAGGTCTATGTGGCAATGGCAATGCTAAAACCTGCAAATAGAAAAAACAGCAAAGGGAAATTATTAACTTTGGGTAAAAGAGGAAATGGTATTCCAACACTAACTTGCAAAAGCAACAAGATTCCATCATCAAAATTGGAACTAAAAATGAAGAGAAAGTAACGAAGATGATAACCGTGAGAAAATCATCTGGCTTTTTGATAGCAGTGGGAACAATTGCCGCTGCAGAATTCGATTCCGCTTCTTCAACGGTGGAAACTGTATCAGGCCCAGATTTATCACTCGAATCCGAGCAGAAGAAAACTCTCTGAACCAATTTAGGGTTTTTATCCCCCAACACGGAGCGCAACACTCCGTGAAATGGAGAACTCAATTTAATCCCATGGCGCGAATTGGAGTGTGAATAGGACAGCCCGGTGGAAAGACGAGCTTGTTGCAAGCACGAAGAAGACCTTAAAGCCTTCAACATGGGGGATTCTGTAGATCGATGGTGATGAAATTGAAATGCCGTCGAGGATGGTGTTTCGATTGAAGTGGTTAGTTTTTCAGAATCAGGGAGAAGAGTGCTGTTAGCATTGAGGAACTTGAAGAACACGAAAGAGTGTACTCGTATTCAACATTTGACTTTGTTCGGCCTTAAAGCCCACCATAAACCCTCATTCTTCTTCTTCCTTCTTTTTCTTTTTTTTCTTTCTTTTTTTGTTCTTTTTTTTATCGGCCAATTAGAAATGTCCGAGTAACCCTAACGGTAAAAGTATACACACCCGGGAGTGTAGAGGGAATAATCATACACTTCCGAGTGTTTGAGTGACCAAGACATGCCAGCCGAGCTCATTTTAAAGAAAATCGACCTCCTAAAGTTCTCAGTTTGAGGGTTAACCAAACTCTAGTTAGGGTTGATTACTAAGGAGGGATAGAAATCAGAGAGATATGCAGACGGAATTCTCTGATACCATGATAGATTAGGTATAAATTGCTACATCACGCTATCATAATTCTTTGTGTCCTCATTGATTACAATCGAATATATATTTTGAACGACACAATCGACGAGACGTTACTATTTACAACTGACAGCTTTATAGTGTATCGTCTGTTTAAATGATAGATATACTAGTCTAATAATCTATAATCTGGAAAGCAACAAAGACATTCTCTTTAAAGATTGCATTTCCGGGAATGACATTTTTTATAAATGGTGTTGGCGTTTGGTTAGACCTCAGTTATCTGATTAAGAAGTGACAGAATCTCAAGCGTGTGAAACCATGTTGGATTGCCTTTTCAGTTAACCGGGATTACTAATTGCTCATATGGCAAATGGTTTTGGGCTAGCGAAGAGGATGGGGACACTCAGTTCGAGTAAAATCATTAAAAAGACGATGAATCAGACTATGAAAGATCAGTTAGATGATTGCTACTTTTGGAATTCTTGGATTCCTATCAAGGTTAATATTTCATGTTACTCGTGGTGCTTTGGTTAGAAGAGGCATTAGAATTGAAGATCAATGTCCCCTTTGTCACAACAATGTGGAAAATTTTGACTAAAATTGCTGAGTGGATTAAGCAGTCATTGATTTTTGCATTCTCATTATTTGAACTTTAGGCTTTACACTTTTACTATGACTATCAAGGCCCTCGAAGAGGGAGAGACAAGTTGTTCATGCTATAATAACTACAATATGTTGGATTATTTTGAGAGCGAGGAACAACATGGCGCGCAATCAAAAAAAATATATGAACGTGACGAGCATTAAGCGTGAGATCAAATCGTTGACATGTTTGTGGATAAAAAATAGGGCTCATAAGTTTGAGCTATAGTGGGAAGATTGGTGTAGATTTAAAGTGTAACTAGATTTGCTACCATGAGTTGCTGTGGGGATAAAGCAAGTACACGAAGTAGTTGCATTGATATAACGATACTAAAGAAAACGAAAATACAATAAATTAAGTAACGACGTTAAAATTAGAACACAGACGCTTAAAGTATCGAGTCAACTACCTGAAAACTATGTTAGAGAAGGATTGTACCCATTATACCTCAGACTTATGTGCTAAATTCATTGCGTTTGAAAAAAAATACAAAAAAAAATCCACAAAGACAACATGGACACACAAAACAATTACATTGTTATAACCCTAAGTAAAGAAAGTAGAAATACTATTCCTAGACACTTCTAAATGTATACATAGTAATTTCGTTTCCTGTTTTTTCTTGGTTTTTTCTTGGTGTTGTTCATGTGTTGGGGTCTGGCATCTTACTAGTCCCGTGAACAAAATCACCAATATCTAATACTTATGTATATGATAAGCAAAAAACAACTAAGGACATAACATATTATTTTAAAAGCAGAATTTTATAAGCTATAATAAGTAAACCATACCACTAATATATCCAAAAAAAAAAAGAAGAGGGGGGTGCTTATTTTGCATCATTGGTTGGGGTTGGGGATGAGACATGGAAATGAAGGAATAGATTGCAAAATTAACTTTCTACTGCTTCTTTTTCCCATGATAGAGTGTGGGGGTGACACCCTCTTGCTGTTTGGTGAACAAGATTTTACACCACTGATTGGTGAACCATTGTTCTCTTCCAGAATACCGGGCATTTCGTTTTCTCCCATCCTTTGTCGTTGCAGCTTACTCCCGCCACCTGTGAAAGGATTCAGCTTTCCAAATCTTTGGGTAGAGGATGATCCGATGGCTATAAATGATCGTGGTGGTTTGCCCTTTGAGGATTTGAGCAACGAAATAGACTGCCTCGCACTATGAAAATAAATATATAATTAGAGAAAGCTTCAGGGTGTCAAACTAATAAACATAGTCTTTTTTATCATTTTTGATCATATAAAAAAATAGTATTGTATAATCTTTTAAAGAAAAAGATGTTTTTGTGGGTTGGCCTAGCCCACATTTCCAACTATAACTGTAACTCTAACGTAATGGCTAACACGTGATGTTTATTTACCTGCCAAAACGTGAAGGAGTTGCAGGAGTAGCAGAAACAGGCTCGGCTTCACTACCATTCTTGTCACACTCATTGACTTCGAAATCCATGTCCAGCCCTATAAAAGCAAGCATGCATACGCCATGGAATGACTTTCAAGCTAGTAAAACGTTTAATAAAATGCATCGATATAACACAAACAAAATCTTTCTATTTTAACATAAAATGTTGATCCCATCATGTTTGTTTTTTTTGTTTTTAATTTTTTTTTTTTAAATGCAAGCTTACCATCCTTGCGACCAAATGCATTTTTACACCCTTCACATCTGCAGTTGATAGAGCATCCGACGCCACCCTTTACAAAGAAACCATATGACCAAAATAATTATTAACTAAATATATAATAAATAATAAATAAGCCTAGCTACAAATACACAACATTAACCCAAGTACAGCCAAAGGGATGAACCTGATAGCATTCACAGTATTTCTTGAGGCAACCAGATTTTTTGCAATTGCAGCCTCTTTTATGTCGAGCTGAAGATGGAGTGTTGCTAGATTCATCCTGCATACAAAAAGAAATATTGTGATATATAAACTTTGAAATATACCAGCCATAGCAGCAGTAATGTCCTCGGTTTTGACCATAACCTCTTGCAAAGAATCAGAGGTTTTAATAACTTTGGGAGCAAATGCAAGAGGATTGCGGGATTCAATCTGCTTGCGAGTTGCAAGCACAGTGTCTTCATGTATCGGTTTGTTGAAACATTCGTGGCATGAACATGGCTCCACACAGTAGACACCCGCAGCAAAGCATTCACAGTAACTGGAATCGGTAGTTCAAGAAGTGAAAATCTGGCCGGAATAACAACTAGAATTGACATGCATATAAGTACAAATCTCGAGGTGGCAAAATGAGCAGTTTAATGATCGGTCAGAACTGGTTCGGAGTGAAAGAGGCCAAATGAGCTTAAAAGTACTTTTTGTCCATTAAATAATTTTATAATAAACAAGTAATGTCTTAATTATGAATACAAACATATTATTACATGAATAATCTACATTTATATAAAACAATAGAGTTTAGATGACTTTTAACCTAATGACACATTTGCATCTTAGCTAAAAATTTCATGTGACTCATTCAACCAGTTTTTAAGATATAGAACTCACATTGACTCACTTATAAGTAATCGGGTCAAAATTGCCACCTCTACATAAAACTGCCATTCCCCTGAGATTATTGCTTCTTCTAATGGGTTTCTAATAAAAATTGCAACATTTGGGAAGTTGTATAGTGAGGAATTTACCAAATTACCCCTATTATTGTACGCAAACCTACTTTAAATTGTGGGGAGGAGAAATGATGTAGACTAACTAATCTGATGCATATAAGTTTTAAAACTATTGAACTTTGTAGAACTAATCTTATCGAAATTTAAGAACATACAGCTTCAGACACTTCGATTTCTTGCAATTACATCGCTTGCAAGCCTCACTCTCTCCAGCATTTTCTGCTCTGCGCCTGTAAAAGTTCAATAAACACATCAAACACATAGAATCAATGACAATTACCAATTGTTATCTAAGGAAAGTTTGGATGTTATTTTTGAAAGTTGTTATGTATTATTGAAGTTTATTTCTGACAGGTTAGCAACTTGAAACAGTATACACCAACACTATAACTGTTCAAGAAACTTGCCTCTTCTTTGCCGGGCTTGTCTGACTTTGACTAAACTCATCATTGACTACAAATCCAAGTGCTTTAGAAGCATCATCCGCAACATTTAGAGTAGGCCTTATGTCATTCTCGAAAGAGGGTGAATCAGAAAATGCAGTCATCAATTCTTGACCAGAACCCATGGAAGGATAAGCAGCAGGAGGTGCGATTATAAGTTGTCGACCAGAGCCTGGGCTTTCATGGTTAACCACTTTATGATTCACTAAATTTGAAGCAATAGCATTTAAGTGCAAACCAATTCCGGGTAAAATACATCTAGTGGAATCACTCTCGTCCCTCAATGGGCGTAAATTATCATCATCGGGAACAACAATTTGATTGGATTCTGATACATTTGCAGAACTGCAAGTTGAGACATCTTCTAAGTGCTTTCTCTGAGACCCCATCATCTCAAAAACCAAACAACGCCTTCTCAAGCCACGATATAAACTAGAACCGCCCTATAGATTTACATAAACAGCACAATGCTAGTAAATATAAACATGTTAATAACTGTTTAAATTAGATCAGACAGATTGCATGTAAAAGAAACCTTTCAATCAACTTCATTTTATGCCTATAAACAAATGTTAAACGAGTTATAAGTTCATAACCAAAATCCAAATCGACCCATTTAGAATCAAGAGTCGAAATTTCCACCAATAGAATATAAATTCTCACCTCAGTATCTGTATCCTCCAATGGCTCTGCCTCAGAGTTGTTTAAAGAAGTACTAGCAATATTTACATGGTTTTCAGCGTCCCCGTTGAAACCTTCATCATTTTCTGAAAAACTATTGCCATTTGCTTGTGGTTTTGTGTTCATCAATGAAGCATTAAAACTTGTCGGTTGTAACGTGCTTTGACCAGGACCGTTATAGGTTACTGTATCACTTGGTGAGTTAAAATTAAGCAACTCTGAATCATCAGATATCAAACTGTCCCAATCACATGCTGATACTTCTTTACTATGAGGGAGTTGATTTGTCCCTTCGGTTTCTGTTTCCATTCTAAATGAACCGTTTTCAGAACCGTTGTTGGTGAATGAAACAGATGATGCTGAAGGGACCACCATTTTTAATGTGTTTGTGTAGGGACGAACAACTTCATAGCTTGATTTTCTTGATTCAAGATTTGAGCAACCGTTTGATGGCACAGCAGAAGTGTCAGTAATGGAGTTTTCAGTAGCGTTTAAAGTCCCTTCACTGGTTTCTGATTTCTTTGCATCTTTGGAAGTAAGTTCAGGCTTTAATTGATCAGAAAACTGGTGCCTGAAAATTCAAATTTTTTTACATTTCAAAAATAAATTAGCGAGAATAAGTTTTTTTTTTTTTTGGTTCAGCAATGATCTCCTAAATGTGGGAAAATGATGGGTCAGGCGAATAGGTTCAAAAGAGTACTTTAGGTACCTGTCAAAATGATTGCATCCGGTTAACCGGAAAAAAAATTGTGTACAAATTTTCAAGGTTTTTTTTATAAATAATTAAGGTGTCAATATGATAAAAAAAATAACTATATTATTTCGATAACTATCAACTTTTTAGTTAAAATGATTTAGGTGGATGTATGGGTTAAAAGTACACTTTAGGAGACTTTTGACCCATTTTTGACAAGTTTCCTTTCAAGCGAACCTTTTCTATGTTACCCACATGACCCATTGGAAGAGATAAAACACAATCTGAATAAACAGTTCACATTAAACGGGTCAAAGCTGCCACCGCTAATCAATATAATTTGTCTTGTTACCTTTTAAGGAATTTTGAATCTTTGAGAGAACTGACATGTGGCGAAGTGAAAACAGATGGAATGGATGCAAAGCTTAGAGTGCTGAATGTCTGAGTAAAGTGCACAGATTTAACTGGCTTTATAGGTGAAAGGCTGTTAATATAGTTAAACACAGGGGAGTCCTGCAAACAAACAACAAAATGCTTCAATATGATTAGTTATTAAGAATCTTGAATCTTTAAACCGATAAGTCTGGAAACAAAATCTGATTATTGAGATACATGTAAAATCGCTTCAAAAATGGACATCCAAACACCACCAAAATACCGTTTTTACTATAAAAGATTTCGTACATACAAGTGTACGTATGAACCACATGTTATGTATCATGCATTTGGCCAATATTTCAACAAATTAGACCGTCGAATGCAATGGGTTTGAGTTTTTCAAAATCTTAACGATCAATTGTGACCATCAATTGAACAAATCTTAACATCAATTGAGCAATTTGTTTGAGTATTTGAACAGATCTAAACCATTGATTGAACAAATCTGGCTAGAGATGATGAAATTGTCTTATATCTTATCTTAGTGTTTAAAAGTTAACAATTTAATAGTATTATCTATAAATACTTTTCTATAATGCATAGGATAGCACCTCACATTGTAAAACCAAGCTTATTTGTGACTAAATTGGCCCCCATAATCAATTTTCTTCCAAGAATTTCTTTCATTGTTCTCCAAGTTTTATTCTTTTGATCATTAAAACAACATTCATAACTTGTTTTCCCCAAACACTCCCACTCTTTAATCCTTACACCTAAAAAAACAAAATCATAAATCATGCAAACAGTTTGTAAACAAAATCCAAAAACCACATAAATGTCTATGGATCTTGAACACTAAACTTTTAACACACATAATAACAAATAACTGACACCACAAACACATCAATTTCAAGACTAAATCAAACCCTAAAGTAAGAACTAATCAACCCAATTAAAACAGCAAACATTAAAACCACCGAAAACTGAATTCATCAAACTGAAGCCCCCAATCAAATCGACGGTTTCGAACCCTACAAATGAAGAATCAAATCACCTCAAATTTGGAAAGTGGAGTAGCGATCTGGGTTCTCTCCGGAGTATCCATAACAATACCCGTATATTTCCTGTCAAGATGAGATGATATTGAAGAAGAAGAAGCGGGATGGGCGGGAAGCAGGTTTTTATTTTGACTTTATCCCACATATAATGAGGAAGATGAAGATTGGTTATAAAACAAATGTAAATGTGGGAAAGTAAAAGGTAACGTAAACTAATGATGATTTGCAATTAAGGGTGTCAGAGATTAAAAAACGTTAATTTTCTTCCAAATGTTATGTTGTTTGTTCTGTTTTCTTTTATTTTGTTTTTTTGTGATGTTCTCTTCCTGTCAATAATCATCTTGGTTTCTTGTGTCTGTCTTCTAATGCATTGACATAATATAATTTTCTATGAGCACTAATGTAAATGTTACCTTGGTTTAACTTTCGTTGTCACGAGTTTCATTTTGTTACTTGATTTTTTGTTGCTTGTTTTCTAGTGTAAAGGTATAATTTAATAGAGTGAAAATGATAAAAATAAATAAATAAAAAGTTAAATGTTATTTTCGTAATTTCGTCTTTTTGATTCGGTCTGAATTGTCACCTCAATCTATTTTCTTTAAACACGTCATTTTTGTATGTGCATACATATGTACGTATGTAGGTATAAATCTACTTTCTTTTTCTTTTTTAAGTTTTTTTTTACGGTTAATTTGTGCTATAACATGCGTTATGGTTTTCCGTCACAACATGTGGTTGTAAATAATCTAGTTATGGCATTAAATCTGAATTGGAATTTGAGAAGATGATCCATTAAGCCCTGTCAATAGTTCTACCAAGTAGCTTTTTTTGTGTGTCTAAGCTTGATAGTAGAAAATATGAAGTCAAAACGTTAAAATTATGTGTGATCACTTAATCATTCAAAAATCAACAGTGATTTTGGGTGATCGTCGAACCATCAACCCCCCCCCCCCCCCCCACACACACACACACACACTTGTCAAGCGAATTCAAGTTTGTTGACATGTATTAGTCGTATAAGTCATCACATTCGACCCTTTTGAGATATGCAAAACTATCAGTTACTAGTTTGAGCGATGGTTTTAGGTTTCCTCCCGGGAGTGTATGATTGAATTGAAGATGAGTGTCGTCATCAAACAATAGTGATAGTTATCGTGATTTCATTGAATGATTTGAGAAGATTACAAGCAAGAATATAAAGCCACAAGGTCTAACAAAGGTTCCTATAATAAAGGAAATAACAATCAAATATAATCTCCTAATTTTATGTGGTATATCCATCCGATAATACTCCCCCGCAGTGCGAACGTGGTGAAGACGAGACGTTCAAACTGGTACGAAATCCCTCAAACAGAAATCTGGGTAAACCTTTAGTGAATATGTCGGCATATTGATAAGCAGACGGAACGTGGAGTACCCGAATATGACCAATCTGGACCTTTTCCCGAACAAAATGGATATCCATTTCAACGTGCTTAGTTCGTTGATGCTGAACTGGGTTCTCAGATAGGTAAATAGCAGAGACATTGTCACAATAGACCACTGTTGCTTTGAGAACCGGGACCCGAAGCTCGAGAAGAAGATTACGTATCCATGTGGCTTCAGCGACCGCATTGGCCACTCCCCTATACTCAGCCTCGGCACTGGATCTGGACATAGTATGTTGACGTTTGGAAGACCATGAAATGAGGTTATTACCAAGAAATATGCAATACCCGGAAGTGGACCTGCGGGTATCCGGGCAGCCACCCCAATCGGCATCGGAGTATGCAGTCAAGGAAGTGTTCAGAGAGGCCGTGAGACGTAACCCGTAGTGTAACGTTCCATGGATGTAACGGAGAACACGCTTCATGAAAAATAAATGGGACTCGCGGGGCGCATGCATGAACAAGCAAATTTGTTGAACTGCATAAGATATATCCGGGCGCGTGATGGTAAGGTATTGCAGAGCACCCGCGAGGCTGCGATAGGTGGAACCATCGGGTAACAAATCTCCGTCAGTGGCACTAAGCTTGGAGTTGGTATCGACTGGCGTATGACAAGGTTTGCAGTTACTCATGTTGGCACGATGAAGGATATCTCGAGCATATTGAGCCTGACTGAGGAACATGGATGTATCATCACGGTGGACCGAAATACCCAAAAAGTGATGTAGGGGACCGAGATCAGACATGGCAAACTCCGTAGATAATCTCGAAATAATGGTGTTAAGCAGGTGGGGCTGATTTGCCGTGAGGACAATGTCGTCAACATAGAGCAAAAGGTAGGCGATCTCGTTGCCACGATGGTAAATAAATAGTGACGTGTCACACAAGCTGCTACGGAATCCCAAGGTGTGAAGGAACCCAGAAAAACGAGAGTACCATGCGCGGGGTGCCTGTTTCAAGCCATACAGAGACTTGCGGAGACGACAAACATGATTCGGGAAGTGTTGGTTTACAAACCCGGGTGGTTGTTGCATGAAGACGGTTTCTTGAATGCGTCCGTGCAAAAATGCGTTTTTCACATCAAGTTGGTGAACCGACCACCCTCTGGAAAGAGCTAACGACAGAACAGTACGAATAGTAGCAGGTTTAACCACCGGGCTAAATGTTTCCATGCAGTCGATACCAATGGTTTGAGACTTCCCGTTGCATACAAGACGAGCTTTGTACCTGTCAAGCGTTCCGTCAGCCTTGAATTTGTGGCGAAACAACCACATGGATCGAATAATCGGGTGGTCCGGAGGCCGAGGAACCAGTTCCCAAGTACCATTAACCTGCAAAGCACTAAATTCATCTTCCATGGCACGTAGCCAGTTAGGGTCTGATAAGGCTTTTAAATAGGATGTGGGTACGGGAGAGATATTGGTGGTGACGGCAAGGTTGTAGCGAGGATTAGGTTTGTGAATGCCGGCTTTTGAGCGGGTTTGCATGGGATGCACAGAAGGTGTCGGTTGGGGAGCCGGGGTGGACGGCGTAGCCGCTGGAGGGGAGGTTGGGCTAGGTGGCGGGGGTTCGGTTTGGGCTGATGTTGGGCCGGTGTCGGCAGATGGGCTAGTGGTGGTAGAAGGGTGAGGCGGGCTATGCGAGGGCTTGGGAGTGGAGGGAGGTGTGGTGTTAGGATTTGTGGGCTGTGGGGAATTATTAGGAACGGCAGGGGTGAATGTGGGAGTAGGAAAAATGGGAATGTTGGGTATGGGATCATCTAAAAACGCATGGTTGGAAGGGGGTTGCTTCTCGTGGAAGGGAAAGGTATGCTCGTCGAATATGACGTGACGAGAGAGGTGAACACGTCCCGTGGAGGGGTCGTAGCACCGGTATCCCCGGAAGTCCGATGGATAGCCCAAGAATACACACCGAATTGATCGAGGAGATAGCTTGTGAGTTTGGACCGCGGACATGTTAGGGTAACAAGCACAACCAAACACACGAAGATGATCGTATGTAGGTTGGCGAAGGTAGAGCGCGAATGCGGGTGATTTAAAATGAAGCCGTTTTGTGGGAAGAATATTGTGTAGATACGTGGCCGTGTGTAAGGCCTCCACCCAAAACGGGGATGGGAGGTTCGCATGAACAAGGAGGGCCCTTATTATGTCGTTTAAGCGCCGTATCATGCGTTCGGATCGGCCATTTTGTTGAGATGTTTGGGGACACGAGAAGCGAAACACGAGGCCGTTTTGGTTGGCAAAGTTTTTAAAGTTGTTGTTATCAAATTCTCCCCCCATGTCGCATTGAAACGTTTTAATAGGGGTGTTAAATTGAGTTTTGACTAATTTGTGAAATTTGATAAAGTTGGTTAGCGTTTCTGATTTATAGCGAAGAGGATAAACCCAAACATAATGTGTAAAATTGTCTACTAAAACCATATAGTACTTATATCCACTATTGCTTAGGACAGGGGACGTCCAAAGATCGCAATGAATTATATCAAATGGTTTAAACGTTTGAGAAACAGATTCAACAAAAGGCAATCTTTTACTGTTTGAAACTTGACATGATGGACAAATCACAAGATCAACAGCTTTATTACATTTAATGGAAATATAAGAACTAAGATAGTGAAGCGTGGTCGCGCCGGGATGCCCGAGACGATCATGCCATGGTGGAGATGTAGACGAGGCCAACAATGAGAAAGTTGGTGTTGAGAGCGGGTAAAGGTCTCCACTGCTATTATGTCGGGAAAGGAGGCTTCCATCCTTGAGGTCCTTCAAAGAAAAACCATAGGGATCAAATTCAATAGACACTTGATTATCAATAGTGAATTTGCGAACGGAAAGGAGATTTTTAATAACTTGTGGAGAATGGACAATGTTGTTAAGGTGGTAGGTTTTGTTGGGTAAGGTATAAAAGCCGTTACCAGAACCACTAATAGGTAATTTGTGACCATTTCCAACAAAAATAGGATTAACAGGTAATGAACTTGGAAAAATAATTTTACCTGGATCAGGAGTGATGTGAGATGAGGCGCCGGAATCCATATACCACTGTTGATCCGAGTAATTTGCATTCACATTTGTCATAGCCATACCGATGTCATGAGGGTTTAAAGCACTGTATTGAACCGAACCATACTCCGAGGGAACATTAGATGGGCCAGGGGCAATAAAATGGACCTGCTGTGGTGTAAAATAGGCTGGCTGAGACGGGTATGGAGTTGGTGGGGGGGTCCAAGGGCGAAAATTTTGATTCTGATATGAGGGGTAGGAAGGTGGGGACGGGTTTTGTTGGGTGGGGTGAGAAGGAAATTGGGTGGAGCCATAGGTAGGTGGGGGTGGTTGTTGAGATTGGTTCCAATTAGGAGAGTTACGGGTGGGTTGAAATCTACCCCCACGGCCACGATTATTACCGTTGTACCCGCGTCCCCGAGCCGCTTTAACGGGGTCATAATTGTTACCCCGGTACCCGTTAGGATATGGAGAACGAGGGATACGATTGGGGTCGTTTTGCGACGCCGAGGAGTGAACCATAACGGTATCACGGGAAGCACCGGGTCTGGCTTTCTGTCGTTGCTGTTCAGATTCGATCATGCTCCGGGCTTCATCCCATTTAGGACACTGTTGGTTAATAAGTGCCCCAATCGTATCGTATTCTATCGGCAACCCCCGCACCATTTGAATAACCAACCGATTCTCCGAAACTGGTTCATCCAAATCGGCAAGTTGTGTGGCTATGTCTTTTAATGTTTGGCAGTATTCGTCAAAGGAGGCAGAGCCGGCGAGAGTGGTGTTGGTGAAGCGCTGTTCGAGGGTAGCGGCGCGAGCGTTTTTGTTGTTAATGAACATGGTTTGGATGGCTAACCAGGCGGACCTGGCGGTGGTGGCTGTGTCGAGAACACGGGTAAGGATCTCATCGGAGATGGTTGCAAATATCCATTGAAGGATAAGAGCATCGAGTTCCTTCCATGATTTGAACTCATCGTCGGTTTCGTCCGGTGGTGGCTTGGTGCCATCGACATGGTGTAGAAGTTGATAGGCAATAAGATGGAACTTGAATAATTTCACCCAGTTAGAGTAGGTGATTTTCTTCCCATCGAGGGTTCGAACTTTAAGATGAATGTTGCTCACTGTGTAAGCATTATGAACGGAAGATTTCTCCGAAGAGGAAGATGTGGGATCGGGTTTTCCGTCCGCCATGGTGACCGGCCGGTAGGTTTTAGAGAGAAAAAAATGGGAGAATAGAAGGCTCTGATGCCATGATAGTTATCGTGATTTCATTGAATGATTTGAGAAGATTACAAGCAAGAATATAAAGCCACAAGGTCTAACAAAGGTTCCTATAATAAAGGAAATAACAATCAAATATAATCTCCTAATTTTATGTGGTATATCCATCCGATAA
>JBCNJP010000020.1:3431525-3449864 GCA_039602395.1 Deinandra increscens subsp. villosa | reverse complement strand
TCATTGAGATAACTCAGTTTTGCCAATTTAGTGTACAAAATTCGGTATGTAGACTGTAGTTTTAAACAATAATAGAAGTATATTTAGTTTTCTTATTTCTTCTTTTTATATCGAGCAAATACCATAAAAACCCAATATACTTTTTATTTTTTCCCCTAAAAAAAGCAATGTACTTTCTTTTTAGTGTCATAAAAAAGTCCCTTAACAATTTTTTACACATAAAATTCCATTTACATGTTAAATTTGAATGAAATTATATTTTTTTATTGTTAATATAAAAATATTAGTAGAGACTTTACATTGTTAATATTTACAAATCATTATTTTATATATATACGTCTACCTCTTTTATGAACAAAATATGAAATTATTTCTCTTGTTTAAATTGATAGAAGAATTTAAGAATATATATACGAGAGTCGTCCTAAATCTACTACAAAATCTAATATATTTGTATGTGTATGAACTTTTTGGTTAGTTACAAAATGAAATTAATTGTGCAATAAAATGTTTGGTCAAATTCTGAAATGTATACTATTTAAATTTTGAAACGAATTTAATTTTAATTTCAAAATGAAATTAACACAATTACATTTCTACCATTCCATGATTTAATTACTAGTCTTATTGTTAATTGATGATGTGTAATTAATCTCAACCACTCATCAATTGATCTAATGGTCTAAATTAATTCTTACATCTTTTATGATAAAATGAATTTGTATCGGATCCATCCCCTTAATGTATATGTATCGTATTTTTTCATCACTAATCATTACGGATAGTCTAATTTAATCATCACAGATAGTCTAACTTAGAGAACATAAATAATCTATTATAAAAGAATTGGTAAGTTTCTTTCATTAAATTTTATTATTTGTTAAATGAAACTACTTCTACCTAAGAGTGAAAGTAATGGTTCCACCGAGGGGTTTCGGTGGAGAGTTCGATGGCCTCGGTGTCCTCGGGAACACCATAATCCACCTCTCGGTGCCGAGCCCGGTGACATTCCTCGGTGAAAATCCACCAAGACCACCACCAATTCACCAAACTCACCCCTCTCTATCTCTCTCTTCCAATTCCCCTCTCTCTCTCTACCTTTTTTCTATTTTTTAATATTAAAAAAGTGTTTGATGGTGTGGGTGGGTATTATTTAGGTAAAGTGTAAGGAGTTTGAGATAATAATGTAATAAAAAGAAAGTTTGGTATCTTGACGTGGGTATTACTATTAACCTAAGTGATCATTCCATATATCGTGTCACTGTCACTTTTCTATCGTCTTAAATACATCACACACAAAATATGAAAATAATATTCATTTTAATGGAATATAGCACCCTGAACACCACCGATAACTATATTCGAGTAAACATTATTCCGAACTCCTTTATCATCGAGTGGGCATATTTCCGTTTATGTTTGTTTGCCTGTGACCATGAAATTTAATGGCTAAAACTTTAAATTATAATAGAGAAAACTTAACATGTAACCAAGTTTGCTTATTGTTTTATTAAAGTCACCTAAACCTTTTAGGCGTTTTAAAGTCACTCAACTATCATATATATGTTCCAGTCAATATATATATTTTTTTATAAATGTTGATTTTTTTTTAATTGAATGAGACAAATGAAATATCTATCTATCTATATAATAAGCGGGTGAGGTTATTATGAGAAGTTTAGTTTGGATAAGAAGGATAAGAAGGATAAGAAGAAATCATAGCCATTAGATCTTCAATTAAATGAAGATCTATGCCTTAAAATTTTCCTGGGTAAATTAGAGAGAAAAACTAAAGAAAATAAAAGATGGAAGGGTATTTTTGACTTTTTATCAAATTCCCTCCATTTTTTAAACATTCATAACTTTTAGATACGACATTATTTTTTTAAAAAAATTACACCATAAAAACGAGCGTTTTTTATCTTTAAAACGTGTATAGTGTTGCTATATAAAAAATTAATTTTTTACTCTTTCGATTGTATCAAAATGTTCAGATCATTGTGTCATTGTGTCGTTGTTTCATTGTGTCAAAAATGTTCAGATCATTGCGTCATATTGTGTCAAAATGTTCAGATCATTTGTGTCATATGATGTTAAAAACCGAAAAAGTAAATTTTTTTATTTTATATATAGCAGCACAATATATATACTTTTGACACGACGACATAATGACACAATAATCTGAACATTTTGACACAATGACACAATGATGTGTCAAAATGTTTAGATCATTGTTTCATATGGTGCCAAAAACCAAAATAGTAATTAATTTTATATATAACAACACTATATATACTTTTGACACGACGACACAATCACACAATGATCTGAACATTTTGACACAATGACACAATGATGTGTCAAAATGTTCAGATCATTGTTTCATATTGTGCCAAAAACCGAAAGAGTATATTTTTTATATATAGCAACACTATATATACTTTTGACACGACGACACAATGACACAATGATCTGAACATTTTTGACACAATGACCTGTGTCAAAAATCGAAAGAGTAATTTTTTTTTCATTTTTTATATAGCAACACTATATGCGTTTTAAAGATAAAAAATGCTCGTTTTTATGGTGAATTTTTTTTTTAAAAATAATGTCGTATGTGAAAGTTATAAATGTTTAAAAAAAATGGGGGAAGTAGATAAAAAATCAACAAAAGTGGCTAGAACTAAAATACCCCTCCTTCATTTTTTATTAAATCAAGATCCAATGACTAAAATTCTTTCTCATCCTTTTTACCCAAAACAAACTTCTCATTTGAATCTCTCTCTATAATAAACATGAGTTTTTAAAGTCCACGTGGCACAATTTTAGGTATGCCACATTGGATTTGCTTACTTGTCAATTTCTCATAATTTAGAAACTAAAAAATTACACTAAATTAAATTCTTTCCATAAAAAATTTATCCATATTTTTATTTACAATACCAAAACTTTTATTCGTCATATCTTCTTTATTTCCCAACAAAAATTCGATCTGTAAATTGCTTTGGATTCATGACAGAAAACCTAATAAAACTAGATTCATATTGCTTAGGTTTTGATCAACGAATCGGACGTTTATTCCAAGACTTTCATTGATTCCAATAGATAAGCGGATTGCTTTCAGATTTCAAAGAAGACAATTTTTAATTTCGGTTTTTTTTGCAATGACCATAAAAAAAACTAAGGTCAATCGCTGTCTAGAGTTTGGCTGTTTTTAAAGAACCCGATATTCTTGTATGACCAGTTGTACGTTGCTCTATTAAGAGTGAAAAGCAAAAAAGGTCTTCGAATCTTAAGTTTAGATAAAGATGGTCGCCAGACGAATGTAATAAAAAACATTGTATTCAAATCTTTCTTTTTAAACTTGTAAAATATTATTGAATATTTATCGGCTCTTTAGCTTTATGTATGATTCAGTTCAATTTATTTTTTCAGTTTAGGTTCATCTTTTATTTTGCATAAATCTTTTTATATCATAGCCTCGGGTATTTACCCGGGTCACTGACTAGTATATGAATATAGATTAGTAGGGTTGGGGTATTTTGAAACCCACTTTGAGTTGGAGAATATTTGAAACCCGACGTTAAAAAAATGTTTTTTTTTCTTAATTTTTTTATGGTGGTTCTTTAAGTTATAAACTACTCTTAAATGAAAAAAAAATCAAAAAACCACCTACTAGATTTTTTTTAAAACATGTAACTTTTTCCGTAACTGTAAAATATGCATAAAAGTTACATATGTAACTTTTTTTTGATATATTTTTTAAAAAAATCTACTAGGCGGTTTTTTGATTTTTTTCATTTAAGAGTAGTTTATAACCTAAAGAACCACCATAAAAAAATTAAGAAAATAAAACATTTTTTTTTAACGTCGGGTTCCAAAGATTCTCCAACTCAAGGTGGGTTCCAATTTATCTTTTCCCTAGATTAGTATTTAGTAATTATTTATAAAAATTAACTTTAAATAAAAGGTAATTGTATTGAAACAAAAACTACTAAATAATAATCAAGTTTTATAACTGTTCAATTTAAGTCAAATTGAAAAGAAAAAAATAATCACTAAATATTAACCGATATTCATATATCTTTTATTTGTATCAATTAATTTTGTAAAAGTTTAAAAACCTTTTAAAAATAATTTGATTGGAACACCCAATGAAAATTAAAGTAACTTTAAAAAGTTAACAAAAAGTTTGAGTGACCTTATCAAAAGAGTTAAAAAACTTGATTATTATTTTGTAAAGTTACCATTAATACTAAATACTCTAAATGTGTTTAAAGAATGACAAAGTAAGTTAATGGTTAAATTAGATAGGAAAAACGATTATTAAATTCTATATGTAAAAAAGAATAATATAACAAACTTATACTAAGGGTCTAATTACATACCATTATTACGGTACCCGGTCGTTCTTTACTTTTTTGGCACCAAATGGCGCCAATAAAGCCCCGCCCTTACGCCATGTAGCGGCACCAACCCCTTCCGCCATATCTTCGATGCTAGTGGTTTGTGTGTGATGACCGTTCAACGGTCAAAAATGTTACCGTTAGCCACATTACAAAAAAAATTCTTTTTGTTCCTCTATTTAAACCAATCTTTTTTTTACATACTCCACACCACTACAACTTTTAACCAAACTCTCTCAAATCTCTACACTAAAAGATTATGGATTTCCTCTCGTCCAACGATTCATCCGATTCGTCGTCCGACGAAGCCGCAAATATGTTTTTTTTCAAATAATGGTACATTATCAGCAACGTCGGCTAAATAGGCGAGCGCAACAAACATTTACGCGAATAGTTAGTCTCAATCAAAACCGTGAAATGGGACAGACAAGTCTTCTTAGAGATTATTTTAATGACCCTTGCGTCTACCCGACAGAAGCGTTTGAACAACGTTTTCGAATGCGACGTTCACTATTTTTAAGAATTGTGAACAATTTAGAGCGAGAGCATCCATGGTTCCTGCAAAGGAGCGACGCGAGAGGAAGGAATGGGTTCATTCCATTGCAAAAGTGCACAACAACAATTCGAGTGATAGCGTATGGTGTTACGGGGGTGATTCCTTCGACGAGTATCTGAGGATGTCTGATCGGACTATTAGGTTGTGCATTCAAAAGTTTTATAAATGTCATACTTCTCATATAACATTTGTTTTATAAATAAATTTAAATACCATGTTTGATTCTCATACATAGTTTTTAAAATTAGGTCTTTACAACTTGGACCGAATAAAAATACTTACGTCGACCGACTACTAGCGATATTAGACAGTTGTAAGAGTTTCACGAGCAGAAATGCGGAAGAAAATATAAACCAAACCCAGTTACTATTTTTCTAGAATGGACATTTACAATAGCACTTTGGGTTATTTTGGGTCATACGAAATCTTTTTAATGGGTCTAGACGGCGTTTCTTTTCAAAAAGGAGGCAAAAGGCAACCCCTTTCTTTTCTTAAAATTACCATTTTAATGTGATGATTAACTAAATACATCAATTTTGACATGTACAATACGCAAAAGGATTTGTACCTTACTATAAATAATCGAAATTTGATCAAATAACACTTACTTTCAACCAAATTCCTAATTTTTTTAGTCACTTTGATTAGGATTAAATAAGAAACCAAAATATACATATTATACCAATCTCCCTTGAATTGAATCTCCTAATATCCCTTTTGATCAAATTGCAATCACCACATAAATTTCCCAAAAAGCAGAACAGATGATCAAAAATACAACACAAACCTCTTCAATTTCTCGGTTTCCAGTCAAATTGGATCAAAAATATGCAGCAGAGAGTAATTGAAACCCATGTAATCATGGTGGAAATTGGATCGAGAAATAAAACGATGCACTAAAATAACCTAACCTTTCATTCAAGTAGAATCATCTTGCTCTTCATCACCACTCTCATTAGTCCGTCGTTGCAACTGAGAATGATTTTGATCGGAATTCATGTTCAGACGGCCTCCGGAATAAGCGTTTAGAGCCGCTAAATGCTCCGATGGCGGTTGCTGATATTGCATCAACATTGATCCAAGTTGGAGTGGATTTGTTACTGAATTATGCCGGAAATCGAGATTCGTCGCCGGAAACGGCCACGTCTGCTGCTGCTGGCTGCCGACGGCGGTGGATACCGGTAGCATCCATACGGTGTTCCCGGTGGCGGTTGCTGGCGCATGGTGCCGGAGGTTGTTGTTACCGGAAGAAGCTCCGGCGGCTTCGTGTTGTTTACGGGATGGCGGCGATGATGATCCGGCTGCTGTTTCACCTTGATTTTGATTCTGATTAATTTCGTCTTTGAACAGATCTTCTCTGTACCTTTTTCTCGTGTAATTCTCGGTCGAGATCGCCAAAATTAGGGTTTTGATGGTTCTGAAACCCTAACATTTGAGAAAACCCTTGCTGTTCAAAGGCGCCGTGAAATTGACGCGCCGCCGGCTTCGACGGCGGAGCCTTGAGAACAGATCCGCTGCTCCGGAGCGAGACGTTCAACGTCGAGAAGTTCGCCGGGATAGTACCGGTACCGGTGGCGGCAAAAATGGCCGGCTCCGCCTGCTGCAACAGCCACTCGATTGTTTCTCCTTCTGACTTGTGACCTAACTCCCTGGTCAACTGGAAAACCCTAGCCGCGCATGTCGCCGGCATCCGGATTCTCCGGCCACGGCCGTCGACTTTGGTGTGGCGGTCCTTCGTTGACCTCTTGGAAGCAACGGAAGTCAGCGGTTGAAGAGTTTCTGTTGGAAGGTGTTCGGATCTAGTAGCGATTGCGAGGGAGGGATCAAGCGGCGGAGAAAGGTGAGCAGCGGCGGTGGTGGCGGCGCGTGGTGGCGGGTGGGCGGAAGGTTGTTGGATGGATATGAATGGGGCGTCAAATGGGACCACCATCTGTTGTTGGTGGAAGTGGTGAGCGTTGGAAGTGGTTTACTTTGTTTATTAATATTAATTAATTAATAATTAATAATATTGTTTTGTGAATATGTTGCATGCTTGCTTGTTTCATGTGCTACTTTTTGTTGTACTTTTAACTTGTTTCTACAAAGTATATCACTAGGTCTTGTTCTAGCCGTCACCACCTAGCTATTAGGGTTATCGGTTACTATGTGACCCAGGTTCTAATCTAAGGGTAGACAGTTTACCCATGATGTCCAAAGAAAGGATTTCTGCCAGATAAAAGCTAAGAAAGGGTGATTTGGTTCTCACGAATGGTCCGAGTAATCGACCGATGGACTATAGCCCGTAAAGGTTACGGTTTACACGTGAGAACAAAGTAGCCTAATCAATGTTTTTCAAAACTTAACTTGTTTCTAAGAAGTATAGTATAAAATTGTCCTAAGGTTACGACTAACTAACCACCGGTGTTAACCAGGTGCCCGGTGAGACGAGATAAGAAAGAAACATAGTAAAATAAAAACAGGTAAATCTAGTCGAATGGTATTCAGTGATGAGCGAAAGCTCTATAGATGGAGAGCTGGTACGATGTTTGATTCATCAGCTCTACCATTGTCTTTTTCGACTGATAACGTTCTAGAAAAAAAAACAACCTAGTGAGAGAACAACAGGTAAGTCTAGGAGGTTCAGTTTGTGGGGCCTTTAAAGTGACAACATTAAAGGAGTTCCAAGCCCTCTAATCGATACTTACATTTTTATAACGATTAGAAACCCACAAGAAACTCTAATTTTTATCTCCTTGATGATGTGTTGCAGAGACAGACTTTACCCCTTCAAGATCATAACGTTGCGCTCTTTTCATATGCACCAACACCCCGTGAGGAAGATGGTGTTGATGGTCGCGACTTTATCGGCAGAAAAAGTGTTCTCCTTATGTATGCTAAGCAGGTCGCCAATTGAGAAATCAAAGACCGGAGGGATGTTACACCCTTGGGCCACCACTTGCCATACTATATCGGTGAAAACACACGCCGTGAAAATATGATCCACCGATTCGTTCCCGTCGCTACAATGGTGGCAAACCTGGAAGTTGATTGGAATGTTACGACAAACCAAAGCGACAACAATTGCAATGCCGTTTTGAATGGCCCTTCAAGCGAAAATGTTAACTTTAAGGGAAACCGTCAAGCACCAAGAATAACCAAGGGAGAGCCCATGAGCAGTATTACTATGGTAGATATGGCGTAGTAATTTTACCAAGAAGGCACCCTCACTAACTCCATCCCACCACCACTTCCCATCCCCTGATTGGAAACCCTTATGGGAATGAAATTAGAGGTTGAGCGGCCACTGTGAATGCATTGAACCACTCTTCTCTATAACCGGGTTGGCTCATTTTTGAAGCAACAAAACAATTTAGCAACGAGGCACCTGTTGATAGTCTCGAAAGAATCAAGCCCCAAGCCACCTGCATCTTTCGATTTTAAAATTTGTTCACGAGCGAGCCAATGATTTTTTCTAGTATTTTGGTCTCCACCCAAAGGAAAAGATTGTTATTTGAAAATAGAAAGGGCTCCTGGTCAGGTTACCCAATACATTCCTCTCGCTGTTTACCAGCAATGATAACTTTCGAGAGGACCGTCTGATAAAGAAAACAAATATAGTATGTAACCAATGCCATTTACTCATAGGACCTTATGGTCAAAGTGTCGTTACGCTCGGATACGTTATCATGAACCAGCAAAGGAACAACACATACGCCAAATTATATTATTGAGTAAAAGCATTTATAAGGAGTCGTGGTCCGTTTCCTCCGATGCACCGCTTTCGTGCGTACACGGTCAGTCGCAACCAAAAACCAAGTCCACAAACGCACCACTGACCTGCGTACGAAATACAAAATATTACGAACCCAGAATCCCAAACCTTGACCTCTAAACAACTATCGCGCGAATAACATGTTGTTTACATAGACATAAGAACACGAATGCATCCAGACCATGGAGGTAAAGCGTTGTCAATACTTTAAATCCCAATCGATTTTCACTTATCGATTAACATGCTTATAATGGTGATGAGTGTCTAAATGTTTATAACTGTATATATTTATGTATGCATTTTTAATAGTTATAACATTTAGATTCTTATTACATTTCCTATGTTTTGTGTCTCGAGGTACATGGAGCCTATGATAGATTTTAGAGAGCCTTTGAAGCACCCGAAAAGATTAGAAGCGAACCCAAGCGAAGAAGGATTAAGTGAGCAAAAGAAATAAAAGAAGAAAGTTGGTTTCGCGATACGCGAATGTGACGCCCACTCCCAGACTTGGCCCTAGGAGCGGTCACGCATCGGATTTACTCATGAACACAAGGTACAACAGAGATAACTAAAGCAGCGGAAATTAAAAGTTTTATTGATATGCCAAGTATTACATCGTAAGAGAGACAATTACAAAAGATAACTATATATCTACGCCAGTCTTCAAAATATCTTCTCTTGATAGTTGATATCCTCTTGATAGTGTATGCCCTCTAACTCTCACTCACATCTGAGCCTTGCCCTTACGGTCCGAAGTTCCAGCTTCATCTGACATACATAACTTAACAAGTCAGCTTACGCTTGTGAGTTCTAAGTTTTGAAAACTTTACCTTTTGAACACATACTATTTGGGTCAATCAAACCATTTATGCAAACAGACAATTAAGCATAAAGTATCATAGGTTTACACATAATCATCCATATACTTAGTAGATTACATCTACCCTATCCTTCTATAAACCTCGTGAATAGAATAACCTTCTATAACCTTATCATCTTCGCCTCACATTAAGAACCTGTCCTAATGTATCTTTTTGTCACTTCTCGTCTCAAGTACCATCTCGGGGAATAGTGTTGTTTGATCCTCACATGACAGTGGTCTTTCATTCCTGCTTTGCCGACACTTCAGGAAAAATGTTGGTACATGATATGTGGCAACGGGCTGGATCAGATAGAGTTTTGAAGACAAATGTTTTGACCTAGTTTTGTGTTGGCCGAACCTTGGCCGAACCCAAGGTTCGGTGACTCCGAACTCTGGCCGAACACCAGGTTCGGAGGCTGTGTTTTGGCAGCTTATAAATAGGTTGTTTGTCTTGTAATTTGCTAGTTTTTTGAGAGAGCTTATGTGTGAGAACTAGTGTGTGTTTGTACTCTGAATCTCTTGTAACTGCGATAGTTGTGAATGAGAGATTGAGTCGTTTATTTACACCGATTGTTCTTGTTTTCATACACGTAATTGATGTCGAACTAAACCGATCCACACGCTCCAGCGTTTTCAAGTGGATGAGACGGAAGTTTTGTCATTGAATCATGTTGAATGATTACATAACGAAGGAGTATACAACGATTAAGCTCTGGGGGAGGTCGGACAGAACCTCCCCTCTCAACACACAGAAACAAGACAGAAACTTACAAAAAAATACAAAGACGAATCTATTTATACTTCTTCATAAGGTCCGAACTCGGCACCTCCGAACTCTGTCCGAACTCCCTCCGAACTTGGAGTTCGGCCATCTAGGTTCGGCCAACTCCGAACCTAGAGTTCGGCTGAGGTTCGGACCTCAGTTCATGTCTTCGACAAATCAGTCTGTTTGACAATTCGAACAGTAACGGCCACACAAGGTTCATGCATCAACAAATTCCCCCTTGGACGTTACTGTCGAATCCAGACATTGATCTTCTAACAATCTTCAGTCAGCTTGCTGCAAACATCTCTATCTTCAGCAAACTCCCCTTGACCGAATCATCAGGTATGCAGAAAACAATTCGAATCTTGTACAATATCCACAACCAATAAAATTCCCCCTAGCTTCAAGCACAACCATCCAATTGGAACCGGCATGTATGATAATGGTTCACTTCATAAGTTGTATCCGGAAATTGTAAAGACACACGAACATCACTGCATCTTGATAATAATCTTCAATCTTCACCGAATTGTAACACATTCTGATCTTTATGAAAACAGACACGATCAGCATCTTCAATCACGGAAATTCCCCCTCAGCATCAAATCCATCCCAATATATTACTCCGGTAAACGTATATCTCGTTGCAGACTGGAATCTGACCAAGTCTTTCGACAACTCAAGAAAGTATCGGGCATATGACAAAGAGTTCCAAACCATAATCGAAAACTTTGACATATCGGTTCGCACGAACATCAGAATATACCACATTTCCATGAAGATCAAAAACCACCATCATCCCTGAACTGATTGCTTTTGAATATTCACTTTTTCAATTATGAAACTTTGAAAGTTTTTAGGGTCCCCGATTTCCCCCTAAACAAGTGACATATTCAAATCTTCAATTTCTTATGATTCCAACCCCGCATTCTTGTAGTGGAATGATAAACTCAAGTGGCCCGCAACGGAATCTTTAATCTCATTTAATCTTCAGTTTGTGTAGAATGATAATCTCCGACAAACGTTCCAAATAATCATAACCATGTCTCCGAATCTCTATCCATTATCAGAAAACATGTATTCTTGAATCTCTGTCCATCATCAAGAACAATGACTACCCACAAACTTATTTCTTGAAATTCGATCACTAACTCGTAACAAGTATCGGAATCTGGATTTTCTTCAAATATAACACCCCACAGCTACCAAATCAAGGGTAAACTCGATAGCTGATCCGCTTCTTTGAAATTCCCACCTAACGGGGGTTCGGGGGCAGCGCCCCTGAGAAGCGGGGTCCAAGGGGCGGCAGCCCCTGGCAGGGTCCAAGGGGCAGAGCTCGTCCGAACCTTGTCCGATCTACCTCCGAACCTGATCCTCCGAACCTGATCCTCCGAACCTGGCCTTCGGACCTAGTCCGAATCTGACCTTCGGAACCTCCTCCGAACCTGATCTTCGGACCCTCCGAACCTGGCCTTCGGACCTCCGAACTCGGAGTTCGGAGCGGTTATTTTTCAGATCTGTTCTTCGGCCGAACGTTGTCCGAACCTGAACTGGAAATTTTTGAAATCGCACCAGATTCAGAATTTGATCGAATTTGAACATCCAGATGCTTCTGTTAGGTAAAAACATGACTCAGGAAGACTCGATTGATTAAAAACCAAACAGAAACACTTCCAATCACCCCTAACTGAAGGTTTAACGTCTCGAAATGAAGAAAAAACGATAGATTTCGACCATAGAAAGAGCCAACAGCTCTGATACCAACTGAAAAACCGTTTATGGATCGTTTCTATGGATGAGACGGAAGTTTTGTCATTGAATCATGTTGAATGATTACATAACGAAGGAGTATACAACGATTAAGCTCTGGGGGAGGTCGGACAGAACCTCCCCTCTCAACACACAGAAACAAGACAGAAACTTACAAAAAAATACAAAGACGAATCTATTTATACTTCTTCATAAGGTCCGAACTCGGCACCTCCGAACTCTGTCCGAACTCCCTCCGAACTTGGAGTTCGGCCATCTAGGTTCGGCCAACTCCGAACCTAGAGTTCGGCTGAGGTTCGGACCTCAGTTCATGTCTTCGACAAATCAGTCTGTTTGACAATTCGAACAGTAACGGCCACACAAGGTTCATGCATCAACAAAAAACACTATAAAACTCCCTATTTCATAAGCCCCCACTTAATACTTGACAACCCTTGTGACCTTACTGATTACCATCCTTAACATGTTCTACTTAGCTAACTAGAACCCTGTTAATGGAAATAATACTTTCCCTGGTGGATTACTGCTCTTAAAGACGTCTAATCATCTGATTTAAAACATCTTCCTGGTAATCCTACTTTCCACTAATCCTTTCATTACTTAATCACTAAAGGCAAGTAACATCGTAAACATTTCACATATATCAATACTTTATAAACAATAGAAAGTATTTACACAAGACGTTATGTATATCAGCCCAAAACAGTTTAAAGCATTTAAGAAATACAAAACATGGCTCATAGAACTCACCTTAGGTTGCGAAGTAGTTACTTAGCTTATTCCTTCGTGAATCTAACTTGTTTTAACGTGATGTCCCTAGCAAGACATCCTAGAGGTTACAAATGGTCATTAAGACTAACCCTTTAACCTAAACCCAACCACTTGTTGGTTTAATATTCATTTGTCAAAAAAGGACCGTTTTGCCCTTTGCGGGAAAAAGTATTCTTTTAGTGATATTTATGAAGATGCGCATTCCTATAAGTAAATGCTCACTCGGGGATCGCC
Organism: Deinandra increscens subsp. villosa; assembly: GCA_039602395.1. Taxonomy (NCBI): domain Eukaryota; kingdom Viridiplantae; phylum Streptophyta; class Magnoliopsida; order Asterales; family Asteraceae; genus Deinandra; species Deinandra increscens. The sequence goes on along the minus strand of JBCNJP010000020.1, from coordinate 3,436,748 downwards.
CAGTGAAGCGTTTTCCATGTCCCAGTTGGGATTTATGCGACAACGCCACTATGCCAAAAACCCCAGTGTACAGGCGCCACCCTTCCAGTCTACGCAAACTTCTAGATACCCGAGTAACTCGGTATATTCAATACTTTACCAGAACTCAGGTTTTAGCTTATATATACTTAATATATATAATTATGTTCTTACGTTGAATATCATTACCCTTGTCCAAGTATTTACGTTCTTGATGAGTGATTCTCATTACCGAACGTATAGGCGTTATCACGACCAGGAGGCGGAATTACTATGTGATATCACCCATATTTGTGTTTTAGTTTGGTGATGATCATTACCGACCTTCTATAAACATGACTTCCTTAAAACATGTTATTCTAAGGTTTCATACCAAATATAAACCCATGATTTAAACCCATGATTCCCACTAGAACTCCCAATGTTTACAAAACATATTCAAGAACCCTAATCTTGAATTATCCTTAAAAGGCATATCTAAGTGTTTTGAATCATGAAACTAATTGAGAGGTTTTGTTAAACATACCTTAAAGGGATCTATTCCAGAAGATGAGCTCCTAACTACTTTTGAATCTTCAAAAATGCAAGCTAGAGTGTTCTTGGTGTTCTTGAGGTTTCTTAGAGGTTTTAAGTTGATTCTAGGTGAATTAGCAAGGAAAAATGGATGGATCCATGGTCTATTTATAGCCAAAAGTGTCTCACATGCTTCCTACAAGTGTCCTAGTGACTAAGCATGAGAATTGACACCTAGCATGGTGACTAATCATTCATATAACATATATTTCACATATAAACATGTATTGTTTTCTTAATAATATAACCCGATAAACACTTTATGCATAGTTTATTGTTATAACTTCAAATACGCATTTCTTAACATTTTAACATGTTAATCACATAAACACATATACGACACATATTTTCACATATAAAAATATATAAACACATATATATTTATTACCTTTAGATTTTGGGGTGTTACAACTCTCCCCTCCTTAAACTAGGTTTCGTCCTCGAAACCTGTTCAGGCTTCAAACAACTCAGGATGAGATTTTCGCATCTCGTCCTCTCTTTTCCATGTAGACTCAGAACCCTTCTTGTGCATCCATTGCACCCTAATCATTGGAATGGTCTTATTCCTAAGCCTTTTCTCATATCGATCTATAATAGCAAAGGGCCTTTCTACAAGTGACAACGTGTTATCGATTTCTATCTCATCCAAGGGAATTATTTGCGACTCATCTACTAGACACTTCCTTAAGTGTGATACATGAAATGTTGGGTAAATCCCAGACATTTCCTCAGGTAGGTCTAGTCGATAGGCAACTTCTCCTACACGTTCAGCAATTCTAAAAGGTCCTACGAACCTCGGGCCTAACTTGCCCCTCTTGCGAAAGCGATTAATACTCTTCCTTGAAGACACTTTTAATAACACGAAGTCTCCTACTTGGAACTCTATAGGCCTCCTCCTCTTATCTGCATAAGACTTTAGTCGATCTTGAGCAGCCTTTAGTCGTGCCTTGATCGCCTCAAGGTTTCGAGCCATGTTCTGAACCTCATCCTTGCTTCCTAGCTCTAGCTGGCCTACTTCACCCCAACACACTAGAGTTCTACATCTCCTACCATACAACATTTCGAATGGTGGCATACCTATGCTAGAATGCTAACTATTGTTGTATGAGAACTCTGCCAGGTGTAGGTGACTATCCTAACTTCCTCCAAAGTCAATAATGCATGCACGCAACATATCTTCCAAAGTTTTTATCGTCCTCTCACTTTGTCCATCCGTCTGAGGATGATATGTCGTGCTAATATGCAATCTTGACCCCATTTGCTCATGGAATTTCTTCCAAAACCGCGAAGTGAACCACGTATCCCTATCTGAAACGATAGTTATCGGCACTCCGTGTTGAGCAATAATCTCATTTGTAAACAATGTAGCTAGCTCTCCAGAAGAATGTGTTTCTTTACTGGGTAAGAAACGAGCACTCTTTGTTAGCCTGTCCACTATCACCCAGATGATGTCATAACCTTTAGCTAGTTTAAGGTAGCTTGGTTATGAAGTCCATCGTGATATGCTCCCACTTCCACTCGGGAATTTTCAAAGGTTGAAGCTTTCCATAAGGCTTATGATGTTCAGCTTTAACCTTTGCGCAAGTCAAACACCTATTCACATATTGCATGACATTAAACTTCATAACTGGCCACCAATAGTCTCGTTTTAAGTCTTGGTACATCTTGGTCGCACCAGGATGAATTGAATAGTGTGACTTATGAGCTTCATCTAAAATCTTACCGCGAATCTCACCTAAAAGTGGTACCCACATTCGACCAAACCTAGTCTTAACCCCAAACTCATTCTCTTCTAAGCTTCCAACTTGTCCTACCATCCTTTCCCTCTTGACGTTCTCATCCTTCAGCGCCTTGTACTGATCTCTTCGAAGCTGAACTAGGAAATCAGGAGTAATGACTAACTTATATGACTTCACCCTGATTAGAGGATGATCCTCCTTTCTACTCAAAGCATCGACCACTATGTTGGCCTTACGTGGGTGATACATAATCTCACAGTCGTAATCCTTGATCAACTCTAACCATCTACGCTGCCTCATATTAAGATCCTTTTGCTCGAAGAAGTACCTTAAACTCTTATGATCAGTGTAGAGGGTACACTTTACCCCGTACAAATAATGCCTCCATATCTTGAGAGCAAACACAACGGCCGCCAACTCTAAGTCGTGAGTTGGATAGTTTGTCTCATGAGGTTTTAGTTGCCTTGAGGCGTAGGAAATGACTTTGCCCCGCTGCATCAAAACACAACCTAATCCTTGATAAGAAGCATCAGAGTACACTACCAAATCATCAGACCCATCCGGTAAGGATAATACCGGTGCCTGAGTCAATCTGGCTTTTAACTCCTCAAACGCACTCTGCTGACTAGGTCCCCATAAGAACTTAGTGTCCTTCTTGGTTAACTTAGTCAGTGGCGTTGCAATCCTTGCAAAGTCTTGAATAAACCTACGATAATAGCCGGCAAGACCTAAGAAACTACGAATCTCTGAAGGCGTCTTAGGTGGCTTCCAACTCATTACCGTCTCGATCTTTGCTGGATCTACAAGAATGCCATCCGCGTTTATCACATGACCGAGGAATTGGACTTCCTTAAGCCAAAACGCACATTTCGAAAACTTGGCATATAGCTTTTTCTTCCTTAAGGTCTCTAGCACCTCCTTTAAATGCATCGCGTGATCCTGTTCGTTCCTGGAATAAATTAAAATGTCATCTATGAACACGATCACGAATCGGTCCAACATGGGTCGACATACTCTATTCATGAGGTCCATGAAAGCTGCAGGGGCATTAGTCAACCCAAATGACATAACCAGAAATTCATAATGACCATAACGCGTGCGAAAAGCTGTCTTCTCAATATCTTCGTCTCTAATCTTGAGCTGATGATAACCCGACCTTAGATCTATCTTAGAGAACCAACTCGCTCCTTGTAGCTGGTCGAATAAATCGTCGATCCTAGGCAAAGGATATCTATTCTTAATAGTCAGCTTATTTAGATCCCTATAGTCGATGCACATTCTCATACTTCCATCCTTCTTTTTGACAAAAAGCACTGGAGCACCCCAAGGTGAGATGCTTGGTCTAATAAACCCTTTGTCAAGCAAGTCTTCCAATTGTGACATCAACTCTTTCATCTCTGAGGGAGCTAACCTATAAGGTGTCTTTGCTATGGGTTGGGATCCTGGCACTAAGTCGATCCTAAACTCTACCTCTCGATCGGGAGGGATGCCGGGTAGTTCTTCTGGAAACACGTCTGGAAATTGGCATACTACCGGCACATCTTTTAGCTCCGTAGTCTTCACCCTCGAATCGATAGCATAAGCAAGGTACGCCTTGCACCCTTGACTAATGAAGTTCTGTGCCTTGATCATTGAAATGATCTTAACTGTTGAGCTATCACAATCTCCATAAATGGATATGGTTTTCCCAGTTGGCGCTCGAAGTTGAACCTTCTTTTGGTTACAGATAATCTGCGCATCGTTCTCTGCAAGCCAATCCATTCCTAACACAACATCGAAACCTCCTAACGCCATAGGGAATAACTTAATAGGTAGTTTGTACCCTTTTAACTCTATTAAGTAGTTATCTACTACCTCGGTAATCCTAACTATTCTACCGTCGTTGTCATTTCCATGACTTCCTCTAGCCATTTCCTTCATTAAGATGAGTGACGTTTTAGGATTTATGTGACGTAGAGTTTCCAAGTTTTGAATACATGATAGACAGATAAGCGCAGACGTCAATACGTTTATTTATATATGATGTCTTCAAAACTTAGCTACACCTATTCACATGCATTCTTAGTGTCCCCATCCTAAGTTCCTACTTCCATTGACAACGTATCCTATCGTCAAATGAATTATCTCGCACTTGGCCTCATAATAACCAGTATTTAAGATATACTTATATAGTTAATACCAAATTGCAGTAGCTAATTGCAATTGGGTATTTCCCATACCCATATACTCTAAATCCCGTCTATTATGTTCCTAATGCAACGTTCTACCTATGGGCATAACTATCAATACTGGCATTTGTCTCATCTTACTTGGCCTTCCCAGAGTCCTAGTTTAAGTCTAGACACCGCAATAGTATCTAAATCTCTTAAACCAAGGCTCTGATACCAACTTGTGACGCCCACTCCCAGACTTGGCCCTAGGAGCGGTCACGCATCGGATTTACTCATGAACACAAGGTACAACAGAGATAACTAAAGCAGCGGAAATTAAAACTTTTATTGATATGCCAAATATTACATCGTAAGAGAGACAATTACAAAAGATAACTATATATCTATGCCAGTCTTCAAAATATCTTCTCTTGATAGTTGATATCCTCTTGATAGTGTATGCCCTCTAACTCTCACTCACATCTGAGCCTTGCCCTTACGGTCCGAAGTTCCAGCTTCATCTGACATACATAACTTAACAAGTCAGCTTACGCTTGTGAGTTCTAAGTTTTGAAAACTTTACCTTTCGAACACATACTATTTGGGTCAATCAAACCATTTCTGCAAACAGATAATTAAGCATAAAGTATCATAGGTTTACACATAATCATCCATATACTTAGTAGATTACATCTACCCTCTCATTCTATAAACCTCGTGAATATAATAACCTTCTATAACCT